>WQNJ02000001.1:66569421-66871921 GCA_016584745.2 Phylloscopus trochilus trochilus
GGGCACAGCCGGGTACAGCCGGGTACAGCCGGGAACAGCCGGGAACAGCCGGGAACAGCCGGGCAGAACCGGGCACAGCCGGGCACAGCCGGGAACAGCTGGGTACAGCCGGGAACAGCCGGGTACAGCCGGGTACAGCCGGGAACAGCCGGGTACAGCCGGGTACAGCCGGGCAGAACCGGGTACAGCCGGGAACAGCCGGGAACAGCCGGGAACAGCCGGGTACAGCCGGGAACAGCCGTGTACAGCCGGGCAGAACCGGGTACAGCCGGGTACAGCCGGGAACAGCCGGGTACAGCCGGGCAGAGCCGGGTACAGCCGGGAACAGCCGGGAACAGCCGGGCAGAACCGGGCACAGCCGGGCAGAACCGGGTACAGCCGGGCAGAGCCGGGTACAGCCGGGTACAGCCGGGAACAGCCGGGTACAGCCGGGAACAGCCGGGCACAGCCGGGATGGGTGCTGTCCCCAGTGCCACCGCTGTCCCTGGGCAAAGGGAGGCCCCTCCAGCCCAGGGATGCTCCAGGGCAGCGATCAGCGCGGCGGGGCCCGGCCAGCCCGCGGGACACTGCGCGGCCTGGGCTGCAGCTCGGCAGGGCACCGGCAGGGACCGAGCCCCCCGAGCCCCCCGAGCCCCCAGTGCCAGCCTCCCTCCGGCACTGCCGGCCCAGCCCGTGCTCCTCGGGGCTTTGCCGTGCTCCCGAGCACCCGGCTGTGCACAGCTGGCAAATGCAGCGCTGTCACACGCACCCAGGGGGACAGAGAGAATGAGGATTTAATGTAAAACCACGATAAATGTATTGCGGATTCCCTTCCCCTCCCCTTTTCTTCCTCCTTCAAAGCATCAGTACATGCTTAGGAACTGGAAAGGTTTGCCTGGATCAGAGCAGGGCTGGGGTTTATTATTTCACCACGCAAAGATGAAATCCAACAGAAAAAAAAAATCTTACAGCCATTCATACTCTAGTTCCCCTAAATAAAACAATTTACCAACATAGAAACCTCTGCTCAGCTCCGTTCCACTCCTTTCTTAAATTACATTGTGGGGTTTGATTTTGTTTAAGGAGTTGTGGGGTCTGGGTTTTCCAAAGGCCCGGTCCTGCAGCCAGCTGAGGGGAGGAAGGGCAGGAGAAGGCACCTGGGGCTGGGGTGCCCTGCCAGCACAGGGTCCTGACAGCTGCACTGCACTGCCCACGGGCTGCAGATGCCACAGGCCTGAGACCCTTCTTCAGGCACTGGCCGAGGGGAGAGAAGGAGGGAGCTGGTTAAGGGAGAGATCCTGGGCAGCTCCAGGGTGAAGTGTG
The DNA here is from genome assembly GCA_016584745.2 of Phylloscopus trochilus trochilus. NCBI lineage: Eukaryota > Metazoa > Chordata > Aves > Passeriformes > Phylloscopidae > Phylloscopus > Phylloscopus trochilus. Next base: position 66,570,724 of record WQNJ02000001.1, read on the forward strand.
CCCAGTGGAAGCAAACCATCGTGCTGGAGCACCCACCCAGCACCCACCACCCCGGGGCACCCACCCACCCACCACGGCAGCAGGGATTTTATCCCGAGCCCCTGAGCCTGGCTCGGCGCTGCCCCAGCACTGCAGGTGCAGCAGGAGGGAGGTGCCTGAGGAACAGCAAATGCCTTCTGAGCAGGGGCCCAGCACAGCCTGCTAAGGACAGTGGGTCGGCTCTGCAGCTGGTGCTGACATCAGAACCCAGCGAAGGAGAGGAGAGAGTCCCTCCCCAGTGGGCTGGCACATCCCAGCCTGGCAGTCACAGAGGGACACTCAGCACAGCCAGCAGAGGTGGCTCCCAGGCAAGGCTTGTGTGGAGCCACCCAGGCCAGCACAGCCCAGGGCAGTTCAGCCAGTCCAGAAAAAACCATCTCCATCCAGAGGGGCAAACCCCAGAGGCCAGGAGCCATCAGTCTAGAGAAATCCAGCAGCTGGGAGCCAGCAGGGTGGGGACAACAAGTCCAACAGCAGAATGTCACAGGCTCTCACACGATGGTAACTGAGGTTTAGTTGCTATAAAAGGGGTTCCAGAACCCACATCCAGCCCTTGAAGGGTTTCCTGGGATGATTTCCTTATGCTTGTAGTCACTGTCAGCATCTTCTAAACCAGCCCAAGGTGACAGACTGCAGCTGAAGAATGAAACCTGAAGGAAAGAGGGTGGCATGTGCCTGGTACACAGAATCCTGGGGTGGTCTGGGTTGGAAGCCTCTGAGAGTGCCTGGGCAAGAGGAACTGTTTTACTGTTCCATAAGTGTCTGTCTGTGCACATCCATCCTACACAGAGAAAACTCCCATTCCTCGAGCAGCTGAGCTTCCCTCTTCCACACGGCTCACAAAAGGCTTGCTAGTGTGATTTAGGACTCCTTTCCCCTGGATCCCCCTCAAGGAATCTTTGCAGGCGGTACAGTGGGACAAGAGGCTTCATCCACCAACTTCTTCCTCCTCCTGTGTGCTGGGCAAAACGGCTGCTAAGAGGGAGCAAAGGCAAGTGCAACGGGCTGTGACTGTGAGTGAGAGCCCCCCGGCTCAATTGGTCTCCTTCCAAAACTAGATTTCTATTTAGAGGGAGGCACTTTCTCTCACCACAGAATCACAGGAATGTCCTCAGAGCCCCGCACCTTAAAGAGCTCTGTGCATTCCCAGCAGTCTGTCCTGGGAGAGCTCTCCCCAGGGTCCAGCAGCCCCGGAGAGAGCAGCCCCAGCTCCCCAGCTCGGCAGTTCCCAGGCTCTCCCTCCGGGCCCCTGCCCTGCAGAGCTCCGTGTGCTCCCCCACCCACCGCAGACACCGGGAGATGGCTCCTTTCCTCTCGGCCACACCCCACCTGCACTCTTTTCCTTCAAAACCCCTCTGAAGACTGTCAGCGTATTTGATACCACCCCTCCTGAAATCTTATTTATGGTTTCTATTTAATGCAAATGTTGAATCGCTTGCTCCTTCCCGAGGCCCGTCCTTCCGACACAGCGGCCGGCGGAGCGCACAGCCCCAGCCTTCAGCCCATCATCATCATCATCATCATCATCATCATCATCATCATCATCATCATCATCATCATCATCATCCTCCTCCTCCTCCTCCTCCTGCAGCCGGGGCCGGGACAGCGCCGGGGCCGCTCCCGGCCGGGGCTCTGTGCCCGCGGGGCCCGCAGCGCTCGCCACTGCTCTGGGGCTCCTGCCTTTGGGGCCAGGAGCAGCCGTGTCCCTCTCCGGCCCCGGCCCCGGCCCGGCACGGACCGCAGCGGGCAGCGGGACAGCGCCCGCGGCCTCCGGGACAAACCCCACCGGGACAAACCCCACCGGGACAAACCCCGGCAGGGATAAACCCCGGCAGGGACAAACCCCGGCAGGGATAAACCCCGGCAGGGATAAACCCCACCGGGACAAATCCCAGCCGGGACAAACCCTACCGGGACAAACCCCGGCGGGACAAACCCCGGCGGGACAAACCCCACCGGGACAAATCCCGGCCGTGACAAACCCCACCGGGACAAACCCCGGCCGAGTGCGCTCTGCCAGCCGTGCTGGCGGCTCTCCAAGAGCCCACGCGTTCCTGCGGCACAGAAATAAATCCCCGTGCGGGGGCCGGGCCGCACATCGCTCCTCCCGCCCGGGGCGGACACAGACCCGGTGCTCCCGCTGCCTCTGCCCGGGGAGGCTCCGTCTGACCGGGGAAGGGCACGGCAGGGGCCGAGGGGCGAGCCTGCAGTGCCAGCAGGGAACGCCGGGGCTCCTGCACCCACCCTGCACCCACCCTGCACCCTCCCTGAACCCACCCTGAACCCACCCTGTAATCACCCTGAACCCATCCTGCACCCACCCTGCACCCACCCTGCACCCACCCTGAACCCACCCTGTAATCACCCTGAACCCATCCTGCACCCACCCTGCACCCACCCTGCACCCTCCCTGCACCCATCCTGCACCCACCCTGCACCCATCCTGCACTCACCCTGAACCCACCCTGCACCCACCCTGAACCCACCCTGTAATTACCCTGCACCCATCCTGCACCCACCCTGCACCCTCCCTGAACCCACCCTGTAATCACCCTGCACCCACCCTGCACCCACCCTGAACCCTCCCTGCACCCATCCTGCACCCATCCTGAACCCATCCTGCACCCACCCTGCACCCTCCCTGAACCCACCCTGTAATCACCCTGCACCCACCCTGAACCCACCCTGCACCCACCCTGCACCCACCCTGCCCAGCACTCCTGCACCCTCCCTGCACCCTCCCTGCCCAGCACTCCTGCACCCTCCCTGCACCCTCCCTGCCCAGTGCTCCTGCTTCCAGTGCAGCAACCCGGCACAGGCACACCCTGACTGCAGGAGCAGAGCCTCCTCTCTCCACTGGCATCGTGCTCTAGATCTTATTTCAGCATCTTAATTCTCTGCTTAGTAAAGGCTGGAAAGAAATGTATGATCTACCATTAACTACAGCAACAGGAATTAGAGATAAGTTTTCTTCAATAAAAGTGGAGATGGCCTGGCACAGGGTGCCCAGAGCAGCTGTGGGCTCCCCATCCCTGGCAGTGCCCAAGGCCAGGCTGGACATTGGGCCTGGAGCAGCCTGGGGCAGTGGAGGTGTCCCTGCCCTGGCAGGGTGGGATGAGATGGGCTTTAAGGTCCATTCCAACCCAAAGCCTCCTGTGATTCTATGAACACAACCCTTGCCAACAGCTGCAATCAATGATGAACCAGGAGGTCCCCTCTAAACCCCAGCACCCTCCTCCCTGCACTGTTCAGGACAGCCCTTGCCTTGGGGAGAGGGGAACAAGTCCCAAGGCTGCTGGGGGTTTGGATACAGGGCAGGTACTTCCATCACCACAAACCAGGCACACTGTGTGCCTCTGGCAATGTCAGAGAACCATTAATAACCTTCCTCTGTGTCCAAATGAGAAACAGAATCCCAGCTCTCCTGTACTGCAGGATTGTTTTAAGCTCAGTTTATTGCAACCTGTCAAGACGCTCTTTGCAATTTGTACCCTGCTGCATCACTCCAAAGACAACCAGCAGCCTCTCAGCCAAGCTCCACCAGTTATTTGTTCAGTTAATGTGAGGGAGTAACGGGGACAGAAAGGACACTTGTGCACCACATTTATCTACTACATCAGCAAAAAACCACAAACAGACCTCAACCCTGTTTAGGAAGCAGTACTGAGACTCCAGGGAGCTCCAGACACGTTTATCCAGCACAAGTAACCATGCAGCATGTTTTCAAACAGCAGTGTTCCCCACCATGCCCCCACAGCACCGTTTTTCACCAGAGACATCTCCTCTGGCAGTGTCAGACACAGTCCCTGCCTAAGGAGCTGAATCCCCCAGCACACGGCTGGCCCAGCGCTGTGGAGCACCCAGCTGGGACTGTCAGCACCCAGGAGCCACAGCCCCTGCTCCTCCTCTGCTCCTGTGACATTGCCTGGTGACCCACAGAGCCCCACCCTCAGGCCAGCCTGAGCCCGGGTTTGCATGGCTTACAGCTTCTGGGAAAGCTACAAGGGACTCATTTTTCTTTCAGGAATGGCTTTTATTGTAACTACAAAATAAATGTTCTCGAAGAGTTTGCCTTCCACCTTCTCCCCTCCTGTAAGGGGTTTCAAGTCTACAAACAGGCAAATACACTTGGCTTTGTCTCTGGTTTCAGTGAACAGCACACTCGCAGGGAAGCTGCTCCCTTGGAGGCTGTTCACATGCACACATCCCCACCTCCCAGTGCAGCCCCCTGCACATGGCAGAGCCACCCTCCAACACCAGCTACCATCCCTCCCTGACACAGGCAGAGCTGCTGCAGGGCCCTCCACACCCACCCCAAAGGAGAGGCCGTCCCAGCCAGGCACGGCAACTTGCCCTTCTCACAACCTGCCCTTTCATCCCAGACAGCAAACCCCTCTCACCACTGTGGGCTCACCCTGCTGCCCCTCCTGCACCAGCTTCACCCAGAAAACCAGGTGCAGCCCCTCGTCCCTGCCTGCTGCCCCATGCCCTGCCCAGCCCCAGCTGGGGCAGCTCCACACCAGTGGCAGCTGGGCTGTTCTGTGCTGGGCCAGCTGGTTCCCAGCTGCTCATCTCCCCTGCTGCACTGGCACTGCTCCCTGGCTGGCTCCAGCCTCCATCCTGGACACGGCACAGGCAGCGTGAAACACTTGGAGAGAAAAGAGAGGCCTGTTGGGTGTCTGGCAGATAACTCCAGTGCCCCTTGAGCCTGCCCTGGCAGGGGTCAGCTCCCAAAGGCAGCGCCATCCCCTCCTCTGCAGGGGTTTGGGTGAACCCCCATGCCCTTGCTCCATGCTGAATCCCAGAAACATGGAACTGCCTGGGAGTCTCTGCCCTGGTCCCTGCTCAGGGCAGGGCCAGCCCTGGGCTCAGGCCAGGTTACTCAGGGCTCTGACAAACCTCCCTGGACAGGGCTGCCACACACTGTCCTCCCCACTCCACTGCCTGGGGGGAGGCTTCTCCCAACATCCAGCCTGAGCCACTTGGCCAGCAGCTGGACAGGCAGCAGGAGCAGAGTCCTGCTTCTCCTCTGCCTCTTCAGCAACCCTGGCACAAAGTGCTGAGGCACAAAGAACTTCATCTCCCTAATGCTCAGGCAAGGTTCCAGCCCAACAGCGAGCTCCCCACATTGTCCCCCTGACAGTGACAGGACCTCAGCCCAGTACAGATTAGATTCCATCCATTTCAAATTTCAGCAGGGACTTCAGCAGGACTTGAAGGGTCAGAACACTTTTTAGGGATGAACATTCCTAAATGATGAAGATGAATATTAGGCCACTTTGAATGACTGGATGTTTACCAGCAGTGTAATCACTGCCCCTCAGCAGCACGAGCACACACGTGGTGGTGCATATTGCAACCTGAAATAATTCTGGAGGACTGTGCTGTTTCCAGTGTAGCTGGGAAAAGGGATTGCCGTGTCATTAGGCAGTGTGGTGACATCCTCCTCATCTCACCCATCTTTTCCTGCCTGGTAGCCAGGGAAAGTCTCTTCTAGGAGACTGACAAAGTCATCCTATGGCGAGTGCCAAGGCCGAACCAGCCCTGCTCCCATCCTGTGCACACAAGAGAATTTATGGAAAGAAGTTGCAGGAAACTGTGATCCCTTAAAGGGTGACCCACCACCAGGTATTTTTTCCCACTGGCCTCAGAACTCCTCACATGTCTGGGCCAGGGGACACCTGGGGGTTACTCACTTGCCTCTGTCTGTGCCTGTCCTTGGCAGCCCCGGGGACTCTGACAGTGAGACTGCTCCAAGGAGGGCTCTTTCAGGGCTCTCCAGCCTCCTGGTGCCATTGGGAAGGTGGGGCCACTTCTCCCAGAGTGTGCTGTTGCCCACTGAGCAGATGTGCCCACCTGAGCATCCCCTGAGTCCCATTTCCCAACCCCTGAGTCCCCCTTCAGTGCCCTGCAATGTGCTTTGAAAATGCCTCTGGAAGTCCTGGATTGCAGCAAACACAGCTCCCACAGGACCACATCCCCTGCCCAGCTGGCAGCACAGCTGAGGAGCTGCCTCTGTGCTGCCCCAAGACCCAGACATCCTGAACAACTGGGATGTGCCGCCTGGAAGTGCTTTCAAGGCTTTGTAAGATTTCCATGAGATTAAAAGCAAACAAAAAACCCCCAACCAACCAAAACCCCAAATTAAAAAGACCAAGGAAGTTGTCAGCAGCATCTGCTAATTTTGAGTGTTGCTTGCATCAGGTAAGAAAAAGGAGATTTACACCCCCACTGCAAATCCAGCCCCATGTGGAGCCCCTGCTTCCCAGAGTGATGCTCCTCAATCTGCTCTGGGGTGCCATTTGTCTCCAAACAGAAAGTTTCTCTTCAATTAATTTTCTCCTACTTAAAAAAGAAGTAAACAGAACCAACAAAACCAGAACCTGACCATGAGAAATCTGTGTGTTTCTGTGAAAACAAGGTTCAATCTGACAATTGCCATTAGCTCTCTCTGGTGCCTTGCAGGACTGCAAAAGCCAAGCCCACGCTGCAGTGAGAATGCTGCTGGGCTGCAGTGTCCAGGCTTTTCTGACTGAGGATGCCCTGGAACAGCACAAGGCAGAACTCATCACACCAGCATCATCTGGTCACCCCACAGCCCCTGAGAGCAGAGGGCAGGCTGGCTGAGCTCCCAGGAGGCTGCTGGGACAGGGTGTTCTGCATCCCACCCGCCTGCCCGGACCCTGCCCACCATCCCCCGTGCCCAGAGACACTTTTCCTGGCCTTTGGCACCTCTTAGGAGAAGCAATTCCCATAATAACCCACTGATGCCCTGTGATGAGCACAGTGGTGAGGCAGTGGCTGCTGAGCAGGGTCAGGCCCACGGGGCACTCATGAGGAAGCCCCTGAGGCATCTCAGGGCCCGCCTGGCAAGGAGCCCACCCCGGCCACTGCTGGCATGGGACATTGCTGGGGACCCGCCAGGAGACAAGGAACTGCTGGCTCTGGGCCAGAATTCCCTTCAGATTTAGCAACTGAGATGATTTGCATGATTCCTCAGTAAGTTTCCAAGTTCTGGACCTCATAATAGGTCACTTTTGCTTGTTGATGTTCCTCTAAACCCTTTATGGGTGAAATGCCATCCTGGGCAGAGCAGCCCCTACCTCCTGCCCAACAAGAGGATCACTCACGGCACCATACAAGCAAACACACTCTACTCCACAGACTTCCAAGGGGCTTTTTTTTTTCCCCAAATCTGACTCACAACTGCAGTGAATTTTGCCCCATGTAAGCTGTATTTCCAGTTAACATCAAATGGACTTGTGGAACTGATCTTGACAATTAATTAAAAGGATGCAGAAAGGAATCAGCAAGGGGAAAGTAGCTCTGCTCTGTGCATGGAAGCCTGAAATTGGAGCCACTGAATGAGGGGAATAACATGATGGTGATGTGGAATGAAATTCTAAGCATGGATGTAGTGTGTGCAGTTGGAACTTGGAACATTGGTGTAACAAAGGTCCTGGCAGCTGCACAGCTGAATGCAGGATGCTTTAGAAGGAAGCAGCAGCCTCTGCTGCTCCTGTACCTCACACACCTGGGTGAGGTGTTTGCTCTGCCCAGGTGCTTTGCAGACTTCAGTGTCACCTGCTTGCTCCAAGGAAGCTCAGTTGTCCTGAATTTCACCCGAGGAGTCACTCCAGTCTGCAGAGAGAGGGGTGGGTCTGAGGACTCAGCGTCCACAGAACATTTCACTGAAGAGCAGTTTACCTGGGGCTCAGTCTCTTCCCAAATTTAAACCCCATTTGCACTGCCCAGCAGGGAAAGGGAAGAGCAATACCTGCCCTTACCATGATGCAGATGAAATCCAGGCTGTGTGCAGCACCAGAAGCATCACTGCACAGGCTGCGTGAGGAAAGAGCAATGATCCAACTCCTGATCAAAGCCTGGGCTTTTCCCCTTGCAGTCCCACTCAGCAGGGCATCCCATGCACTGGGTGAATCACAGAGCAGCTGCCCCAGGGTCTGTGGGGCCAGACCAGCAGGGAATTTTTCACACAGGCACAAGCCTTGGGTGCCAAGCTTGGAGTCTCCTTGCCAATGGCACGGGGTTAATCCTGTCTCTACAGCATCAGAAGAGGAAGCATAGGAGGGGACCTGATGGGTGAGGCTCCTGGCTCAGCTCAGCCCCTCCTCCATGGACTGTGGTGTCCTGGGGAGGTGTTGATGTCTCTGCTGGTGCAGACAAGCCACGGGCAAGTCACTTAGCCAGCTGCCCCAGCTGAGGTCCATCATCAGCACAGCAGGACAGGGGCCAGCAGTGGGCCCAGGAGAGCCCCACCTGGGCAGCCCCAGTCCTGGGGACAAGACACACCAGAGCTGTGATCTGTTCTCCTGAAGTTATGTTAAGGCTGGCTGATTCACTGTGGTTCTGAGGAAGCTCTAATTATATCTGTGAGCCAGATGGAATGCTGACAAGGTAGAAAAGAAAAGAAAAAAAAATCCAAAAAAACGCTTTGGTCTTGTTAGAGGAGCAAGGTGAGGCCGTGTGGACTGAGGGACTGGGGCAGCACAAGAGTGTCCCAGGCCAGCCCTCAGCTGTCCCCCCACCCTGGGCTGTCCTGCTAGGCTTGACACTGCCCCAGAGCTCCTGGGTGCTTTGCCTGCCCCATGGCACTCCTGGCACACGGTGCTGTCACCCACCACAGCCCAGGCTGCCCTCCTGGCACAGGGATCAGGGACAGAAATCGCCCACCACTGCTCGCTGCAGTGCCCAGCCTGACCTCAGACAGCTTGGCTGAGCACAGGGACCAGGCAGCATAGGGATCCCTCTGTGAGCACAGCCCCCAGGCAGCACAGGGATCCCTCTGTGAGCACAGACCCCAGGCAGCACAGGGATCTCTCCATGGCACAGACCCCAGGCAGCACAGGGATCCCTCTGTGAGCACAGACCCCAGGCAGCACAGGGATCCCTCTGTGAGCACAGACCCCAGACAGCACAGGGATCCCTCTGTGAGCACAGACCCCAGGCAGCACAGGGATCTCTCTGTGAGCACAGACCCCAGGCAGCACAGGGATCCCTCTGTGAGCACAGACCCCAGGCAGCACAGGGATCTCTCCCTGGCACAGACCCCAGGCAGCACAGGGATCTCTCTGTGAGCACAGACCCCAGGCAGCACAGGGATCCCTCTGTGGGCACAGACCCCAGGCAGCACAGGGATCTCTCCCTGGCACAGACCCCAGACAGCACAGGGATCCCTCTGTGGGCACAGACCCCAGGCAGCACAGGGATCTCTCCCTGGCACAGAACCCAGGCAGCACAGGGATCTCTCCCTGGCACAGACCCCAGACAGCACAGGGATCCCTCTGTGGGCACAGACCCCAGGCAGCACAGGGATCTCTCTGTGGGCACAGACCCCAGGCAGCACAGGGATCTCTCCCTGGCACAGACCCCAGGCAGCACAGGGATCTCTCCATGGCACAGACCCCAGGCAGCACAGGGATCTCTCCCTGGCACAGACCCCAGGCAGCACAGGGATCTGTCTGTGGGCACAGACCCCAGACAGCACAGGGATCTCTCCCTGGCACAGACCCCAGGCAGCACAGGGATCCCTCTGTGAGCACAGACCCCAGGCAGCACAGGGATCTCTCCCTGGCACAGACCCCAGACAGCACAGGGCCTTTCTGGATCAACCAGCCTGCCAGGCACAACCCCCTGGATCAACCAACATGCCCATGCCATTGTAGTAAAACATTTATTTGTTCAGGTGATTGAAGCTACCATGTTTACAGCTCGTGAGCTCACCACTGGCGACATGGAACATGACCTGGGACTGCAGCTGTTGCCACCAGATTTCTCATCATAATTCTTAAGTTATAAAAACCTTGGACACCAGAAAAAACAGGTATTTTGACTGTAAGTGGCAGATGGGAGACGGGAAACCTGTGAGGGGGGAAGACAGTTTATCGAGGCAGCCGACCTTGAGGGCCAGGTGGCCTCGGCTGCAGCTTCAAGTAAAGGTTTCGGTGGGTGAGGCGGCGCGGCGCGTCAGTCCTCGCAGAGTTGGAACCGAATTGTTTTCTGCCGAGTAACAACATCGGTGGCAACGCTTTCGGGGAGTGCAGAAGGGCTGGTGTCCTGCAGAGGGGCCCCGGCTTCTGCACAAAGAGACAGAACAGAGACAGTGAGGGGACGAGGAGCAGCACCCGCCTTTCCCCATGGCCAGAGCCACGCTGGCCACAGGGAGGGACACAGCAAGAGCCCCAGGAGCTGCCGTGGGGCCACTGACGGTCCCAGAACTGCTGCACAGCCAGCTGGGCCCTGCACCACGGCTCCCAGAAGCTGCCACAGAGCCAGCCCAGGCAGGAAGCAGCAGCAGGCCCTGCCCTTGGCCCTGGCACCCGCTGTCCTGGGGCCATGTGCCCTGCAGGGCTGGGGCAGCAGAGCCTGGCAGCTGACAGGAGACTGGGCTAAAGGAGACTGGGCTAATGGAGACTGGGCTGACAGGAGACTGGGCTAAAGGAGACTGGGCTAAAGGAGACTGGGCTAATGGAGACTGGGCTGACAGGAGACTGGGCTAATGGAGACTGGGCTAATGGGAGACTGGGCTGACAGGAGACTGGGCTAATGGAGACTGGGCTAATGGAGACTGGGCTAAAGGAGACTGGGCTAATGGAGACTGGGCTGACAGGAGACTGGGCTAATGGAGACTGGGCTAATGGGAGACTGGGCTGACAGGAGACTGGGCTAATGGAGACTGGGCTGACAGGAGACTGGGCTGACAGGAGACTGGGCTAATGGAGACTGGGCTAATGGGAGACTGGGCTGACAGGAGACTGGGCTAAAGGAGACTGGGCTAATGGAGACTGGGCTGACAGGAGACTGGGCTAATGGGAGACTGGGCTAATGGAGACTGGGCTAATGGAGACTGGGATAATGGAGACTGGGCTAATGGAGACTGGGCTAAAGGAGACTGGGCTGACAGGAGACTGGGCTAATGGGAGACTGGGCTAATGGAGACTGGGCTAATGGAGACTGGGATAATGGAGACTGGGCTAATGGAGACTGGGCTAAAGGAGACTGGGCTGACAGGAGACTGGGATAATGGAGACTGGGATAATGGAGACTGGGCTAATGGAGACTGGGATAATGGGAGATTGGGATAATGGGAGACTGGGATAATGGGAGACTGGGGTAATGGAGACTGGGCTAAAGGAGACTGGGCTGACAGGAGACTGGGCTAATGGAGACTGGGCTAATGGGAGACTGGGATAACGGGAGACTGGGCTGACAGGACCCAACATCCCCACCCACACTCTGCCACAAGTCTTGTCACCATCAGGAGTGCAGGCATAGCACTGCTGCTGCTGCTGCTTCAGGCAAAATCCCAAACTTCCAACAGAACAAGCAAAGATCATTGTTCCAGAGCCAGAGACTTCTCCATTTTCTAGATTTGTTCCTGCCCTTGCCCAGGCCCAGCCTTTGCCCACGGCAGGGACTCCAGCTCCGCACACTGCCGGGGGTTGACACAGAGCTGGGGACACCAGAGCAGAGCAGCAGGTGGGCACAGACACAGCTCAGCTCCCTGAGGTCTGCAGGCACGAGCAAAGGTCACTGAAGGAGGATGTGCCATGTCACTGTCCTGCCCCAGACCAACCCCAGGGCACAGGGACAGCCCAGGGGGCAGCTGTGCCACTGCCTGGCCTGGTCCCGCTGCACCGGCCTCCCCTGCCAGGCAGCACAGCCCACTGAGTGCAGGGAGCCCTGCCAGGGGCAAACACCAATCAGGCAGCACCTGAGCTCACCTCTGCCTTGCTGTGGGTTACAGCCCCCAGAGCAGACTGGCCACGGGAGCCCAGGCTTAGCCCAGGTGAGGGTCCCTGTGTGCCCACCGAGAGCACTGGGGTCCAACCCTGACTGGTTTTCCTCATTCTCTCTCCCAGTGGGAATCTCCCCTGCAGAGATGGCACAGCTTGCACTCAGCACTGCAGGTGCATCCAGAGCAGCAACCTGGCAGTGCAGGAGGAAAACCAGCTCACACCACACCAGGCACACCAGCCTGGGCTCACCTTTCAGACTCTTGACCCAAATGCTTCTGAAGTGCAGCTCTTGAAACGACCTGAGGTGACACAGCACCACAAAACCTGGAGCTTATTCTGTTCATTTTAATACAAACACAGTCCCTGATCTGGGGTCTGCAGCCAGCCATGTGCCACATATGCTCTTTCCCTTTCAGGTTTCCTTCCTTCCAAGCCAAGCTTCCCTTTCTCTCCAGCAGCCTTCACATTGGCTCCTGTGAATGAATCTATTGCGTTGGAAGCCCACAGTCAGCAAACCCAGCAGGCCTGAGGTGTTGCTGGGCTGGTGTTACTGGTGCAGGGTGTGGGTGCTGTACCAGGCACTGCTGCAGCTCCACACCTGGCACAGGCCTCAGCCCCTCTGCAGCCCTGGGCACTCAGGGACAGGGCACAGGCACTGCCATTCACAGAGCTGCTCTGCCCACCATGGCTTCAGGCCATGCTTCTTGCTCTGTGCCTGCCTGCAGCCAGCAGGGAAGGGGGACAAGCTGCTGCTGAGCAGCTGGGCTGGCACCAGCCACCCCTCTGCCATGCCTGATGTCCCCAGGGACAATTCCACAGTCACAGGGGGTGCAGCACCACAGAACAGTGACTGAGGACTTGGTGCTTGGCCTGCAGGGAGCCCCAGCTGGGCTGATGGTGGGTGATGACCCCAGCATGGCGTGCCCTGGCAGCACATCTGCCCCAGGCCAGCACCCCAACACACAGCCAGGCACACAGGGACACATTTGCAAAGGGGAAATGGGGGAACCACGTTATTTGTAAGCAGGACCCTATGGACTGGCCACAGTTTGCTGCTTTCAAACCAGAACTCTGCCCAACACTAAAATGACTGCCAGGAGAAGGCACCGTGCAACTGGGTGGCTGCTGTTAGTGCAGCTTTTGGGCAGTGATGGTGCACCCTGGGCAGGCAGCAGCAGCATGGAGCAGAGAGGGGAATGTTCCTGAGCAGTCACAGTGCTGACAGCTGTGACCACTCTGCCAGTGGGACTCCAGCACCACCAAAGCTCCCATGTCACTGCAGCTCTGCCTCCCCTTGCTTGATGGGAAGAGAAGTGATCCTGGTAGCAGCTGTAGCACTACTCCTGGTCTGAAGCCACTCCCAAGGAAGCAGCGTGCCCTCTCTCTGTGCTGGGTGCCCACCATGGCCTCAGGCACCGTCCTGCCAGGGCACACCAAGGGCCCTGCTGCACATTCTAGAGGGCACACACAGCTGCACAGCTCCGTGCCACTCACAGCTCTGGGATGCTCCCGAGCAGTGCCCAGCAGGGCTGCCATGGTCCCCAGGAGGCAGCAGCATCCCTGTGCTGCTGGCACCCAGCCCCCAGCAGGGATGAGAGCAGCTGGTGCCAGTGCCTGGGAGCAGCTCTGGGGCAGGCAGCGTGCCCCGGCGGTGCAGTGCCCTTCTCTGTGTCTGTGCTGCCTCCCTGTGTCCCCTCTCCCATGCACAGGACACCTGGCTGTGCTTTGCAGCTCCCTCTCCATGGCTGCAGAGCCACCTGGGCACAAGGGGAGGGCTGGCAAAGGCACGGGACACGCTGCAGAAATACAGCCAGGCTGGCAGCAGAGCCGAGCAGCACCAGGCACCCACGGTGAGGACGTGCCTGGGCACAGCAGGAAGACAGCACAGACACAGAGACACCACAGCTCCCAGCTCCTCCAGCCAGGCACAGCCAGCCCCTCACAGAGCCCCATCTCCAGAGAAGAACACCCCTGTGTTCCAGCCATTGCAGGAAGAGCCAGGAACTTTCTGGAGCAGTTTCTCCTCCACCAGTGCCTGTGAACTGAGACCCTCTCAGGGCTAAAATCTCAGCTAATCTGCAGCTGAGCAGGAGCACACAGAGCCCAGCTGCAGGCAGTGCCTGAGGGGCAGGGAGGCACCTTGGCTCACGTCCCTGCAGACCCCTCTACAGCTGGGGGTGATGCTGAGGCCACAGCCCATCACACCCCCCATTCCAGCACCTCCTGGTGAGGAGTTATTCCAGTCTGGGGGAAATAATCTGATGTTATTCTGATCCAGGTGCATCTTAGCACTTTTTCTGTCTCACACGGTTGGCAGCCTATGGCTGTTTGCAGAACAGAAAGGACAGAGAATTTCCTCCTCTGTGAGGCATCCCACATTTTGAATCAAGCCTGAATAAAACCAAATGTCCCACTGCACAGTTATTCCAGTGGGAACAGATGATTCCATGCCCAGGGCATTCCCAAGGGATGATCCTCTCAGCCAGGGAGAGAAACTGGCACGAGAGCAATCCCTGGCTGCCCAGATCCCCTTTCCTGCACTATCAGCAGAGAATCAAACCAAACTCAGGGCCATATGGTCCCTGTAGCTGCTTGACACAGAGGCACCACGGACAGAACATCAGCTGCAGTGCTTAGAAAATTATTCCTTTGAGTGAAAAATTACAAATATAAAAATAAACCTCCTTAAACCACAAGACACCATTAGTATTTTAGCACTTTCATAAAACATCACACAGATTTAGGTCCAGTTTTAGACAACATATAAAAGCATTTTCATTTGATGTTTTTAAAATGCATGACTAAACCCAACCACTCCACAGCAAACCTCTGACACGCTCCCTGTACCCCAGTGTGGGGGAGAAGCTGCCTCTGCCAGCACAGTCCCTCACTGGGGCTCAGACCTTCACACTTGACTCACACTGAGCAAAGCCCTTGTCACCACACTGGCAGACCCTGGACAGACCCGCCCTGCCCTCGACAGCACATTATTTAATAGCTCCCTCCTGCTCATGCAGTGCTCATGGGTTGCCAGAGCAATCTGAGGAGGGATTTGTTGTAATTTTTTTAAACTTTTCCAGCAGGAAGTGGGTTTTCTCAATTTGAGGTTTTGTTTCCTATTTGGTCTCTGCATTTCCTGAGGGAAGCAAAAAGGGTTTCTAAAAAAGAAGCAGCCTCTTCCTTTTAGGCCCTTTACACCACCCTCATTGACTTTGTTCTTCCATGACAGGCAATAAAATCACCCAGAGCAACCCACAACTCTGCCCCACGCTGCAGAGTCCTGCTGGCAGGGACGGGGTGCCAGGGGCCGTGCCCCACTCTGAGATGTTCCCCCACAACTGCCCTGGGCCGCTGCCCTGGCCGGGGCCAGGCTGGCCTCAGGCACCTGCCTTAGTTACAGTGCCCACAAGAACAAGCACACAGGGTATAAAATTTAACTATTCTCTCACTTTTATGGCCACAAAGTCCATCCTGAGCCTATTATTTGGCATCTGAGAACGCACAATGCTCAAATACTCAGAGTTAAGCTGTCTCTAATTTGAATATGATGACCATATGAGTTTAATTAATATTAACTGCAGGCTTCCCTTTACAGTGAGCAGAGCAGCTGCCATCCACACAACGAAATCTGCACCTGCTGTCCCCTACTGCTGCGGGGTTCTGTGCCTACAGAGCGGCCCAAAATCACTCAATCCCACAGGCACCGCAATTAAGAGCAGCTTAAAGGTGAGACCATCATCTTCCAGGCCCTTCAATGCACCCAGGGATTGAAAAGAACTGGATCAACCACAAAGTTCAGAGGAAATACGGCCCAGAAGTCAAGGACAGCAGGAGATGGCCATCACCACTGAGCCAGCCAGCGCTGAGGTGCCCCGGTGGCCGCAGCCCCGCTCAGCCCTGCCCTGCACCCCGAGGTGCCCCAGCCCCGCTCCCTCCCCAGAGGCTGCAGGACAGGTGCCTGCCCCGGGGGTGGGGGGTGGCTGCCCCGGGGCCCTGGGCCAGGCCCCTCTCCTCTCCGGGAGAACAGCTGTGGGACCCCCCTGCCTCAGCACGCCCAGCCCCAGGCACGGCCAAGGGAGCACGGCCGCAGCTGCTGCCTCCTCGTCCTCCTCCCAGCCCCACGGTGGGGGCTGAGGGGCACCCAGGCCCCGGCCCGGCTCCGGCAGGGCAGTCACCGCGAGGCTGGCTGGAGTACCGAGTGAATATTTTATTTTACACAACATAACAACACAGCGTTGTTGCTCCTGTACAGCATTTGCCTAAAAACAAAGGCAACACCATTGTCACGGAAAAGAAATATACAGTCTGACCGGTTTAAAAAATATCATTTTACTGATTGATCCAGAAGTGGTTATTTGTTAGCTTGGAGGAAATTGCATTTCCTTTATAAAAGGCTTTTTCTGTGAAAACTCTCTCTTTTGTTTTCTGCTACCGCAGAACCAGGAAGCCAGTCCTAGAGCAGGGAAGGCACTGGTGCTGTTTCGTGCTTTTTTTCGCCCCTTAATCTTTTTTTCCTTTTTTTTTTTTTTTTTTTTTAATCTCTGAATGTTGCCTTCGGTTTTGATATTAAGTAAAACCAAACGAAAACTAAAGAACCCCCCGTGTGCACTGGGTGGCTTATACAGAACCCCGCATGAACAAGCCATTAATCAGCGAGACAGCAGTGGACATCCAAATCCAATTCCCTGGGAAAGGGAGTTTCACACAACGTTTGGTGTTTTGTTTTAAGTCAAAATAAAAATTAAAAAAAAAAAAAAAAGAAAAAAAGAAAAAAAAAAAGCAGGTCACACAGTGCTTTCCAATATCCACTCAGAACTGGAGAAAGTTGCTTTTCCGCTATCGGCAGCCTGGCCCAGCATCCCGTTCATGGACATGCTCCGTTTGGAGCGCAGGCCGGCGCCGCGGGGCTCCAGCAGCTCGCCGCCCAGCGACCGCCGGCGCTTGGCTCGGGACGCGTCGGCCGGCAGCGTGAGGAACTTACTTGGCTTTGATTGTGCTCTTTTGTACGTGTGGGCCGCGGGGGCCGCCTCGGGGGGGCGGCTGGCCAGCTGCAGGGCCGTGGAGTTATTTCTGTTCGAGTTCTGGGGCTCGGCGCTGCCGCCGGCCTCGCCCTGCGGCTCGCTGCCGGGCTTTGGCCCCGACTTTCGCTTCTGCTTCTGCGAGAGGGAGGTGCTGGAAGTCCAGGTGGGAGGCAAAGCGGAGGTAGTGGTGGCGGAGTCCTGGCTGGAGCCGGTGTCCGGTGACTGCGTCAGGCCGTCGCTGGCGGCCTTGCAGCACTGGATGCCCTCCTCGTGCCCGAGAGCCTGCTTGGACATGGACTGCGACAGCACCCCGCTGCAGCCCTGCATCTGAGCCCCGTTGGTCTGCGAGTACACGTTGCTGACCTTGGTGGCCTTTTGCTGCCCGTTGTTGTTGCACACCTTGTAGCGGATCATGAGGATGATGATGAACACGAGCACGGACGCCACAATGATCCCACCGATGATGATAATCATGGTCCCACCCAGGAACTGGGACTGCATGAAGTGGCAGCGCACGTAATCCTGCTCGGTGGTGAACTGCGTGCAGCCCACGACCCTGGTGGCCGTCAGCGACGTGATCCCGTCGTCGTAGATGGCCAGGACGCACAGGTCGTACATCGTCCCCGCAGCCAGGTTGTTGACCAGAAAGGTTTTGCTCGTGGGAGGTATCATTCTGGGGAAGAAGGAAACCACTGTGAATGAACCTGGTGGCTCACACCGCAGCTTCCCACCCTGTGGAACAGCCCAGGCCGTGCCGGGCACCACCACGCCTTGTCGGTCCTGCTTCTGCCACGGCCCCCGTGGGGCTGATCTCCATGCCCCCAGCAGCTCCTGCCTGGCCTTTGGTGTAGCAGCAGTCACTGCCAAGTCCCCTGGCAAGGCTCAGCATGGGAGAGCCCCCCGTTAGAACAACCACAGCAAAAATATGGAATCACAGGATCACAGAATGGCTTGGGATGGAAACAACATTTAAGAACCATCTAGTCCACCCTCCTGCAAAGGGCAGGAACACCTTCCACTAGACAAGGTTGCTCTGAGCCCTGTCCAGCCTGGCCTTGGACACTTCGTTGGATGGGGCACCTACAACTTCTCTGAAGAACCTGTGCCAAGGTCTCACTGTCCTCACAGGGAAGAATTTTTTCAGTTATCTGATCTACATCTACCCTCTTTCAGTTTAAAGCCAGCACCCCTTGTCCTAGTAATGGACAAAGAAAGTCACAGAAGAAATGACCAAGCAAAGTCAGTGCTGAAGGGTGCAACAGCTACACCAGGCAGCACAGAGCTCCCTGGCACTTCCCCACATGGGTACCACCAGAAAGTACTGTGAGGAACATGGTCACAGACACTGGCCTCCCTGTGCTTCCATGAAACTGAGCACATTAGGATCCATTTAATCCATCTACCTTCACAACCTTTTCTCAGATCAGTTCAGAGGATTAAAGGTCCATTTGGATTATCTAAAAATAATACTGTTCTAAGTAATTTTCCCATTTGTGAGTAGAAATGGCTCGAGTCCTTCCTGGGGCTCCCACCATGAGCTGCCGGGGCTGGGCTCCATTCAGCCGGCACGGCACAGGAACTGCAGCAGAGGGGCTGCCCAGGCCAGGGGCCACAGCAAGCACCAAGCACCCAGCACGGTCCCACACGGGCAGGCTGGGGCTGCCTTACCTGTAAACAAGGGAGTCATCGTAAGTACCATTGTACTGGATTTGAAACATACGTATCCCAGGTATATTCCTCTGAAAATTGAATTTCAGCAGAGCCGT
This sequence comes from Phylloscopus trochilus trochilus, assembly GCA_016584745.2. Taxonomy (NCBI): domain Eukaryota; kingdom Metazoa; phylum Chordata; class Aves; order Passeriformes; family Phylloscopidae; genus Phylloscopus; species Phylloscopus trochilus. Next base: position 66,589,306 of record WQNJ02000001.1, read on the forward strand.
GGAGGAGGTCGCTTCTGCAACAACCACCTTCTTATCCTGGCTGACTTTAGTATCCCCATTGCTACTGCTGGCGTTGGAGCCCGACTTGGTGGATGTGGAGATATCCGAGGAGCCTGGGTCAGGCTCATGGATGTGGTTTGTGCTGTTCAGCAAGTGGGGGAGTTTGATGATGTGCAGGTCCACTGTCTGCGTGGCCTCCCCCGCTGGGTTGGAAGCAATGCAGGTGAAGGAGCCCGTGTCCTTCACCGTCGTGATAAGGATGTCGAGCGTCCCATTGTCGTACACCGTGGACCTGGTTGCATTGGAAATCAGTTTGCCCTCAGGTGAAATCCAATGGATTGCTGGCTCGGGGTCACCCCGGGCCTTGCAGCGCAGGGCTGCCCGCTGCCCCTCCAGCACCCGCAGCTCGTGGGTGTGCCGGGTGATGAGCGGGGGCTCGCAGAGGAACTCCTCCTCAGGGATCGACCAGAAGTACCGGCCGGACAGGAGCGTAGGAGAGGCACAGGTCTCCAGGTCATCCTCCCTGGAAAGGCGCCTCAGCCACAAGAGCTCACAGTTGCAATGCAAGGGGTTCCCACCGAAGCTCAGCGCAAATGTCGAGGGGCTGATAATTCCTGAGGTTGCCAGCACCTGAGCGCGCTGGAAGAGCGGGTCAGGCGGTAGCTTCTGCAGTTTGTTGGATGTGACGTCCAGCCTGGTCATCTTGTGGAGGTGGGAGAAGGTCCCCTTAGGAATATGGTCAATCATGTTGTGGTCAAGACTGAGAGTGTGCAAACTGACCATTTTCTCCACGGCATCCCAAGGGATGGTTTCCAGATTGTTGTAAGACAAATCCAATTCCTCGAGAGCTAAAACATCATCAAAAGCTGTGGAAGAAATCAAAGTCAGCTGGTTATTGTTCAGTATCAAGTGGTGGAGATTGGAGAGCCCACTGAACATGTCGTTAGTGATCTTAGTCAATCGGTTGCTGTTCAAATGCAGAGCCCGCAAATTGCGCAGGTCGGCAAACGCGTGAGGTGTGATAAAACTGATTGTATTCCGGGACAGCGTCAGGTCCACCAGGCTGGTCATGTTGGCAAAGTCTTTCCTTTTAATGTTTGTAACAAAGTTGTCTGCCAGCCGCAGCTCCACGGTCCTCCTGTCAATGTTGGGAGGAACAAACAAGAGCCCTTTCTTGGCACAGAGGGTGGCGAGGTTCGGAGACAAGATCTGACAGACGCAGCGCTTGGGGCAGATCTGAGCTCGCACCGCTACGCCAATGAACAGCAGAAACAAAAGCAGTTTTTCCATTGTAGAACAGATTCAAGAGCCTGCAAGGGAGAGCAAACCATGGTTAGTCTCTGTGAGATAAGAGGGACAAAATAAAAAGCCAAGACAGATAGTCTATGGTTAAACCATGGAACTGAAGTTCAGGTAGCAGAGAGTCACCCTCACTGTGTTACCTGGTTCTTCCTCATTCCCCCTTCTCGACACAAGAGTGCCAGTACAGGAGTACAGGAGTGTCGCAATAGGACAGGAAAGGAAGACACGGACTCCGTGATCAGAAGGCTGAAATGACTCCAATCAATCTTTACTGCCCGGGAACTTCTTCCCTTTATACTGTTTTACAAAGAACCCACTGAAGTGGTGGAAGAAAGACAAGCTTCTTCAACTACATTGGTTGAGTCAGAGGGACATCAAGAGAGATCCCTCCTAAGTAAAGGAATGCAAAACACAGGATACAGTTAGGAAAACATGTCTGTTGTTGACAGAACAGTGCCTGGGAAAGAGTTTTAGAGAAATCAAAACATCACAGGCACGAAGCATGACTACACAGGTGAGACTCAGGGATGTTTGCAGATGCAGGCATCCATACCCCGACACTCACATACAAATGCCAAAGCCATTGGGAAGCCACTTGCCCCCCCCAGGCCCCTCTTGCTAGAGCCCATCCTGCTGCCCAGTGCACCTCCACACCCCAGCAGAAGCCCTTCCACTGTTGGCCATAACGACAAGTGTCCAGGTATAGAAAATGAGGAGTGGCTCATGTATGCTTCATTTGCTAAGCTGAAACTCTTAGTGGCCTTGCAATCACAGCAACTCAATGAGTTTACAGCCATCTCCACTGAACATTTAAGCTCTTAATGCTGTTTTCAGAATAAACTCAGAAGGAGCTAATTTAATGTCATTCAAACCCCAAAAATGCAAAGAAAACAGAACAAAACAAAACAAAAGACATTAAAAAAGAAAAAAACAAAAAAAACACCACCACAAGAAAAGCCCCCACAACAGAGATCTAAATAAAACTGGATCTTGGGCTAATTTTAGCTGATCAGAGTTTTCCGGCTCACCCTGGAAAGCCCAGCAGTTCAATCAGCTTTATCACTCACACTGCCAGGCCCAGCTCCTCGTGGCAGGTGGGAACAGGGCCGGCAGCAGCCGTGCCCACGCAGCTCAGTGAGATCATCCCTCCGTGACTACGCCAAAGGCTCCAGGGCACGGGCAGGCGGCAGGGCTGGGGGATGCTCCTCCGTGGAACAGGTGGGACCTTGGTCCCACAGAGAAGCACCCACGTGTCTGAGAGGGAACTCGTGCCATTGTGAGGGAGGTGCTCAGGGGGCTCCGCGCTGCGACTGAAGACTCAGCTCCCTTTGGGACCAGCACAATTATACCTGTTTGGATCAGATTACTCAGACCCATTACCATCCCAGAGATGCATTAATGCAGCTCAGCTAAAATACAGTTTCACAGCTAGCCAGAACCAGAAGTCTTGAATCGTCACTGACATTTAAAGACATTTAATGTTAGAACAATTACTGCTCCTGTTGTCCGGTGCACCCATAACCCAACCAAGTCCGTGGTGTCATGCAAGCAGAGGCAACAGAAAGATTAGTGAAAATACCAGCCCTAAATCCTGCTTTTCAGCACAATCAATGTACTTTTTCCTGATACTTCTGGGGACTGCAAATATTCAAGACTATTCCAACTTTTGAGTTCCTGCTGGAAAAATAAGAGACTGCTCCTGCAGTCCAAAGTGGAGTCTGCTGCTGTGGCAATGCTGGGAGCTGCTCCCACAACCAGGATAACCAGCACCATTCTTGCTGCCGTGACTTGTGGCAGAAAGCAAAGTGCCATGGCAGTGCTCAGGTATGTTCTGTGGACTCACTTTCATGACAGCACTGCAAATCAGGGTGGCCCTGCAGGTGACAAGGGCCAGAAGGAGAACAGCAATGCCAAGCAGAGGAGGGAATTGCCTGCTGCAGCCTCCAAACCCCACTGGTGTCACCCACCAGCCACCTCCCAACCCAGCAGCTGCACTCCATGGCCAGGGACTGTCACCTGTCCTTTCCAAGTGGGACTTTGCTCCTTTAATGGACATCTGGAAAGCACTAGATTGGAATGGGCTCAGCAGCTCCAGGCACCTGCAGCACAGCCACTGGGTTCCTGCACAGCCTTGGCTGGGGACACCACACTCATTTAAATTTGCTAACTTAATGCTGCCAATTTAGATTCATGGCTGTGATTAAAGTCGTGCCTGGGTTCAGCCAAGTCCATTGCTAGAGCTACCCAAGACTGACACGAGCTTGAACCCAAATCAACAAGTTCACAAGTTTGGAAATATCATTACAAGATGTTGCAACTTAAACAACAGCTGGGATGACAAGGCTACCACAAAGTTACCTACCAGCAGAGATGGGTTTTTTGGATGTTAAGAGAGTTTTGGGTACTGCCTCTGCCAATATCCTCTAGTAAAATGCCCAGCGTAAGGCCAGAGCTGGATGCAATGCCACCAGTGAACATCAGGCTCAAAGGGCTGCAGTGAATGGGGCAAGACCAGGCAGTGGCCAGTCACCAGCACGGTCCCCCATGACCTGGGTTTAGGGACAGTCCTCTCCCGTGTCTCCCTCAGTGACCTGGCAGGGAAGTGAGTGCACCCCACGTGCCAGTGACACTGAATTAGGAGGAGGGACCAAGCCCTCGGGAGCACGGGGTGCATGGAGAGGTCCCGGTGGATCAGAGTGCCGAGCACCCACCAGCCCTGAGTGCAACCAAGAGCACTGAGGATTTGGCACCTGGATGCCTCAGCTGATGGAAACAGCAAAGCCACACCTGGATCTACATGAGGATGTTGGTGCCCCAGGCTGTTCAGGGATGGGGATAGCCCATCCTCCCCAGAATGGGCATCATCCCTTGCTGCAGGGGTAGCACAAACATTTCACCTCCTTGCTGAAAAGAGCAGAGCATTTCCTCCCAGAGCATTTCCTCCCAGAGTGCTCGGTGCAGCAGCCTTGTGGCAGTGCCCCACCACTGAGACATTCTAAACAACAGGACCTGGCGGCTTAGGATGACAGCCATCAAAAACACATCTGCTGAAAGTCAGCCTGGACATGTGTCCCCTCCTCTCCCAGCATACCTCATCCCCCACACAGATAATCTGCAGAGAGCAGCGCTGACATGGCTTGGAGCTCGTTGCAGAAAACACCTTTTTGACTAAGGAAAGCAATATGTGAATCTCATTACTTGCTTAAAAGATAAAAAACCAGAAAGTAAACTGCATTCATATATGAAACAAATGCCAGCTTCCTGGGAAGGTGAGCACTGCTCATTTACTGCTGGGTGCCTGCAATAGGACGAGGGTAGTCAAGCTCTTCATGTGACATTTGTGATTCACAAAAAAAAGCCTCTCACATATACTGCTCTTTACATCCATTCTGCTGCTACATTTGATCATTTTGAGTTACTCATCTGTCTATAAAACCTAAGTTCAAGTTGCTGTGGGCTGCACGGCTTATGGTCACACAGGGTGGGAAGCGTGTCTCCAAAGAGCAGAGAAGCTGTGAGCCCCAGCACACTGCCGGGGGCTGGGAGCCCCTCCACTGCTCCCCCATGGGCTGCAGGGGACTGGCTGAGTCCCCAGACTGCTGCTCCTGTCTCCAAGCAGAGGAAGTCTTTTCCCAGCCCTGTTTCCCAGGTATGGAGCAGGTCTGACCGTGCTTGGGCAGGGCTGAGGCTCATGGGAGGCAGGGACCCCTCCAGCACCATCCCCCCCTGCCCACCTTCCCTGGCCACTCTCAAGAGGGATGTCCCCACACAGTAGGTGACACTCCCACGGTCCTTCCCCTCCAGGTGTTTCCCACAGGCCTTCTGTCCTTCAGGCCACCTCCAGCCCAGCTATGGAGCACGGAGCTCCATCCCCCAGCGAGGATGCCAGGCTCCTGCCAGCCCCAGCCCTGGCAGCTGCACAACAGCCAGCCCTGCACAGAGGAGGAACCCTCAGCGCACACAGGCAAGGTGCAGGGCACACTCCAGCTCCAGCACCACACAAGGCTCTGTGAGATCCACTGGAGGATTTCCACTGCTTCCAGAGGAGCCAGGTGACAGCCCCAACAGCCCCTCTGGCCAGCACTTCCTAAGGGCAGACTCCCACCACAAATCTCTGCAGGGTCTGACAGGTGCTGGGAATGGCCAGAGTAACCCCAGCCCCTGTGGGGCACAGCCATCCTGAGCCCCCACCAGCAGTGCCAGGGGGAGCAGCAGGCACAGCCTGGCACCCAGGCAGCAGCAGGCAGTGGGAATAACCACCCACCTGTTCTAGCGACAGACAGAGGTCAGCTGAAGTGCTAATGAGTTTGAAATTCCTGCCTGGAATGGATCCAAGGAACCCAGGACTGAAATGCTGCATGCTGCGATGGCTCCTTGTGCCCAGCATTCTGCGTGCTGGGGGTTTTGCCTCCTCCTTTTTGGGATATGAAGTGCAGCATCTGCCAGTGTGCACAGTGCTCCAAAGGGTCATTTCCATACCGTGGCTCACACAACACATGGGAGCAGAAGGATCCCTAAGACAGCCATGAATTAGCAAACAACTTCCACTACATCCAGTTCCTGTTTGGACGGTCAGTGTCACACATGGTCAGCATGCCAGGGATGCCCAGTGTGCACACTGGAGCCAGCAGCCAGCTCAGGGCCTGGCTCGGACATCATCTGTCATCACTGAGGTCATAGCAGAGCTACTGGCTGCCCTTCCCACCCATCCCAAAGTCAGGATTCTCAGGGTCTTTGCAAATGCAGTTTCGTGGTAGGGTTAAAAATAGTCTGGCAGCTGATGATGTTCATCTGCTGGGGATGGAGGAAGGGACATCACAGCACCCCGTAGCCATGCCAGAGTGTGGTATGGAAAAGGAGACTCTGGGATCTGCAGCATTGCAGCTGCTGGGACCAGTAACATGGAGAACAAGGAGCTTCAGCTTCACAAATGTCAGTGCTTTGTAAACAGGTCCATGGTTTTGCTGAATTGGAAACAAAGTACCTGAGGAAAAAAAAACATTTGAATCAAAGAAACTCATGCTGAGGTTTGTTCTGGGGGCTGTGCTAGCCACCCAGTGCTGAGCTGGCCAGGGTCACCACCCAGGAGCAGCAGCCAGGACCACAAGGCCACCACGTTTGACACTTGCTATAGGACTGCACAGGTGAATCCCTGTGGGAATCCATAAGACTGGGAAATCCTTTATCCTGATCCTAGTCAAAGGCTTCAAACAGCCATGAACCCATCAGAGCTCTGTGAATCTTAGAAGCAGGAGCAAGGGGAGGCCCAGGCCTAAAGTGAAGGCCAGGGGCAGTGCTGCCAGCTCATACAGGGACGATACCTCTCCTGACAATAATGTAAGTGCCTTCCTCAAAAGCTCCATCTCTGGAATTTTGCTGGGTTTCCCCTGTCTTCTACACAACAAACAGCTTCAGCACTTGCCCTTGCAATACACGGCTTAAAAACATGCCCATAAAGTTCAGAAACCAGGGAGAAAAATAGTGCTTCCTGTAAAGCACTTTATTTTAGAATTGCTTCACACTGTCTGGAGCAGACAACACTCAACAATGCCAAGTGCTCAGAAAGGTAAAAAAAACTCCATGGGGCTCCTGCAGCAGTGCACACGTCACAGCCGGAGCGCTTCCAGCAGAAGCAGCACGCTTCCTGCACACTTCCTGAACAATTCCTGAACAATTCCTGCACACTTCCTGAACAATTCCTGCACAAGTCCTGAACAATTCCTGCACACATCCTGAACAATTCCTGCACACTTCCTGAACAATTCCTGCACAAGTCCTGAACAATTCCTGCACACTTCCTGAACAATTCCCGAACAATTCCTGCACACTTCCTGCACACTTCCTGAACAATTCCTGCACACTTCCAGCACTGTTCCTGCACACTTCCTGCACATTTCCTGAACACATCCTGCACGCTTCCTGCACACTTTCAGCACTGTTCCTGCACACTTCCTGAACACTGCCTATACACTTCCTGAACACTTCCTGCACACTTCCTACACACTTCCTGCACTCTTCCAGCACTGTTCCTGCACACCTGCTGCTGACACAGCCCCAGGCCCGCAGCCACACCTGCGAGGCAGGCACACTGCTCCCACGCCAGCTGGCCTGACCGCCCCTGCCCGGCCTGACCGGCCCTGCCCGGCCTGACCGCCCCTGCCCGGCCTGACCACATCTGCCCGGCCTGACCGCCCCTGCCCGGCCTGACCGGCCCTGCCCGGCCTGACCGCCCCTGCCCGGCCTGACCGGCCCTGCCCGGCCTGACCAACCCTGCCTGGCCTGACCGCCCCTGCTCGGCCTGACCGCCCCTGCCCGGCCTGACCGGCCCTGCCCGGCCTGACCACACCTGCCTGGCCTGACCGCCCCTGCCCGGCCTGACCACCCCTGCCTGGCCTGACCACACCTGCCTGGCCTGACCGGCCCTGCCCAGGCTGACCACCCCTGCCCGGCCTGACCGGCCCTGCCCGGCCTGACCGCCCCTGCCTGGCCTGACCGCCCCTGCCCAGCCTGACCGGCCCTGCCCGGCCTGACCGCCCCTGCCTGGCCTGACCGGCCCTGCCCGGCCTGACCGGCCCTGCCCGGCCTGACCGCCCCTGCCTGGCCTGACCGGCCCTGCCCAGCCTGACCGGCCCTGCCCGGCCTGACTGCCCTGCCCAGGCTGACCACATCTGCCTGGCCTGACCACCCCTGCCCAGCCTGACCGGCCCTGCCTGGCCTGACCACACCTGCCCAAGCTGACCACACCTGCCTGGCCTGACCACACCTGCCCAAGCTGACCACACCTGCCCGGCCCAGATTAACAGCTGAGCGACGCCAGGCGCGAGGGAGGCCCCCACATGACGTGGGGCTCTGTGCCTCAGCTCATCAAGGCTTTGGTATCACAGACAGGAGCTCGGAGTGATCCAGGGGATGAGTCAATGCAGCAGTGCAGAGCACGACTGCAGCTCGGTTGGGTATTAATAGCTGTGCCGTGAGGAAACGCCGGATGGTGCCGCGGCCCCCGGGCTGGGGGCACCGCCCGCTGCTCCCCCCTGCACGGGGGAGAGGGGCACTGAACCAAGCACACAGCAGAGCGGCCCCTGAGGAACATCCTGGGACAAAAACACACCCGGGAGATCATCTCCCGTTTCTGAGGGACAGCTCTGCCCTCCCGTCGTGCCCCCTGTCAAACCCAGCCTGCTGGTTAAGCTGTGTAACCACCTGGGGCTTTGCAGGCACAGCCAAGAGCCTGTCTGGGCTCTTCCCACTGTATCCTTCTGCTCCTTGGGGCAAAAGTCTCAGCAGTGCCTCTCTCAGCCCAGCAGCAGGGAGCACCAAGGCACCTCTAGCCCCTGTGTAAGCAGCACGGAACGCTGGCACCATCCATCACTGCCCATGACTGCCCTTGTGCCCTGGTGGCCACCAGCACCCAGGGCTGCTGGTCCACGTGCCAGCCAGGCTCTGTGCGCACCACAGGTACAGAGAGGTGGACAGGCTGCTCCACTTCCCTGGCCCCCTCTATAAAATGTGCATTAGGAATTCCATCCTTTTCCTTTCCTCCAGCCCTCAGCAATCATCTCTGCAGTGGTACACAACACAGGGAAAGCAGCACAGCCCCACTGCCTGCACTCAAGAGCTCCCAGCCCAGCTGCAGCCTCCTCCCAAAGCCCAGCCCAGGGCTGCCAGTGCTGTCCAACACAGCTTCCAACCTCATCCCCCTGAACCCATCAACCCTGCACCCCACAGCCCCCGTGCAGTGCAGGAGTCAGGGCCAGAGCTCTGCACAGGGCAGTGTCACCAGAAAGCATCTCGGGTACAGTGGCACACACACAACGTGTGTTAAGGTCAGAACACCAAGACATTTAAGATCCCTCCAACCCAAACCATTCTGTGATTCTATACAAAGCTCTCCAGCTCCTGAGGGGTTCCTGTACCAAATATTACATACATATGCCAAGCACTGACATCAGCATCAGCCATGCAGCTTCCAAACAGGAGCAGGCCTAAGTGAATAATTGTTTAAACAAGGCAGCTTTTAACTTACCAAAACATCTCTATTGAACTGGGGTGTTGTGGCATTTTAAAAACTCTTTTTGCAACATCAAAGCACAACATAAGGGAAGGGATGTGAAGAGATTTTCTCTGCCACTCCCCTGTCCCTCTGTTCCACAGCCATACATCCTCAGGTGGTACAGGAAGGTCAGGCAGCCATGGTGGCCCTGCACCACCTGCCCCACACCCTCCAGCCATAGGTCTGGCTCCGAGGGACATGTGACGAGCACTGGTGTGGGGGAAGAGGCCCCCCAGGGTCACCACCACCTTGGTGCAGGCCTGGCATGCAGCCTGCCCAGGCAGGGGCACCCAGGGCATGGGGGTGGCAGGGCACCAGCCATGCCTCACATGAGCAGAGGGTGCACCCAAGTTCAGGGTGCACAGCCAAACTGCTGCCTACCTGCTGCAGGACAGCAGCAGTGCCAGCTGTGCCAGCTGTGCTGCTCATGCCAGCCACACAGCCACTCCTGTCCTGGCACAGGCTCGCTCTCACCCACAGGCTCTCCCAGCTCCTCCTGCCCGAGCACTCCGACAGCAGCGCTCCACGTGCTGGCAAGCCATGCAAGGAGCAAACCTGGGACCTCCATCTTAGTGTCAAATGCCCACTGGTGCCCAGCCAGTGCCAGCTGCCAGGGCTGCCCATGTCAGGCACCACTGGGGTGCTGGGAAGGGCAGCAGGTGCTCCAGAGTGCAGCACAGCCAAACCATCCCCTGGCCACAGCCTGGCTGTGACCTTACATCCTGACGTGGCAGTGACCAGTGCTCATGCTGAGCTTCACCCACTCCCACCTCTCCAGCCTGTTCATGTCCCTTGGGATGTCATCCCGTCCCTCCAGGTGCTGAGCACACCACACAGCTGTGTGTGGTTGCCAAAGGTGCTGAGGGGAGCGGGGAGGGCACAGGAGAGTGACCCCCGAAATGGTCAGCAGACAGGCCCCAGGACACACAGGTGGACACACAACCTCCCACACCCAAACCCAAACTCCCTGGAATTCTCCATTCCTGACACCACCCCACAGCAGTGTAAGATACCCAGCACTGGCCATTTCCAACTTATTGCTGGGATATGTAATGATGGAAAAATGAGGCAATTGATGCCTCATCCCCAGAAATGTTCAAGGTGAGATTGGGCAGGACTTGGAGCAACCTGGTCTAGTGGAAAGTGTCCTTGCCCATGCCAGGGGCACGGAACAAGATGAACTTTAAGGGCCCCCTCCCAACCAAACCATTCTGGGATTCGCTGAGTCTATGAACAAAATTATTCTTAGGGTTTCCTTTGCCAGCAAATGCCACCGTTTTTAATGCACCAACACTCTCATTCCCCAACGGGCACTGCAAGAGGGATGAGGGTGAAGGGGGACCCAGGCACTGGCCAGGGCACTGTGGCCAAACCCAACGTGCCCACCAAACACACACAGTTTAATTGGGGAAATCAGAAGCAGAGGAAACAGCACTGTGAAGGGTGACATTGTCAGCACGACACACCAGAGCAAAACGGGGGATTAACTACAAGCAGTTTTCCAAACAGTTTGCAGGTTTTATCAAGCTCTGTAAAAATAACTTATTTCTTCCATGGCCTTGCTTCTGCACAGCCCACCAAATTAAATGAAAAGTAAACTAACAATGATTTACTGCAGATGGACATTTATTATCTGCATAATAATAACTCGCAATCGTCACAGCATTAACGGAGGCCACTTTTTTCTTAGTCATTGTACTCTGACATAAACATATAGTAAATTAAACAATCTAAACCCAGGCATTTATTAGGCTTGTCTCTACACTTGCATGAACATCGCTTGAGGATGTGAGTCATAAAACAAGTTGGATTTTGAGTTCTAAAGTTTAATTTAATGTCAAGGAGTACTGGGTACAAACCGTAGATTGCTCTCGTGGAAGAACACCTCTTTAGTATTTAGGTCTGGATTGTTAACTGGTAAATCAAACAGATGTGGCCAAATTAGCTACTGAGATGATCTAAGATGTGCCATGTCTACAGCAGCCCTGACACTTCAAAGGCAAACCCAGGAAATCTCAAGGAGATAAAACATTTCCATCACAATAACGGGTGACACGCGCCGGCAGGATACATGTAATAAAGGAAGGACAACAAGAGATGAAATGGAAATTTGTTTTGCAGAAGCCAAGAATAGAACATGATTTATATGCACTTATTTTAATTTATTTCAGGCTGAATGCAATTTATCTAAAGTCATCAAAAATTAATAGGCCATACAGAAAGTAGTAGTAATAAATCCAAACTTGGGAGCAAGCACATCTCTTTTCAATCGCTATTAGCACTTACTATCTAATTAATCCACCGTGTTATCTCGTCTGCAAAGCCAGGCAATCCCGCCTGGCAGGACAGGCACTGACTGTGGCCCCTGGCACGGCCCCTGGCAGGCTGTGAAACATTAAGAAGACCAAGGCCAAAGCTGAGACCACCCCAGGGAGGGAGCCCCAGGAGAACCCACTGCCCTGAGACCGGGCACCCCAAAGCTGCTGCTGCTGCTGCTGCTGCTGCTGCTCCAGCCCCCAGCGTCCCACAGCAGTGCCACAGCCAGAGCACCGTGTGCCCCCGGGAGGGAGCTCCCCAAGGTGTGACGGGAGGTGGCACTGCCCCAGCAGCTGAGCCCCTGGCAGAGGCTCTCACCCAACCCAGAGTAAATTCCAAGCACTTCCATCACCACAGGCAGCTTGTGTCCAGCACCAACAGCACGGAGACGAGGGGAAGTGCCAGGCCAGGGCAGTGCCAGGCCAGCCCCTGGCCCCAGCCTGGTCCCCACGTGCTGGCAATGCAGCCAAGGCAGGAGGAGCAGCACATGTCCGTGGCACTCTGGGGACACAGGGGGAGGCAGGAGCCACAGCTGCCTCCTCTCAGCCGGAGGTTGTGAAAGAAGTGGGGGTCACGCCGTCCCCAACAGAGCCAGCACGGGCCAGAGCCCCCTCCCTCTCTCCCTGCACCTTCTCCCTGCCCGTGCTGAAGGGGCTCAGGCCCCAGCACAGGCAGCCAGTGCCTGGGGCTGGCCAGGGACGGGCTCCAGGCACTGCCTCCAGCTCACAGGAACTCAGGGCAGAGTCTGACCACAGAGCCGGCCTGCAAGAGCTGCTCAACACGTCCACGGAGCTCACCGACCACACAGCTGCAGCAGGAACCCGACAGACCTCAGCCCCTACTTAGATCCAAAGGAAATCAATGGGCATACCAAAAGGAATATTTTCCTTTACCAAGAATGACAGTTTAAGTGAAATACTGGGACTCATATTTTTTAAAACTTCAGATACATCTGTCAGGGTTGGACAATTTCGCCTAAAAGGGAAACTTTCAATGTGCCATAAGGGAGAAACTATTTTTGCAATCTTCCCTTTGGCTCAAAATCTGCTGCTGGGATTTTTCAGGAGGCAGCACTCCACACGCTCGAAAAAACTGACGGCTCTAAAATACATATTTATGGTTTCCTGATATAGGGAATAAGAACAGAAGAAAGTAATGATAAGCTGCAGGAAATGTTACAGAGCTCTGGCAGCAGGACAGACAGCAAACCGGGATCAGCGGCAGAGTCGGGGGAGGACAGGGGTAAGAGAAGGTGGCAGTGAACCTCAGGCACTGCCCCAGGGATTCGGCCAAGGACAGGACAGGCTCAGACAGGGATGTGCTCAGACACAGGGATGCTCCAACACAGGGGTGCCTGGTTGCAGGAATGTTTGGGCACAAGGATGCTCAGTTTGCAGGGGTGTCTGGGCACAAGGATGCTCAGTTGCAGGGGTGTCTGGGCACAAGGATGCTCAGTTGCAGGGGTGTTTGGGCACAAGGATGCTCAGCTGCAGGGGTGTCTGGGCACAAGGATGCTCAGCTGCAGGGGGGTTTGGGCACAAGGATGCTCAGCTGCAGGGGTGTTTGGGCTGTGGGGATCCCCAGCACAGCACGTGCAGCAGCTCTGGCTCACAGGCTGCCGTGACCCACAGCCCCTGGCGGCAGCTGCTCCCTCGGGACATACAGAACAACCCTGCATCCCTGCTGGGTCCCACACGCAGGGAGCTGGCCCCCCAGAAAGAGGGGAAAGCACACTTGCAGAGCACAAGGTAACACACAGCAGAAGGTCCCCTGGCCGACCCCTGTCCGCAGTCAGGAAATCACACACAGCCTGCGCTGCCGGCTCACCTCGGCTCTGGAACCTGCTGCCTGACTGCTGAGAGGCAACTGAGCAATCCTGCCAAAGGGCCCAGAGATCTGCTTTGGAGATGATATGAGGCCTCTGTGTACAAGGAAACGTGTAAGGAGGGCTGTGTTGGGTGGGATGGAGACAGGAGAACCTCAGAAGCCTGTGAAATGCACAGCCTGGCTCTGGAATGAGGGTTGGTGAGTCAAGATCACCAACACTGACCTGGCCTCTGGTGCTCAGGGACTGGGACTGGTCATTTGCTGGGTCAGCACCTGTCACCACACCATCACATGGTCACATCCCACAGCTGTCCAGCTGGCACCTCCCAGGCTGGGGACACCAGAGGTTGGTGCGGGTGGCAAAGGCCGTGGGTTGTGGGACTGCACAGAACCAGTGTCCAGGATCAGTATCTGTCACACAGCCTCTGATGGCATCAGCCAAACCACTGCCCAGCCACCAAATGTGCCAGGACAGCGGGGGAGAGAGGCTGAGCATGGCCGTGCTGTCCCAGCAACACACCCAACAGCAGCAGGAAGGACAGGAGATCTCACTGCTTTCTCTGTCCAGGTCTCTTCTTCACAGGAAGAGCCTGTGGTGGAAACAGCGAGGGATGCAAGTGGGAGGAGAGCAGAACCAGTGGGCCAGCCTGGGAGGAGCAGATGGCACAATTCCCCCTAGACCAAATCATATTTAATTTTTCTATCAATTTTCATTAGCCTTTTCCCATGCCTCTGGTTCATCTTCAGCATTTCAGGATTTGTTAAAAATAAACCATTACTGTCTTAGGGAGCTCCTTGGCCAATTATTTTAATACTCCTGGGTACCAGTTATCCAGCTCTGCCACTTTTTAACCGCCTTACTTAAACTGTCCCTTTTTAACCTTTTTCTTAGCTCCTGTAGCAGTAGAAAACAGCTGCCATGAGTTTGCATTTTGCTACTCCTTTGCAAATGGCAAACAGAAATAATCACAAAAAACTTCTGTATCACCCCAGTGTATTTCCTGCTTTGCCTTGTGAGGTCCAGCCCTGTATCAGGCTTATGTTTGTATCACAAATGTAGTCCTCCTCCTGCAACTGGAACCTGACCCAAGGATACTGAACGTTTTAATGAGAAAACTTCCACCAATCTCAGAAAACAGGTATTTAGGTACAAAAAAGACCCCCAGTGTGCAGACACACTTTTGGACAGTGGAGCAAAGAATTAAACTCCTTGGACACAAGAAGAATTTCTTCCTGGAAGGGGTTATCAGTCACTGAAATGGGTGGCCCAGGGAGGTTTGGAGCCCCCATGGCTGGAGCTGTCCAAGGAATGACTGGGCGTGGCACTCAGTGCTCTGGGCTGGGGACAAGGTGGGCACTGGGCACAGCTGGGACCTGAGGCTCTGGGAAAGCTCTTCCAGCCCCTATGCTTCTGTAAGTCGGTGCTCTGGCAGAAATGTGGGTCATGGGAGGGTGGTGAGATGGGCAACTGCTGCAGCAGGAACTCCGGCCCCTGCAGCACCTCAGCCCAGCACTGCTGGCTCCCCGACAGCTGCTTTGGACCCACAGCTTTAAACAAGTTGCCACCAAGCAAGTGCCTCGTTATTTCATCTGTTAATTAGCCACTTCTCCATCCTCTGTCAGTTCACATTAGCAGGCCCTGCTGTCAGGGCCCCCAGGGCAGTGCCAGCACTGGTGTTTGCTGGTGGTCAGGATGGAAGCTTTGGCTAGAAAGCACAGCTCGGAGCTGAGTGGAGCTGTTCCCATTAATGAACCACAGCTCCTGAACCTGCAGGCCATGGGTTTGTGGAGGACAGCATCACTGACACCAGGCAAAGCTGCACCACCACTGTTTGTGACCTCACCTACATCCGAATGACAACGCTGAGAAGTTTCTGAACATGAGAGGTGGTGTGAACTGCTCAGGCAAGGGCTGACAGAGTGGCACTGTGTCCTTTTCTCTGCTTCCAAAAGATGGATCAAACATCTTGTAGGACACAAGAAATAAAATATAAGCAAATAAAACGGGTTTCCCTTCAGCTGGACAAGATCAAAACTACTTTACTCAGATTTCTAGAAGAAGAAAAGACAGCCACTTCCAAAACTTCTAGCCCAGAGAAATTATTCTGAAAGGTCATTTTCATCCTCTGCATCTCAATGCATGAAGCAGATACCATCAGATCTGCCACATGCGATCCCATCAGTTTGAAGGATTTATCTCCTTCATCTGTGCCAGAAGATTTAATGGGTCTCTTGCTCCTAATGTTCTTCACTCAGCAAAGTGTCTGAGTGTTTCAGATAAGAGACATACTTAAGGCTTTGGCAAAGAAATTTGGATTTTAATTGCTGCTTCAAAATTTGATCAACCGTGCCGCTATGGCAAGATTTCCACAGAACTCAGGGAACGGGTGCCAAGAGACAGCCACCCACACCCCAAACCCAGCTGTACAGCTGAGGCTGCTCCTGCCCCAGGGCTGCAGCAATGCCTGGCAAGGGCTGCACACCTGCAGCCACTCTGCTCACAGCAGTCCAGCTGTGGGCCAGATGTGCAGGAGCTGCAGAGCAGCTGCTGAGGAGCACCCAGGCTCTGCCCATCGTGCTACATGCCTACAGCCCTGCTGTAGGAGTCTTCACCTTGCACTCCACCCATGGCCTGGAGAAGGCAGAGACCTTGGCAGATCCTGACGACCTTTTCCCACCACGACACACCCAAAGCATCTCCCTCACCAAGGCTCGCAGGAGCAGCGCTGTGCTCTGAACCAGCCCAGGAGGCAGCTCCTGAGTTGCTTACACCCATCAGCTGTGAGCAGCACTGGCTGGGACTGCACAGCAACCTGCACTGGGTCCACTCAAAGCAACCAAATCCTTCACTCCTCAGCAAATTCAGCACATGGAGCTCATCCTTGTGCACTGCCAGCTCCAACACACGGCCTCCTCGGGCCCTGCCAGGTCTGCAATGGAGCTGCAGAGTCAGCACCTTCACCCCTGCCCTTGTGCTTCCCTGCCTGGCACCACCATGGCAAGGCAGCAGGAGGCTGGGCTCTGGAGCTCCAGGCAGCTGAGTGGCAGCTCTGGTACATCACTCTGGGACAGAGCTCTGGGACAGAACTTTGGGACACAGCTCTGGGACATCACTCTGGGACACACCTCTGGGACACAGCTCAGGGACAGAGCTCTGGGACACAGCTCTGGGACACAGCTTTGGGACACAGCTCTGGGACACAGCTCAGGGACACAGCTCTGGGACAGAGCTCTGGGACACACCTCTGGGACACAGCTCAGGGACACAGCTCTGGGACAGAGCTCTGGGACACAGCTTTGGGACACAGCTCTGGGACAGAGCTCTGGGACACAACTCTGGGACACAGCTTTGGGACACAGCTCTGGGACAGAGCTCTGCGACACAGCTCTGGTACATCACTCTGGGACACAGCTCTGGGACACAGCTCCAGGACAGAGCTCCAGCACATAGCTGCAGCACACAGCACCAGCACAGCTCCAGCACACAGCACCAGCACACAGCTCCAGCACACAGCACCAGCACACAGCACCAGCACACAGCTGCAGCACACAGCTCCAGCACACAGCACCTCCTCGCACCCAGAGCTCCCAGCCACGAGGAGATGGAGCCCACGTGGTGCCACACTTGGACAGGCACAGGGCTCTGCCAGCTGTGGCCAGGTGGACCTGCCCCAGGAGAGCCGGGCACTGGCACAGGGACACCCTGGGAGCAGGGGCAGGGAGGGGCCGTGCTGGCCCCTGGGCCAGCACAGCTGGACTCTGGGAGCTCCAGCACAGACACCCTGCAGCTCATGGTGGCCACAGCACAGCCACTCTCCTGCATCTCCTGTGTGAGCCTTCCCTGCTCACCACGATTTTCAAAGGCAAATGAAGTCCAGGTGGATCCCAAGTTCCACCACAGCCAGATCCTCCCACTCAGCCTCCACACCTGCTCCCCACAGAGGCCCCTGCTTGGGGTGCCAGAGCTGTGCCAGCAGCCAGGGACTGTGATCTGGAGTTTGGGCATCTGTTAAACTTATTTATTTTCCATTTAATACATTTTGGTATAATTCTCTCTTATCTTAATTAATATCAGGAAAATTACACAGTTTCCCTCTCACAAGAGGAGGCAGAGCAGCATTGTGCAGGGAAATGCTTGTAGAAACAAAACAAGGAACCTCAAACTCTTACCTCAAGTAAATCAGCATGATTTTACTGCAGCTAATTGAGTTATCTTCAAATTATGCCCAGAAATCAAAAGAGAGAAACTTTGCTCTCCACACAAAGTTCTCTTTACAAAAGCATCACTGCCCTGATCTCAGCTCCAGGGCACAGCAGCGTGTCTGTGTGACGTGTCCCTGTCACAGCCCACCCGCTGACCCCAGCAGTCTGGCAGGAAGGGACTCAGCTGGAGGCAGAGGGGACAGAGGGGAGAGCTCCAAGCTCCAAGAGGCAGAACAGGGTCCCAGGTGCCATGAGCACAGGGAGCAAAACCCAAACACCACTGCCAGTCACTGCCACAGCCGCTCCTGCTGCTCAGACTCTCCTTGGATTTACACAAGGAGATGAGATAAAGTGAGGCCAACACAGAGATAATGGCAGGGGACGTCACTGGGAGTTTTTTAACTTTTGTTTCACTTTGAATGGATCAAGAATCCATCTTTTTCTTCAAAATTATTTCTGGAGAGCCCAAATGCCCCAAGCTGATGGGGTCAGCAGCACCAGCAGTGTCTCAGTGCTGGTGGCACAAGGGAACCATCAGCCATCCCTGCAGCTCAGCATGCCTGGCTCAGCACCAGGGACCCACCAAGGCCCCCACCCTGGGCAGGCCACACCAAAACTTGGCCTAAATATAAGGGAAAGTCATCAAATGGGAAACACTTTGAGAAGAGCACTTTGTACTCCAAAAAAAGGCATTTTTTAGCAGAGACTCTTACCTTGACAATTTTCTGCTAATTTCCTGACACAGAAGCAGCTGCTCCTTGGCTACAGCTCAGGAAGCACCCAGAGGCTTGAGCCCAGCTAAAATATGGATCCAGTGGCCACAGGGATGGGGGACAGGTGACAGGTTCCAGTGCAGCAGAGGGGACAGGGGACAGGTCCTGGTACAGTGTGAGGGCACATCGAAGCAGATCACAGTGCCAGACAAGTACCATAGCCATTTGCCAACATTTCAACAGTTGTGTTGCTGCTGACTGGTTTTTTAATTTTTTTCACCTGCTTTTTTAATTCAAGTTTTCTTATATTAAAGAAAGCAACAGAAAAGCAAAGGCATCAAGCCCTTCCTGCTGTACTGGAGATTCTTGAGATACACAAATTCTTTTGCATGCACCTAATTTCTGCTGCAAAGATCCAATGCCAAGTGAATCTTTTTTAATAAGAAAGCCTTCTACTGGAAAAAAAAATCTTACTTTAAGGAATCCATAACCCTTTTTTTCATTCTCAGCTTTGCTATCTAAGCTCTCCCTTGCCTATCCCTTCTGCTGTCTGGTCCTCTTAAGAATGAAGTGGGGGAGCTGGAGGAAACTAAATTGCTTCAGTGTCCCAGCAAGGGGACAGAGCAGAGCAGAATGATGCTCAGGGCAGCACCTCCAATCCTGCTCACAGGACTGACTCCTTTTCAAATCCTTTCATCAGTCAGCAGCTCCAGCACCACTGCTTCTGTGGGCACAGTGACCTTACAGCTCCAGTGATGAGGACTTGTGGATCTTTTGACAGACCACAGAATCCCAGAATGGTTTGAGTTGGGAGGGACCTTGAAGACCATCCAGTTCCATCCCCTGACATGGGCACAGACACCTTCCACTGAACCACGCTGCTTGGGGCAAGAGTAAATTTGCCAAAGTTGAAGATCCTGGCATGACGCTGCCACTCTCAGAACAACTGCGACCAGAGGAAGCACCTGGAAGCATCACCATCAGGTCTGTGGTTGCCAAAACCCCACCCAGACCACCCAGGAGCTGCTGGGAGGAACACAGCCACCAACAGTTGTGTCAGAGACAGCACAGGAGAGCTGTGAGGAGCAATGATCCAGGAAACACAGACCCTCATCTCAGGAGAGAGGCCCCTGAGACACGAGATCACTCTGGAATGAGGGAGAGGAAGGGAGCCAACAACTTCCACTGCCTGCTCCAGAGGACTGGGATAGTACCAGGCACAAGAACAGCTCCTCTGCTGCCTCTGGCACCGAGGGGTGACATGGGCACAGCGGGCTCCTGTGCAGCAGTTCTGTACACAGTGCCCACAGCACAGCACAGCTCACACCGCTGCAAAGGGATGTGCTACTTTGCTGAGCTGTCACTTAAACTCACACAGAGAAAACAAACAAATCCCCAGATCTGCCAGAGCAGCGTCTCCTAGAGAAGGATCTCCTGCAGCAGATCTCCTCACTCCCAGGCAGCCTTTCCTTCACATCATCCCAATGAGATCCAGCTGTCCTCACGGCATCCTCCCAGCCTAAGAGCCACTTTTAGGTGCAATTTCCTTACCACACATGGGTGCTCTACACATGCACCCACCAGGGCACAGCTGCAATTTTGCTGAAACGGACTTTTTGCAAAGCAAAGGGATCCTGATTGGAAGCCTGGTGCCCCCATAACCACGGCTGAGGAACAGCAACCCACAGCAGACGGCTCCAGCCATCAGCTCTGTGCCCTGTGATAACACTTGGGGATACACTGATAAAATGTGACAAACAGGCCCTGGGTGTGACAGAGGCACCAACACCTCTGCAGCAGCAGCAATGAGGCACCATGGGCCTGACGCCTTTCCCTGCTCTCAAAAAGCTGAGAGCCAGCCAGGGTTAAGGGATAAGGGGGTTTTGCCTCGGTGTTTTAATAAGGATCCTTATGGTGCCCCTCTCTGCCAAGGTGGGATGTGCCACAATGCACACACACGATAGATTGCATGTACAATTTATAGACCTTATCAATTAGCACACCTGACAAGGACGCCCCAGTGGGAGGCCTGGATGAATGGTGTGATATTCCCCCATCCATGGAGTTCTCCCTGGATGGGCCAAAGCTCTGGTTTACAGGATATGATCTAGAAAGGACCTTGATTTCCCAAGACAGTGTAGGGTTTTCCAGCCTCCTGCTATGAGACCTTTAGGATGTTTGATCTCCTGGCCTAACAGAATGCTAGGATTGTGTTAAATTATCAGATTTAAGGAATTACAAGTATGCATGCTAAGAATACTGACGATACATAAAAGTTATAGAAAAGGTAGATAAAAGAAAAGGCAAAAATTCATCCCGGCACGGGGTCCAGGATGTGGAGTCCAACAAAGGAGAGTTTCCTGCAGGATTCATTCCATGCCTGGCACGGGCAGGCCAGGGGCACAGGAGCACACTGTCTGGCAGCACTGAGCCCACCCAGGCACTCCCAGCACACCCCTCCTTCTCTCCTGGCCACAGCCTCAGCCTCACCTGCTCTGCAGGCAGCCCAGCACCGCTGCACCT
This sequence comes from Phylloscopus trochilus trochilus, assembly GCA_016584745.2. NCBI lineage: Eukaryota > Metazoa > Chordata > Aves > Passeriformes > Phylloscopidae > Phylloscopus > Phylloscopus trochilus. The sequence continues at coordinate 66,610,240 of WQNJ02000001.1, forward strand.
GTGCTGCAGGCCAGGAATGCCTCTTCCTCCCCATCTGCTGGGAGCCTGCCCCATCCATCAGCCCAGACCGTCCTGACCCTGCCCCAGCTCCAGGAACACAGGGATCTGCCCTCCAGGAGCACAGGTCACCACAAACTGTGCAGAGAGGAAGCCAACATTCGCAAGCATTTGCATCAGCATTAAGTCACCAGAGACGTGGGCAGGTTGCTGTTTCCATTTCTGTCTCCATGGGCTGGGAGTGGACATCCCCCCCTCGCCCCTTTCCCCTTCACTGATGGGTAATCAGCGCCCTCCCAGCTCCAGCCCCTCCAGCTGCCAAGAACTCCTTCACACTCTGCAATCTTTGTCTCAGGAGCAGGGAGCAGGCAGCGAGGGCTGCTCCTGCCTGCCCAGCAGGGCCATACCTGCAATTAAACTCCTGAGGGAACAGCGTTGTGCACCAACACCGACTGACGTTCCCAGGGACCCAATCTGCATCCCACAGCCCTGTGACTCAGCTGTGCCAGGGCACAAAGCCCCCAGGGGCTGCAATGCCATCACCTGGGAGCTGCAGCAGGGCACAGGTGAACAGACAGGCACTGCACCCCAGGACAGGAAAGACGTCAGGAGAGCAGATCACTGTCAGCATGAGCATGGCAGGAGAGCTGCCAGGTGTGCCTGAGCACGGAGACCCTGAGCTTTCACTTTTGTCTGCCAAGAAAAGCAATTCAGATCTTGTCATTTTGGAATGCTTCAAACAGCTGCTCAGGGCTCACTGACAGGAGCAGCACCTGAGAGCTCTCCCAGCCTCAGAGGGGCAGTGGCAGGAGCACAGGGCTGGGCAGCAGGCAGCGTGCTCTGGGCAGCCCGTGCTGCCTGTGCCACACTGCCCATGAGGGCAGCACCGCTCTGCTGGGGGCTGGGGCTCCCCCTGCCCTGCCCTGGCCAGGACTGCTCTCTCCCTGCAGCACCCTCAGCCTCTCTGCCCGCTGCCAAGATCACCTCCTGGTCCCTCTGCCAGGGAAGGAGCTCACTGCCAGGGCTGCACCCTCTGCCCAGCTCAGAGCTCGCCAGCTGCCAGCCCCAGCAGTCTGGGTTTTCCACCTGACAAATAGGAATTGCCAGACAAGCAAAACCCTGTGAAGTGCAGCTGAGCAAGTAAATGCTACAAAATAAGAGCAATTTATTCCACAGTTTACAAGTCAGTCTGTGGTCTTCAGAGATAATTCTGCTGTCAGGTGCTTATGTTCCTCCAGCAGTGCCAGGAGCTGCTTTTGTGCCTCTATTAGCCCACACATGTGCAGATCCTCCTTTTCCACATTATGTTTGCACTCAACACATAAAGTTTTGCTTGATCTGTGCTGCAAACTAAGTGCAATTCTGTCACGAGATCGCGCAGAAAACCCGAGTGTGCTTCTGACCAGCATTTATTATTCAGGACACTGAGACACACTGGTCTTTCTGGAAAGGTCTGGCAGTCTGGAAACACCTTTTGCACTCACTTCTTCCCAGCCACACTGGTGGTGTGCTGTCCGAGCTGCACTGTCTCTCACCGAGGAGCAAACCACCCCTTACAGAGATTTGAACTTTAATTTACTCTCTAAATCTGCTGAATCAGTTCTGTTCTACTCCAGTCACTCCTGCACAGCCTCACTGATGTACACGGTATTTACACTTCTGCTTCTCCCCATCTTCCCTGGCAGACAGGTGCCCAGCCAGTGCTTTGCTCAGGCACCACGAGTCCCCAGAAACCCCTGAAGTCCCCTCTCCAGAGGGAAAAACACCTGCAGCCCTCTGCCCTCCCTGGGCTGTCACAGGGCCCAGAGCAGAGGGATTTCCTGGTGGACAGGACTGTCAGCACTGAGGACCTCATCAAAGGGAGCAGATGCTTTCCCTGCTCCCCAGCAGGGCACCCCAGCAGCAGGGCCCACAGCCAGATGATCCTGGTGTCACAGGAACAGGGAGCAGCACAGGCAGAGCCTGAGCTGGCACAGGGAGGGACTGCAGCCACCCACAGTCATCCCCACGGAGGCACAGGGGGCACAGGCTGTGCTTTGGACACCCGTTGGGGACACGGGGCTCTCTGAGCCACAGCAAACAGGAAACACTCAGCCCAGCCTGAACCCATCCCAGAATAATAAACCATCTCATTTCTGTGGAGCAACTTTTCCCTAGAAGAGTGGGTACCCCTGGCACAGGGTGCCCAGAGCAGCTGTGGCTGCCCCTGGATCCCTGGCAGTGCCCCAGGCCAGGCTGGACACTGGGGTTGGGGGCAGCCTGGGACAGTGGGAGGTGTCCCTGCCCTGGCAGGGGTGGGATGAGCCGTGAGGTCCTTTCCAACCCAAATTCTGGGATTCTGTGACTCTGTAAAGGAACCACGTCAGTAAAAGCCATAAAAAACTCTCAGGGTTCCATGTCGGGCACAGGGAGCTGTAGGAGGGGCAGCTGCTCCCCTCAGCTCCTGCTGCTCCCATCTGGGGGGCAGAGCTTGAGAGCAACCTGACTGGCACCCATACTTGACATCAGCAGGTCAGCCTGTCACTAATTGAATTATACCTGCATTACTTAATAAACAAAGAATACTCTCCACATTACAAGGATGTAATCCTTTAATTGGTTTATGAGCACAGAGTCCCATGGGAAGTGTCACAAATCCATCAGGATGCCCTGAGCACTGTGTTTCTGAGCTGGAGAGATAACGAGTGTCATATGCCAGCACTCAGCTCTGGGCTGAGCTGGAAAGGAGCTGAGCCACACTCTGCTCTGCTCCACACCACCAGCACATCCAGCACCAGCACTCCCAGCACTGCTCCTGAGGGCTCTGGAGCTGCCACCACCAGCAGGAGCCAGCAGTCAGAGCCCAGCCTTCCAGTCCCCCCAGCCCTGGGGCCCCCTCCCTCCCCAGCTGCTGCCCACCCCAGTGTGCAGCGTGTGAGGTGACCCCAGAGGCACCCAGGGCCCCTTCAGGCACAAGGCTGTGGGCAGGTGAGCACTGCAGCCCCCACCAGCACCTCCAGCCCCCCATCCACACGTGATTCATCAGGCCTTGCCAACAGTCCCACCTGACTCACAGACACACATGGAGAGGACACAGGTCCTCCTCATCCATCATCTCACCCTGGAGATCCCCTTCTGCTGCCTCACACAACTTGCTGCTGTAGATGTAAACCAAAACCATCCTGATGAAACTCAGCACACTTCAAAGCCTTGGCAGAGTGAAGCCAAGCTCTGCACAGGCAGGTGTCCTGAAGCCTCCTGCACACACACACAAGGGTCAGCTCAGGACCAAGCCTCTGCTGCCAAAAATGCACCCCAGATCTGAACCAGCAGCACTGCTGCTGCAGCTGGCACTGCTGCCCATGCTGAGGGCAAGGACAGAACAGGGCACAGACACACACTGACCACACTGGAGGGCACAGAGCTCTGCTGGCCACACCAGCAGCATGGAGGGAACAGGGCATGGGGCATGGAGTATGGCTGGGACCCACATGCTCTATGCTGTCCCTGCCACACAGGGACAAAGGGACACAGGGACACAGGATAGCCAGAGACGTGTGTGCTGCTCCCCAGATGCTTGGGTTAGATTTTCTGTGCCTGGCATCACAGGAACACCATGCTGTGCCCCTGGAGTACGAGTGATTCCTCTTACCTGTGTGTGGTAGCTGTAATACTGCTGTCCTCCACTCTCCTCCTTTAGCCTTCACCTCTCCTCAATCCTCAGTACAAACCAGGGAAGCACTAGTGACCACTGGGGAACCATTTGGATATCTTATTAACACCTACACCCAAATTCCAGGTGGCAAGGAGCAAGTCCAGCCTCTCCCCAGCATTCCAAGTCTCCTATTCTACTGGCCACACAATTTCACTCCTCATTATTGTTCTTTATTTACTGTTATTATAACTTTCCAGATGGAATTTAAGTGCAGTCACACACTCTGTATGTTGATTGGCTTCCTTAATGCTTCTTGGAAGAAGTGAAGCTTATTCAGCTCAGCCCTTTGTGCCTGTTGGCAACACCACAGGGGGGAGGCTGCGGCAGAGCCAGGAGGGGCAGCGGTGCCAGGCTGAGCTGCACAGGACACTCACCTGAGCAGCTCCACTGGGACCTGTCTGGATACACAGCATAATGCTCATTTAAAACTACTGCCCTAATCTGTTCCCTTGGAAATCAAGACAATCCTCATCTGGCACTAACAGCAGCTGCAACCATCCATCCTGACCCACCACGTCTTTTTCCAGGGTGTTTATTATGTTTTCCTTGTAGATCAGGGAAGGACAGGGGATTGCTTCAATCCACAGAAGTTGTATGTTTGCAGAATGATTCTTAAATAACACAGCTTAGGTATGTCCAGCTCAGGGCAGGAGTGGGCAACAGTGAACACAACAGGAATGCCAGCCCTTGGGGAAGCAACCTCTCATTTCAACCCCATCCGAACAGCGGACCCCGCCGGAGGGATCCTCGCTGCTCCCGAGGTGGGAATGCAAGAGGGGAGGTGCATGTGGGACACCGGCAGGAGCCAGCTGCAGATGGGCAGGGGGCTCTGTGCAAGGAACACCGAGGCTGCACCCTCCAGTCACGAAATGCAATCCTTGCCATGTACTCGGGGACAAGGACACATCTGTTTGAAGTGGCCAGGGCAGCAAGTGACGACTAGCCCACAGGAGTCCCCATGCAGGTGCTCTGCTGGCTGAGCCTCTGAAGCCACATGTCACCAGGGTGGCTGATGGTCCCCATGTTCATCCCCATCCCTGGCCCTCAGCATAGCACATGGGGCCTCAGTGTTACCAGACCCACGTTATGAGGACAGGTTGTCACCTGGAGGCACTTGCAGCACCTCTCCAACCCACCACAGGCCACTCCAAGGACACTTGCCCAGTGCCTGCTGGGACACCCCATCCCTGGGCACTGGCAGACACCACTGGAGCCTTGACTGGGGCTTGTGCTGTTCTCCTGGCTCTTTACACCGTAGCTGACAGATGCTCAGTTGTCTGTGTCAGCCTGCCCAGGCTCAGCTGTGGCATTCAGGGCCTTGGCGCTCTCCTGAGCAGGGTAGCATCGGTGTGCAGAGCCCTCCCTGCCCACAGCAGACCGTCCCCAAAGGCAGCCACGGCCAAGGCTGAGGCTCAGAAGCAGGAGAGCAGCAGTCACTTCTCAGGAACTGCGGTTTGCAGCCTGGTCCCCCAGAGCAGCGTCACTGCAGCTGGGCGCCGGCGGAGATGAGACACAAGGCTGACGTGTCAGCAGGAGCCACGAGCACAGCAAAGCTGCCCACGGCACAGCGACACCCGAGCTGCCCACGGCACCACCCGAGCTGCCCACAGCAGGCAGAGCGCGGCGGCAGCGGCCCCGCACGCAGCGGCAGCCGGCGGCAGAAGGCTCCCTGTGAAACACCACGTCCCCGGCAGCAGCACTGACTCACGGCTGACAGGGCGACAAATCCCGCTCCCTTACTCAGACCCGCTCCCACCAGCCCGAGCAGGAGCTTTGCAGCAAGGCTTCAAAAGTGCCTTGGAGAAAACAAGCACGACGCAGCTCCCAGAGCCCCAGCAGGGCTGCCGACGGCACCTGCATCCCTGTGCATCCCTGTGCCTGTGGCACCTGCATCCCTGTGCATCCCTGTGCCAGTGGCACCTGCATCCCTGTGCATCCCTGTGCATCCCTGTGCCAGTGGCACCTGCATCCCTGTGCATCCCTGTGCCAGTGGCACCTGCATCCCTGTGCCTGTGGCACCTGCATCCCTGTGCATCCCTGTGCATCCCTGTGCCAGTGGCACCTGCATCCCTGTGCATCCCTGTGCCTGTGGCACCTGCCCCCTGTGCCTGTGGCACCTGCATCCCTGTGCATCCCTGTGCATCCCTGTGCCAGTGGCACCTGCCCCCTGTGCATCCCTGTGCATCCCTGTGCATCCCTGTGCCAGTGGCACCTGCATCCCTGTGCATCCCTGTGCCTGTGGCACCTGCCCCCTGTGCCTGTGGCACCTGCATCCCTGTGCATCCCTGTGCATCCCTGTGCCAGTGGCACCTGCCCCCTGTGCATCCCTGTGCATCCCTGTGCATCCCTGTGCCAGTGGCACCTGCATCCCTGTGCCTCCCTGTGCCTGTGGCACCTGCCCCCTGTGCATCCCTGTGCCTGTGACACCTGCATCCCTGTGCCTGTGGCACCTGCATCCCTGTGCATCCCTGTGCCAGTGGCACCTGCATCCCTGTGCCAGTGGCACCTGCATCCCTGTGCATCCCTGTGCCTGTGGCACCTGCATCCCTGTGCATCCCTGTGCCAGTGGCACCTGCATCCCTGTGCCAGTGGCACCTGCATCCCTGTGCATCCCTGTGCCAGTGGCACCTGCATCCCTGTGCCTGTGACACCTGCATCCCTGTGCCAGGGCAGACACTTCCCATCCCAGGCAAACCCTTAACTCTGGCTTAAGCACAGAGAACTTGCACCACTTGCACAGAGAACACCCATGTGCTGCAGAACGTCTCTGTGTGACTCCTCACAGATGCTAAAGGAATCCCATCCCAATCCCAGGACCAGCAGCACCAGGGGACTAAGGACACATCCTGGGGATTCCTCTCAATGTGACTTTCTCCACCACATCTTTTCCTCTTTGTTTGTGTCTTCCCTCTACAGCTGCTGTCCTACCTCTGGTGAGTCCTGCTACAGGAGTCACAGAGCTGTCATAGCTCGCTGTGGTGGGCTCCTGCTTCTCCATCCCCCATGGCCAACTACAAAGACCAGGAAGTATAAATAATTGGAAATAGATACACAGGGAATATCAGCTGTCTGGCAATGAAACAATGCTGAGGCAACGAAAACTGAAGAGTTTTATCTGTCTCCAATCCAAAAGAATTCCAACACGATCTTGACAGAGAAGCCTAAATAAAAACTTCAAGGGAGAAAATATATTCAACTTTAAAGCAAAGCTACCTAATCATATGTTCTCATGGAAATGTTTTGCCATGAGACAGTTCCTGGGGAGAAGCTTGATCTACAAGGGCAAACTCAAAACCACAGCATTGGACACGAGCTCTGCAGCATTGGGAACTGGCTCAAACACTCCGAGGTCCCACTGGCCACGTGCTACACAAGTAGAGGCACCCACCAAGGTTCCCATCAGCGCCTCAGCCATTTGACAAACCACCTTCTGCATTATCCAACCTGCTCAAAACAAATATGACTTGTAGAGCCATTTATTGCCTGGAAACACAAAAGCTGCTGCCCAGCTGAGCAGCAGGCACAGTGTGCCCAGCCTGTGCCTCAGTGGCCAACGAGCCAGCAGGACGGGGCACAGGGGCAGGGAGCCCTGGGACACCAGAGTCACCCTGACAGCACCCAAGCAATGCATCCATCAGGCAGCTAAAGCAGCTGCCAGGGACCTGTGCCCAAGGTCCTGGGCGGGACACGGCTCCTGGCACCACACCATGTCACCACACCATGGACCTCTGGCTTGTGGAGCCCAGAGCCCCAGCCAAGGCACCTGGGGCTGCCTGGGGGATCAGCACTGTCTTTGGCTGCAGGGGCTCTGGGCCAGGGCCTTCTCCAAGAGCTCTGTCTTCTCCTCTCCTCATCTCACCTGCTCCCCTGTGAATAGCAACCCCTTTCCCTTCTCCCTCTTCCTCTGCAGCCTCTTAGCTCTCCAAGAACCGACAGCAAGAGCTGCCACAGAAAACAAAATGCTGGCCATCAGTACTCCGTGTCAGACTGCAGACACTCAGCCAGCTGTCACTGTCACTGTCACCACCACCCAACCCAAGGCCATGGGTTACCTGGGGATGCAGCCGAGGTCTCCACCCCTCCACAGGAGCCCCACAAACTGACAGCAGCCCCAGAGAACTGCAGACAGACCCACCCCTGCAGCAGGGCTCTGTGGGAGCACCCTCGACAGCCTCAATCTGGGCACTGCAGAGGAATTCCATAACCTACGTTACTTCAAGATTTGTCATTTTGTTTTCAGAATGACATCTCAAACTCCAGAGTACCAGAAGGTATATCTGACTAATTTGAAGCAAATGTTTCTATTTTGCTGCAAAGTGCACGATTATTTGATAAAAACTTTCTAGAAAGAATGGTTCACTCTTCAGCAACAAAACCTTATACTTTGCATAAGGTTTGGATTTGGTTTTCCAGGCTTGAGCACGTCTCCAGTGCTGCTTCTGTTCAAACACATTCCTCCCTGCTACCCAGCCACAGACAACAAGCTTTTGTTTCCAAAGCATTTTAGGTAACTACCTCAAGAATAGTTTTTATTTAAAACAAACACACACACATAAGCCTCTCCTAGCACAAACTTCATCGGGTGGTGTCAGCAAGCATGTTTTAATAACATGATATTGAAAAATAATTTTACTACTAGCTAGAAAAGTCTGAAGACTGCAGAGGATATATTTAGATGTGTATAAATAGACAACACTCAGTGATGTCTGGTCCAAGGAGTACAAATCTTCCCTAATGCATGGAATATGCCTGGCCCAAAACGCTTGAGCAGCACTTACACAGCCTTTTCAGGCTGGCTCAGGTTCTGAGCCCACTAATAGCGAGGCCATTAGAGCGGCGCGGGGGCCCAGCTGCCTGTGCAGAGAATATGCAAAGATTGCTCTCTAAAACCGAGCCCGTTACCACATCTGAGAGCGCAGGCAGTATCGATCAGCAGGGAAAGCCATTAGCTGGCCAGCCTCTGAACTATCTCCACGTGCCCCAGCAAAGGGACAAGCCCTGCAGGCACCTGGGGATGCTGCACCTGCCCAAGGCAGGGCCCCTGTGTGCCAAGGCCATCCTTCCTGATGCACCCGCCTTCGCACCCCCTCTAATCTTCCTCAGAAAACTGGGCAGGATCTGGTTTTTTCTTGCTATGCTGCTCAGCCACATCTCCTCTTGGGCTCCCCACACCCCCAGGCAGCCCAGATCCTGGGCGGGGCAGCCACCTCTCATCCTCCTCGCCCCGGCCCCACTGAGGCCTTCGATGGCCAATGGGAGCCTCTCCAGACAACAGACCTGCAGGAAAGGTTCACACCGAGCCCCTGAGACCCCATCCCGAGCAGAGCTGCGGTCGAGCACAGCTTCTCTTGGTTGTAAGGATGACAGGAGCACTCGGCCCACCGGCTCTCACTGCACAGGACAATCTGGAGCCCACTTCTGCAGCTGCATGTGTTTGGTGGAATGGGTCGATCTCAAGTCCCCTCCTGCAGCTGGAAGTGTTTGGTGAACAGGCAAGTTCCGCTTTAACTTGCACTGGGTACCTGAGATATCTAGGATTTGTTTCCACTGACTGCCCTGCCATGATAAAACCAGGAACTGCTCTTCCTGAAAGCAGATAGATGAGGTAATATGCCAGGAGATATATCTTAGAGAGGCTTGTAACTGGAGGCCGAACTGGCAAGCTCTGGTGTGCATTATGATCCAGTCTTACGCATTTAAACACATTTATTATGCATTTAAACAAATGCATAATCCCTTGAGTACAGTATATATTTAGCAACGTGGATTAGGAAGGTGTTGGGCACTGAGAACACTCAGTCTCTGGTACAAAGAGACTTGTGCAAAATCAAACCTGACTCCCAGACCAGCAGTGGAATTGCCAGGCCTGGCACACCTCTACCTGCCAGGACCGACCCTGGCAATAGCACCGAGCCCATGGGCCAGCTCGGAGGTGTGGCCTGCACACAGGACCAGGGTGCCCACCCAGAGCCCACCCAGGGTGCTCCAGGCAGCTGGGATGCAGTCCTGCCACAGCAGGACAGACTGCTCCCAGCACACGCAGCCCCTCTGGGCAGCACTGCCCCATGGCCCGGGACATAGCCGTGGCTGGGATCGCTGCTGCCGGAGCCAGCCCAGAGCCCTCCATCTGCAGATGCACGGCTGGAACCAAAGAGGCTTCGATTCCAGGCGGGATTGGTGTCGCCTCGCCGCCGTGCCGGCTGGCTGTGCCGGCCTGGGCAGCGCGGACACGAGCGCTGGCCGAGGATGCTCAGAAGGAGCGAGCTGACACCACGTGTCACACAGAACATGCGAAATGGAAGCGTGGGTGGGGAGCAGCACAGCGCGACAGCGCGATGGCCAAGGGCAGGGACTCCCAGCCCGGCCACTTCCACGGCACTCGGCCAAAGGCCACACAGGGCTGGGCTCGACTGGGCGCACTTGCTGTCCCACCCCCGGTCTCCAGGACGGGTGAGGCCGGGTTCAGGACCACGGCTGGGACCAACACATCCCTCCGCTCCACACACACAACACAACGAGCGCCCCGGAGACGCAACAGACCGGGAGGGAGGAGGCGAAAGTGCGGGAAGGGAAGAGCTGCTGTCCCAGGATGCCGAGGAACCACAGAGCCGGTGTTCCCCAGTCCATGCTGGGAAGGAGCAGCCCGGGAAGAGGCCTCCCCAGTACACCTGGCCCAGAGATGCCGGTCCGCAGAGCCGCTGCCGGCCGCAGCCGGGCTCCCGGAGCCGCGAGGGCTGATGCTCCGACACCAACATGGCTGCGAGGCTCCGCCGGCTTCTCCGCCGCCGCTCTGCCATCCCCCCAGCGGGAACCTTCCGGCGGGGAAGGTCCATTCTGTCCTACATTCCTTCTCCCGCACACGGCGGTGTTCGCCACGGAGGGGGCGGAGGGGACGGAGGAGAGGGGGGCGCAGCCGCATCCCGGGACGCAGGGGACCAGGGCGGCCCCAGGGAGAGAGCCGCGGGGAGAGCGGCGTGTGTGCGGCGGCCAGGGCCGGTGGGACGGGGCGGGAGGGCTGGAGCGGGGGGAGCCGCGGGGCTCCTGCGCCCTCTGGCAGAGCCCCGCACCCCATAAGCACCCCCCGAGCCGCCCGCGGAAGAGCCCCGGGATGGCTCCGCGCACGGCGGCGCCTCCGCCCGCTCGGGCAGCGCCGCAGCGCCAGCGGTGCCGGGTAACCGGCAGGGGAGGGGGCGGCGGCCGCGGCACGGGCGGCCCCGCAGCATCGCAGCCTGGCAGCATCGCCGGCCCCGCAGCATCTCCGGCCCCGCAGCACCGCCAGCCCAGCCCAGCGCGGGCGGCCGCCGGCGCCGTCCCGCGGGCAGCGGCGGCAGCGCGGCCGGGCCCGGCCCGGCTCGGCCCGGCCCGTCCGCGGGGCACCCGCCCCGCCGCTCCGCGCTGCCCGCGGCCGCCGCCCTCCCGGGAAGGGCGTCGTCCCGGCGCCCCCGCCACGCCGTGGGGTCGCCCCGACCGGGACGTTGGGGACCGTCCGGGCCGCCCCTCGCCGCCACCCCCCCAGCCCCGTCCCCTGGGCCAGTACCGCGGTGCAATGCAGATGTGCCGGGCGCGACTCCCCTCGCGTTACCTGGTGCCTCCGGGGACGGGCGGCGGCCGGAGCGCGTCCCCTGCGGGTGCGGCCGCGGCCGGGCCCCGGCGGGCTGCGGGCGCTGGCGGCAGGCGGGCTGCCCGCCGCTCCGCCCCGAGCCGGCGCTCACCACCCGCATCCTACCGCGGGTCCGCGGCGGAGCTGCCCGCGGCCGGGGCGGGCAGGGCGGCCGGGGACGGCCCCACGCGGCGGCTCGGGCGGGCGGCGGCACACGCACACGCGCGGCGGGGGCGGGAGGCGCGGGACGACCCGCCTGCATCGGCCCGCCCGCATCGCCCCGCACCGGGCAGCCCGCCCCGTTCCGCTCCCGCCGGCGCTGACCTTGTCGTGTACCTGCGCCAGGTTAATCCTCGCCAAGCGCTGCCGCTCCGCACCCCGCTGCGGGATCCTGCGCGCCCGGCGCTGCGCTGGACGGACGGACGGACGGACGGATGGACAGACGGACGTGGCCGAGGCGCGGGCAGCCCCGCCGCCGGGCCGGCGCCTCCCGGGTGCGGGTGCCGCTAGCGCGGGGCGGCCGGCGGCAGGGCCATGCGGCTCCGCGCCGCTCCGCGCCGGGCGCGCTCAGGCGGAGCAGCCGCGGCGGCGGGCGCTGCGGCGGGGCAGAGCGGGGAGCGCGGCGCCCGCGGCTCGGCCCTCCGCGGCGGCGGCAGCTGCGCCCATCCTCCGCGCCGCCGGCCTCCGCCCGGCCCCGGCCCCGGCCCCGGCCGCGGGCAGCCGCGCCGCTCGCTGCCGCATGGAGCAGCCGCCGCCTCCCCCGCGCCGCGCCGCGCCGGGGCGGGCTGGAGCAGCCGGGCCGTCCCCGCCCCGCCGCACGCACGGCTGAGCCGCAGCCGCCCGACCGCCGCCGCGCAGACGTGCGGCCGGGCCGCCCCCCGCCGCGCCGGGCTCGGGGCTGCGCGCCGCCGGGCGGGACCGGGCGCGGGCACCGGCACGGATACGGACACGCCTCCGCCTGCCCCGCCACGCCGGGGCCGGGCTGCGGCGACGGGCACCGAGAGCGGCCGCGGCCCTCGGGGCGTCCCACAGCCCTCCCCCAGCCGCCGCCCGGGACCCCGGGTCCGGAGCGGGCGGCGGGCGGGGGCGGCGCGGCCGCGGGCGGTGCGCGGGAGTTCGCCCTGACGATGGATCCGGTGGATGCACCGGCGGAACCGTCCCGCGGCGCCGAGCGGCCACGCGGGGCTGGGAGCGCGGCGGCGGCTCCGCTCCGCGCCGCCCGGCGTGGCGAGGGCTGCTGTCCGCCCTCGGGGCACGCAGCCGCCCGCATCCTGCCCGCGCCCCGCCGGTCCGAGGACAGGGACTGCAACGCCGGACTTCTAGGAGGGATGATCCTGGCAGGAGGAGGAAGGGCTGGGTCATCTGTGGGGGCAGTAAATTGGAACGCTTTTGGGGATTGCGGCGTCGTTACCTGTCTCCTGGATCTCTAAAAAGGGAGGAGAGTGCATTTCGTGCCATGGAACACTGACACCCTTTTCTAGTGTTCTTTTGTGGGAAAACGCCGGGGATGTTGCAGGACTCGAGGAAGAGGAGCACTGCCTGGAGAGCCTGGAAGAGGAGCTAATTAAGGAACCTCGTCAGCGGCCGGTGACCCCGCAGCTGGAGGGATGTGCAGGCACGTGCCCTACCACCACTGGGCAGTGGCCCCGTCTCCCCCGACACCCTCCCCCTGGGATGGGAGGCAGTTGCAGGCTCCTCCGGGGCTGCCCCGGGACCCTGCAGCCGGACCAGCCCGCGTGGCCGCTGCTGCTGACGCTGCTGGAGAAAACCCACCGGCCGCTCGGCACGCTTGGAGGCAGCGGGAGCAATGCTGCTGGGATACACCGGCATCTTCTGGCTGGGGATGCACGTGGTAGGATCCCCATTCCAGAAACGGGAAGGAGCGTGGCCGTCCTCATGCCTCTCTGCTGAGACCGTGCCAGAGGTTTTTGTGCCTCGGAATGCAGCGTCTGGCATCGGCAAGGGTGAGAAGAGGGAACACATCAGTATTCCTGGGCTCAGGGCTGTCCATGTGACCTGACAGCTTTGAAGTGGTCTCCACAGCAGCCTGTGACCCTGGTCTCACAAGGAACACAGCTGCCAGAGCCGCAGCATCCTCTGTCCTCCTGACAGCCTCTGAGGCTGTCCAGGGCTGGGCTGCCAGGCTGGGCCTGAGTTAGTGTTTATCTCGGTACCAGCTTCTGTTTCACAGAGCTAGTTCGAGCTGTTACAGGGGGAGAGAGGCTGGCAGGAGGAAATGAGTCCAAATCTTCTCTCCCTCAAAGGAAAACTCATGTCAGCTGGTTTTGCTGGGGTGGTCTCTGCCCCACACTCAGTCCTAGCAGCAGTCGCCGTTGGAGCTGGAGGCAGTGTCGTGCTCAGCCCTGATTTGGTGTTCACAGTGTGCTCCCCTGTGGAGAGAGGAGAGAGACAATAAGATTCTCCCTGGTAAAACATCCGTGGTCTTGGCTGGCATCCACCAGTGTCTGGGGCTCCGGGTTCAGGCATTTGCTGCTGTGTCAGTTCTCTGCTGCCCCAGAAGCAGGGGGGCTGGAACGCCAGTGATGCCAGCAGCGTGGCTGGCACTGGAAGAGGAGGCAGACCTTGGGGTATGGCTTCCCTGGCCATAGGATCATGGAGAAGCTCACTGGAAACTCAGTGGAAACTTGTGCTCAGAGCCTGGTATGTACTGGGGGGGTGCACTGGTTTGCACCATCCAGCACAAACACACTGTGAGGGCTGGTTCAGGACCACTCTGAACTGGTACCAGTACACAGCCCAGGAGCTCCACAACCCTGCAGTTGAAGCAATGTTCTGTGCTCTCTGGCCTCAGGTGTTTGAGCAAGGGATGCTGCATCTTCTTTGTCAGCCTGAAATCCCTCCTGGACTTGGGACTGAGATGACAACATCGCCTGGTTAATTTAACCCATGGGAAAACTCCTGGGGTGTCTAGGAGTGTGGGAACTGTGGTGTGCTGGGGGGCTTCCCTCGCTGATGGCTGGGATGGACAGCCCGCTTGTCTGATCCTGCACCCAGACCCAAGTGACAGGGTGTGGCTGCTATGCCCTGCAGGTCTCACCCCAAAACTGTTCCCCTCCCTCTTGTGCACCCCTCCACTGGGGCCTCTCCTGGGGTGTTGGTGGCTCCATGGGGGGTGTCTGTGCCTGAACGCTCCCCTCAATGCCCAGGGACAGGCTGCTTTGGGACAAACCTCAGTGCCCTGGGAAGGGGCAGGTCTGTGTCCTGGCATCTTTATTCCCAGTGCCTGGCAGTGTTCCTCATGGGCAGCACTGTCCTGCATGGCCCTGGCACTGGGGATGCTCAGGATTGCTCAGGTGAGCTCCCACTTAGCTCTGGCCAGGATTCACCCTGCCTTGGGGACCCTCCGGGGCTCAGTCACCTCCCCCATTGCCCTTCTGAACACGCCCTTGCTGGGAGTTGTCTTGCTCTCATGAACTAGTGTTAAAATGCCTTTTTCCTGACAGAGCTGGTAACCTGAAGACAGAGCTTAACCTGAAATCTTTTTCCCCTCACAGGTATAATTTTAAAATTATTTCATCATTTCTTTTGTTGTTGTTGTTGAAATAACGAGACCTTGAGGAAAGCGCTTTGTTTAAACAACAAGAGAGCTCTTTTATGCACTTTCTAACCCTTAGTCACCTCCGGAAGGAGGGACCTGGGCAGTGCCACCGTGCTGCAGGGTGTCATGCTCGCCCAGCCTGCTGCTCACAGCACCCACACCCCCGGTGCCACAGGGGCTGCCCGTCCCTCAGCGCCTCGGCCTCCTCCCAGCGCACAGAGCAGTGCCTGGAGCTGTGCCTGGGGCTGTGCCGGGAGCCAGCAGCACCCTCGGGAGCCAGCAGCATCCTCGGGAGCCAGCAGCACCCTCGGGAGCCAGCAGCACCCTCGGGAGCTGCTGCCGGACTGCGGGAGGCGGCGCGGGGTGCTCCGTGTCCGCGGTGGTGCCGGCTGTGCCCGGAGGGGAGCGGGAGCTGTTCGGGGGTAAGGTCAGCCTGCACTGAGCAGTTTTCCATCAGCACAGGCTCCCTTCCCCGCCAGGCACCGAGCGCTGCTACCGCGTGCTGTGTGTGCACCCTAAAGGAGCGCGGCAGCAGTGCAGGGCAGCAGTGCAGGGCAGCAGTGCAGGGCAGCAGTGCAGGGCAGCAGTGCAGGGCAGCAGTGCAGGGCGCTGCAGCTCCTGGCAGCCCCGCGGAAAACGCCTCAAGAGGCAGTACACGGTGCTCCTGGAGAGACACCGCCGCACCCCATCAAAAGGTGTCTGGAACCGGCAAGGCTTGTTCGTTACAAGGAGAAAATTCACTGCCCTAACCACTGAAATGTCAAATGTCAGGTTGTGGGAAGAAGATTTCTCTTCCCTGGAGCACCTTGGAGACAAGAAGGCTTCAGGCAGCAGTGCATGCCAGCCTCTCCGTCCAGAAGAACCAGGGAAGCATGTGGAGTTAGCCCAGCGATCATTTCCTAGGGGTGTTTTCCATTTTAAGTTCTTTAGTCTGTAAGATGGGGGAGCTGTTGCATTGTACAAAAACCGGCAGGGACCGAGCCTGCTCCTCCCCAGCCCCGTGTCTCCTTCTGCCAGGTCAGAGGGGAGAAGGCTCCCCAGCCGTCCTGGTGCCCGCAGCTCTCACCCTCGGTGGCCAGGGAGGCTCCGGGCAGGCGGTGCTGAGCCTGGCCCGGGCACACAGGGCCCTCAGCACTCCCTCTGATTTCATCTGGGGTGAGCTGCTGGGACATTTCTCCCTAGGGAGCGTCGGTGGGTGGGGAAGCCCCAGCAGGTACTGGTGCCCCAGCCTTCGTGTGCCAGCCCCACACGGCCTGACCCTGCTGCTGGCACTGCCAGTGAATCAATCACCTCACACCCAAAACCACCACAGCCTGATCCTCAAGCAGACTCGGTTCACCTGGTGGAAACAAACCAGATACTTAATAGCTGGAGTGCACCCTTTTTTGCATTTTTAATCAAAAAACAGCTTAGATTTAAAATAATTAGTAAAGTAATTGTAGTGTCTGTTTGCTTAATCTTTTAACAGATTTGTTCTTTGAGAAATAAAATAATGTGCTGATTTTTTTTTTTTTTAATTTCTTGCATGATTATATGGAGACTTCCAGCTGTTGGTACCTGGCTTATTTAAAAAGTGATTTATTTGTCAGCCACGAGCTGGATGAACATGGATGAGCACACCTGCCACAATGCTGCATTGCACGAGCACAGTTTTGTCTGGGAAAGTCTGGAGGCACAACTGGGAAAAGTTTGCTGTGCTGACAAGGAGCCTTGTCCACCTCAGCCCAAACCTCATGGGCAGGCTCTGCCCACCCTGGAGCCAGCACATGAGCTCAGGGCTCTCTCCAGCCAGCTTTGTGCCCCACACAATGGGTTTTCTCACCCCCATGGTGGCCTGGCGGGGACACGAGCTCACCCGGAGCATGGCTTGTTTAATTTGGAGATAGGGCTGAGAGGAAATATTATGGGAAGAAACAGATACATTGCAGGGCTGTGGATAAAAAATAGAGACTAAGCCCAGTCATAATTTAGAAAAACAGGCTGTCCAAAAAACCTGTGACCTGCAAAAGGCCTTTTCCTTCTGACAGGTGTCACTGTCACCTCCAGGCACTGGGACCGGTGTTCCCAAGGCAGGCAGAGGCCGGAGCAGTCGGGGGCTGCCAGAGGCTCACTGCAGCTGACAGGCAGTGCTGAGGTGTGGGCTGGGGCTGGGGCACAGCTCACGTGAGGAGAGGGCTGCTGGCACCATGGGCAGCCCCATCTTCCCATCTCTATGAACACACATCCCGTGTTTCTGAGGGGACCAGCACCGCTGGACGTGGGAGGCAAAGCCAACCTGTACACCAGGGAAAGACCCAGGGCTGCTGTGCACTGGTCTGATGAGCTTGTCTGGGGGAAAACAGCTCCACATTTCTTTCTGAAGGTGTCATTAAGCCTGCTGGATTGAAGAACAATGATTGCTCATCCCTGAGTGCAGCTTCCAACCGTGGAATAGCTCGAAAGCACTGGGAGAATGGTTGGACTCGATGCTCTCAGAGAGTTTTTCCAATCTAAATGATGCTGTGATTCCAAGATTTCAGCAGACAGAAGTGTTGGGTGTCGTGCAGGTGGGATGGGCATCATCTGAGAAGCAGCACAGACACCTAGTCCTGTGCCACCAGGGCTCAGCACCCTTCCCCCTGCCTGTTTAAACCCAAAGACGTGCTTCACTGCCTGTCTCCTCCTCTTTGCTTCTGGAATTTAAATAACGTGTTCCCTCAGCACTTGCGCTCTCTTCTGGTTGGAGTTTTGGGTCTCAATCTTTTAAAATTCTTCCTTATTCACATTTCTTCCTCACACCATTTATTGCTTCTCTGTTCAGATGACTTCCCAGTAGAAACCAGCAAAGTCTGCGTCCCCAGCCTGCCCCGGTGCCCTCAGCACTGTCAGAGCCATGTGCACAGACCCTTTCCATAAGAGACAGGAATTAGTTGTTCTACCAGTTGCTGATTTAAGTCTTTCCCTTGATCCACATTTTGCATGGATAAGAGTGTCCTGTAATTCAAACTATTATTCTTCTGGGTATTCCATCTCCTCTCTTATACCAAGCAACACTAGCTGAGGTCTAATGTTCAACTCATCACGGTGGGAGAATGAAGAGCCACCCTACACCTCATTTGTACACAGAAGAAAGAATAAACTTTATTTACAGTCTTTGCAGTCTTCAATTTATAATGTTTACAGTCTCTGCAGTTGCAGTTTAGAGCATACAGGGGCTCACCACTGCCACAACCACAATGAAAAGGTTGCACCAGAAATGAGTTAATTTTCACTGCAAAAAAATTACTCTGGAATGCAGGCTGGAGTGTTGCTCCAGCAGAGACAAGGAATACAATATTCCAGTGGAACAGGAGGAGAAAGTGAATTTAGTGGTTATTATGCATAAGCATCCCAAACAAGCAGAACTGGGAAAATAATATGATAAGTAATATTTTTGCAAGTTGCTAATTGGAAAAAAAAAAAGAGAAAAAAAAAAAGAAAAAGAAGACACAGAAGCAAAAGAATTCTAGTAATAACTCTTAAAAAAAGAGCAAACTAGTGTCTGGCATGGATCCCCACTGCTTCTGAGCTTGTTCAGTTAAAATCAACACTGAATGGGTTTTCTTTCACTACCATTACTCAAGCTGCATCCTTCAAAAGGATGGCAAATGATTGATATGCATATGAAAGAACCACAGAGTATGAAATTACAAAATGATACAGGGTTTGGATATTTGCACTTTGAGATATTAAATCTTCTGAAGGAAAATATTTGAGCAAATTCTGAATAAAGAACTCTACAGAGGAGGAAGAAAGAGCAGCAAGATAATCTAATAAGGCAGAGACTGAGCAATTTCCAAGTGCTCAGTTGAACACGGTGTTTCCAGCCCAGGATCTGCTCTTCTCTCTGCTCTGGGCATTCGCTACCGGGGTCTTGTGTGTGCTCATAACACACACCAGGTTCAGGGGCCTGAGTCAGGCTTGGGTTTAACCCTTTCTAGAGACACAGAGATGCTAAACCTCACGTCATTGCTGCTGGTGCCCACCCTCCTTCCAAGTTTGCAGGCTCAGCGTTGCTGCTGCACCTCTGGGAGCAGGAGGAAACCTGGACAGTCCCAACAGGCACAGCACTGACAGCCCCTGCTCCCCTGCAGCCCCTGCCTGGCCACAGACACTCTCCTCACAGCTGGCACAGCTGGCAGGAGGAGCCAGAGGAGGGGTGTCGTGGCCATTTGGATCCCTCAAATGTACAGGAAGAAGTGCTCTGTAAATTGGGCTTTTTTAGTGAGCTCATTAGGACATACATTTTGACTCCCTTTGCCCAAGGGATTCATGTGAGTTCCCTTACTCACCACCCAAGCCATACGAGATTCCATCACGTATAAGCCATAACTGCATCACACACCTATGGGCAAAGAAGGTCTCAGTCCAGGGCTGAGGGTTCATTCCTCCTCCTCCTCCATCAGGGAGTGGGCCTGGGTCCCTCCAGCACAAAAGGGGGCAGGGAAACTTCAGCAGTCCTGCTGCTGTGGGGTCCACTGCAAAGGCTTTTGGGGTGAGCTGACTTTTGGAGCCCCCAGCTCGGTCTGTTGTATTCCCAAGAGTCAGCAGACTCCAACTGAGCTTCCTGACAGGTGATCTGTGGAGATGCTGGCTGCAGGGATGGGGAGGAGGGGCTGCATTGCAGACCTTTAGCTCCTTCTGGCCACCTCCTGCCACCGTGGGGCTCTTGCTCTGACCCAGTGCTGCTGCTCCCACCACACACCAGGCTGGTGGGCTGTGGGCTGTGTTTGCCAAAAATTTGATCCAGAGTCACAGGAACACTCACAAGGTTCCAGGTATCCCCTTTGAATCCGGGTTTTGAGAGGTGCAAGAGGAGGACTCAGGCTGTCTGCTGTGTCTCAGTCGGCTTTATTTTAATAATATTCTGTGCAGATGACGTGATTGTAAGTCACCTGTTTGGCATGAAGCATCTTGTCAGGAATGTGCTGCATGGAAACCCCTCAGACAGCGGCCTGACGTCTCTAATCACACAAGTCCTGCACACCGTGTTTAAAATCTCGGGATGCCACAACTCGATGGTAATTAGCGGTAATTACCCACAAAGGCGCAGCGTTTGACTAATAACTTCCTTTTCAGGAGTCAGGGAGATCGGGAGGCCTGGGTCAGGAGCTGTCACTGCTCATTACCCTCTCACTCCTGTGCTGACAGGAGCTCCCTGCAGCTCCTGCCGCTGTCCCTCCCAAGGACAGGAGCCTCGGTGCGGGGTGGATGTGCTGCTCCATCCCCTGAGGGGGAGGGCTGGCTGCACCGGGCCAGTCTGGCCTGCCACAGGACACAGACCCAGAGCCACAGGGTCATGGGGTTTGCTGCTGTTCAAAGTTCTTCAGCAAATGAACCCAGGCTGGGCTAAAGAAAAACAACTTTGGTAGGCAAAGCTCCCCTGGCCCCTTGGGTGAGCTGCTCCAATCTCTTGCTGTCCTCAAAAAAAAAATGCGTGTTTTACTTCTGATCTTCAGTTTCCCACTGTAACTTCCAAACACAGCAGGTTCTTTCCTTTTTTTTTTTTTTTTAAAGTCCAGCCTCTAAAGAGGAATGTTTTCTGCTTTTCCTATGTTTTTCAGGCCCTGGGTAACATTTCCTAATGTGCTGTGATTGGCTGTGGGTTAAGAGGAGGGGATCAGGGGCTACTGAGAACTGTGCTGTCATCCCAGACCAAACCCCTCTCTTGCCACCCTCAAGCTGCTGCCCTGACAGGCCACATGTCTGCCAGTCCTGGGAGCTCACACTGGACATGAGGGATGAAGACTGGTGCTGCCACACAGGCTTGAAAAAATGTGGCTGCAAAAAGAGTTTGGTCATCAAAACAGGTTAAGAAATGCTGAAAATCAGAGGGAAACAGGTGCTTTTCCCCTTGTGTCAGAGCTGCCCAGGAAGGTGTGGTGTATCCTGGGGTGCCAGTGTGCTGGCACAGACCCCAAGAGCCATGCACCTGCTGCACTCCCAGGAGGGTGCTCAGCCCTGTCCCTGCTGCCCACGGTCTGGTCCCCATGGTGGGTGCCCACAGCAGCCCCAGCCTGCCTCCCACGGAGGTCTGAAGCTGCCACCACACTCCTCTGCCTGAGCATCACCCTCCTCTGCTCCCAGTCCTGTTCCCTGCCTGCCTGGCCCTACTGTGCAGGAGGTGTGTGAATATCAAACAGTTAATCTGATGCTCCCACTTCTGAAAAAGCCACCCACACCCCTCACCAGGCTGTTTTACAGCCTCAGGGGGTGAGACTGCCACCAGGCAGTGCCCTTGGGAGCTCACGGAGATATCAACATGGGATGGGAATTCAGTGTACACAGACACATGAAAATATCCAGGAATTGGAACTACATGTCCAGAAAGTATCTTTTACACGGCAGTGACCCAGCACTCCAGGGAGCTGTGTGGAGCAGCAGCTGTGGCCGTGCCCCAGGCCAAAGGCAGGCCTGGGAACCTCCCCTCTGCCCTGGGGATAACAGCCCCCAGAAACACCTCTGCCACTGCCCCCACTGCAGGGGGCTCCTGTGCCTCAGGCCCTGCACCTGCTGAGCCCCAGAGCCCAGGGTGAGCCCTGCAGCACCAGGGCAGGTGTGTCACTGGCAGCACCACGGCAGGTGTGTCACCATGGCAGGTGTGTCACCATGGCAGGTGTGTCACTGGCAGCACCATGGCAGGTGTGTCACCATGGCAGGTGTGTCACCATGGCTGGTATGTCACTGGCAGCACCATGGCAGGTGTGTCACCATGGCAGGTGTGTCACTGGCAGCACCATGGCAGGTGTGTCACCATGGCTGGTATGTCACTGGCAGCACCATGGCAGGTGTGTCACCACGGCAGGTGTGTCACTGGCAGCACCATGGCAGGTGTGTCACCACGGCAGGTGTGTCACCATGGCAGGTGTGTCACCATGGCTGGTATGTCACTGGCAGCACCATGGCAGGTGTGTCACCACGGCAGGTGTGTCACCACGGCAGGTGTGTCACCATGGCAGGTGTGTCACTGGCAGCACCATGGCAGGTGTGTCACCATGGCAGGTGTGTCACCATGACAGGTGTGTCACCATGGCAGGTGTGTCACTGGCAGCACCTCCTGCCATGGCAGCTCCCACCCACACTCAGCAGCCTCTGACGAGGATGAGCAGCACGGGAGCTGCTGTGGCACCGGCCCGGGGATCTCCTTCCCTGCTCTCTGGCCAGGAGGCAGCCCAGGTTGCTGGTGCAGGAACACTCCGTGCAGGAATCTCTGTGCAGCCCAGGCTGCTGGTGCAGGAACACTCCATGCAGGAATCTCTGAGCAGCCCAGGTTGCTGGTGCAGGAACACTCCGTGCAGGAATCTCTGAGCAGCCCAGGTTGCTGGTGCAGGAACACTCCGTGCAGGAATCTCTGAGCAGCCCAGGTTGCTGGTGCAGGAACACTCCGTGCAGGAATCTCTGAGCAGCCCAGGCTGCTGGTGCAGGAACACTCCATGCAGGAATCTCTGTGCAGCCCAGGTCGCTGGTGCAGGAACACTCCGTGCAGGAATCTCTGAGCAGCCCAGGTCGCTGGTGCAGGAACACTCCATGCAGGAATCTCTGTGCAGCCCAGGTCGCTGGTGCAGGAACACTCCGTGCAGGAATCTCTGAGCAGCTCAGCCTGGCCAGCCTCAGGCAGTTCGGGATGATCCTGCCTGGGAGTCAGGCAATAGGAAAATACTTCTGGCTGCAAGTTGTCTCCCTGAAACCAGACTTGTTTGACTCCTAAGTTACCCACATCCACTTGTCTCCAGCTGCTATTTCTTCCCAATTTCTCTTGTGACTTTTCATACTGCTGAGAACTAAGCTCAGCATTCCTGTTTTCCTGTCTCGCTTCAACCTTTCCTTAAGCTAGAGGAACAAGCATGCCTCTTTTCCCTACCCATGACACCATTCCCAGTTTGGCAGTCATTAAAATCACAGCTTCTGGTCTGTCACAACAGCACCTTGGGACAAAGACCCGGTTTTTGTGCAGAGGAATCTTAAATAAAGGTGAGCACAGCTCTGTTTCAGAGAGGCGTTTTTTATATTCAAGTAGGTTTTTATCTTTATTCATTCCAGTGGAAAGACCTCATGCACAAAAAAGAGACAGGTGATGTTGTCTCCATGTAGCTTTTTCTCTCATTACTCCCTTCTCTGGTTTCAAACTTCACAGCAAAAGGAGATGCTTCCAGAAAAGCTTTTTACCTTCTGGAAAACTACAGATACTCATGGATAAGACGTTCTCTCTCAGTCAGGAGAACCAAACATCTGCTTCATGTATGACCACTTGTCACATCTGAGACAGGTTATCGAGCCCCTGGCACAGTTCAGAGTAGGATTGAATTGCTGGTCACATCCCAGAGCAGCCTTGCAAGGAGAGCTCTGGCTCTGAAACAACATTAAAGTAACTTTTTTGCTCTAAAACCAGACGTAAAAAGAAATAATCTTTTGCCTTGCCCATCTGACTGGAAAAGTATTTCTAGAGATTCTGTTTGTTCTATCTGATTTTAGACTAGTTTTGTAAAGCAAATTTATCCTGTCAATTCAGAAAACCTCAATACATTTCCAGCAAAAGACAGAAGAGAGCTTTTTCCATCCCTTTTTACCTCCAAACGTGACAAACACCCAAATGTATTCAAGAGCTCACACATGAAACACCAAGCCTCCTTTTTGCAGTTTTTTCCATGTTTAACATGGTTTTAATGAAAAGTGTGTAGAACGGCCCTGCTGGCCGGGCAGAGCTGTCTGCTGCCCCTGTGGAGATGATGCCCAGAGCAGTGCCAGCCCCCAGGCCCCTCTGCTGCCCCCCAGCAGTGGCTGGGCTGTGCTGGCTGGCACAGAGGAGTTCCCAGGGCCAGGGCAGAGGGGCAGGGCTGTGCTTGGCTGGGGCTCGGGGCAGGAGCAGCTCACGGAGCAGCCACAGCAGCCTCCAGCAGCCCTGGCCCCCAGGCTCCTGGTCTCACCCCACCACTGGATCACTCCCCGTGGGGTGGGGAGAGAACGGGAAGGGCAAAACCTGGTGGGTTGAGGTCAAGTCAATTTAACAGGTGAAGGAGCAGCTTTGCACACAAAGACAACAAACCAAGGGATTCATTCCCTGCTTCTAGAGCAGGCAGGTGCTCAGCTGAGACAGCCAGCCCCCGGCACACGTGACAGTGACTTGGGAAGATGAGCACCATCACTTCAAACATCTCCCAGCCCTCTCCCCCAGCTCCAGGCACGGAGCACAATGTCCTGTGGGCTGGGACATCCCTTGGGCCAGTCAGGATCAGCTGCCCAGCTCTGTGCCCCCAGCTCCTTGTGTCCCTCCAGCTATGGGGTGGGTGAGGAGCAGAGCAGCCCCTGGCACTGTGCAAGTGCTGCTCAGCAGGGACTGACACATCCCCAGGGACCCACACTGGCTCCAGCACAGATCCCAAACACAACCCCAGAGCAGCTACTGGAAGAAGATCAGCCTCATTCCAGCAAGCAATCCTCACAGCAGCAAAATCACCTACAACCACTCCAAACTGCTCAACACTGCTTCCAGGGGATCAGTAAAAGCCAAGGTCCATCCTTGGATTAATTTTGAACATTTTACATAATTTTACGCCCCCACTAGGGCCAGAAGACAACAGATGCCTCCTGGCACTTCTTTCAGCCCTTTTCTGCAGGAGCTGGACAGCACACCCAGAAGGGGAACAGGATGTGGAAGAAGGGGATGGAGAAGGTTTCCCCTTTTGGTGGCCACCGGCTGGTGCATCCACTTGGCTCGTAACTCCATCTGCCGATGCTCCGTGAGGACGAGGAAGCTGAGCCGCTCACTTCAGCAGCCCGGGCTGATTCCCCGCCTGCTTTCTGTCAAAAGCCCATAATTAGATGCATTCTCTAGGGCCTTGCAGTGTTTGTATAGTGAGCAATTACCAAATGCTACATTACAATTGTACAATTAGCAGTGCTACACTGTTAATAATGAATTTAAGACTTGTGTAACAGGACTGGAGGGCTTCCATTTGGAGGGCTTATGAGGCTCTCGTTTGCATTACAAAAGCCAATCTACGCGCTGGCCTGCCAGTGGCTGACTGTGTCTGAACAGGGGCAGCATTTAGATCTCAAAGTCAAGTTAGTGACTGGCCCCTTCTCATGAGTGGGGAAATTTCAGTTCCCGTGGCTGAGATGATGAGATGGAAACATGTCTAAGAAAATCTGGTGGAAGCAAATAAAGCAACATTTCTGAAGAAAATGGCACTCCACATACCACTACAGTCTGGCTTTTTATTTTTCTCAAGAGATGTCTCGGAACCCCCAGATTCCCTATTAGTTCCTCAGAGCAGGTTTGTGGGCATTTTGTGGTTTGTTTAAACAACCCACCAGAATTGTTACTGTTCTTTGATGGTGAGAAGGTTGGCATTGAATAAAATTTAAATTAAGGGACTTTTTTCCAATTCCACTTTCCCAAAACCTAGCACTGACAAAGAAAAGAGATCCAGCCCTGAGGCTGTACTTCTCTCTCTTTTCTCTCCTGTTTGCTTTCTCCCCTCATTGTTTCACACACCAGATGGCAATTTCATCCCCAAAAGTTGCCTGTTACCGTGTTCAGTGATGAGTTTGGGAATACACCCATTAGCATCAGCAGGAGGGGAGCAGCAGGGTGGAATGAGGGAGCTGGGTGGATGTCAGCTGCAGGAGCTACCCCTGAATCCCTCTCGGAGCCACTGGCACTGGTTCCATCAGAAAAGGGGGAAGCTTTCTGGCAGCTTCTCACAGGAGCCACCCTTGTAATTCTCCCCATTCAAACCCTGGCCATGAGAACCCCATACAATTTACACTTTATTGGTGTGTTTGGTTTGCAGAGTGATTTTTCTTTCAGAAAAATGGTGCATTTCCAAGCAGCCCTGGTGGTTTATGACTTATGTTCAAGGCAAACACAAGACAAATGAGGCACCTCCAGAGAGCCAAACTCCAGGCAGAGCTCGCTGCCAGGTGGTCCAGTGCTAAATAATGACCACTATTCAGTACAGAATGAATAAATGCATAAAACCCAGGAAAAAAGAAATTAAACCTGAAGGCAACACCTGAACAAGCCAAACCCCACAGAACTGGGGCTTGTAAACTGGGCTGTGAGGTTCCAGACTGCATAGAGCAGGTTTGCAGTGAGGAATGGCCCCTCTGACAAGGTGTCAGATGTGTGTGATGCATCATGTGGGACACGGTTCTCTCCTGTGCCATTAAGTGTGTCACTCATTAGTCAGGAACCCAAGCAGAGCTTGTGTGTGACACATGGAGCTTTCTGGAAGGTGAGGGGCCCGTGGGGCCGGCAAGGGCTCCCCTGGGCAGTGCCTGGGACCTGGGCAGTCCCAGCAGAATGGCCCTGCCCCTGCTCAGGTGCCACGGACACCACGGGCGTTCATCCCTTCGGGTGCAGGAACTCTGTGCCAAGCTCTGCAGAGCCACTGCAGCCCTGCCCCACATCCCACATCCCACAGCCCCACATCCCACAGCCCCACATCCCACAGCCCCACAGCCCCACATCCCACAGCCCCACGTCCCACATCCCACAGCCCCACATCCCACAGCCCCACATCCCACATCCCACAGCCCCACATCCCACAGCCCCACATCCCACATCCCACAGCCCCACGTCCCACATCCTACAGCCCCACGTCCCACAGCCCCACATCCCACATCCTACAGCCACACATCCCACAGCCCCACATCCCACATCCCACAGCCCCACGTCCCACATCCTACAGCCCCACATCCCACAGCCCCACATCCCACAGCCCCACATCCCACAGCCCCACGTCCCACATCCCACAGCCCCACATCCCACAGGGACCTGCCAGGGGGATGTGCCTGGGGGATGTGCCTGGGGGATGTCCCACAGGGATGTCCCACAGGGATGTCCCACAGGGATGTGCCAGGGAATGTCCCACAGGGA
Source organism: Phylloscopus trochilus trochilus (assembly GCA_016584745.2). Classification (NCBI taxonomy): domain Eukaryota; kingdom Metazoa; phylum Chordata; class Aves; order Passeriformes; family Phylloscopidae; genus Phylloscopus; species Phylloscopus trochilus. Next base: position 66,636,989 of record WQNJ02000001.1, read on the forward strand.
TGTGCCAGAGGATGTCCCATAGGGATGTGCCACAGGGACGTCCCACAGGGATGTGCCAGGGAATGTCCCACAGGGATGTCCCACAGGGATGTCCCACAGGGATGTGCCAGGGAATGTCCCACAGGCACTGCTCCAGCCATTATCCGTGGCCAGCTTTCTCTGCCAGTGATGCTCCTGGCCCTGGCGGTGTGGCCTGGCCCAGGAACACCCCTGCAGGCACCCATCCAAGTCCCCCAGGTTTCCCCTGTCCCTGCAGAGCCCCACAGGCTGCAGCTGCTGCTGCTCCCAGCTCCCTGCCCAGCTGTGGCCGTGCTGCCTGCAGGTCAGGCTGCAGGAGCTGGAGCTGGGCTGCTGTTCCAGCTGGAACTCCACCCCACTCCTTCCAGCAGGGCTTCAGGCAAGGCTGCATCCAGTGCTCCCCATTCCCGTGCCTTTTGACTGCTCCTAGCAGGAGTGGAGTCTTCCTCTGAGAGGCAGATGGAGGAGCAAATGTTTACAGAAATAGTTGAATGTTTTATATTTTAGATGTACAGTACTTTATTGTTTTGTTTGCAGTTAAAAGCAGCTTGAAGCACGTAGGCAGCCAGAGTAACCCTTCCTGTGTGTCCAGCTTACCTGCATTACCCAGAGCTCAGTGCAGCACCAGGTGTGACAGCAGCACTTCTTCGTGCTTTGCTATGGAAATCCAAGGGAAGCTCTCATTTTGTAGGGGATTTTTTATCAAATTACCTTTTACATCAGCAACTTAGTGAGACTATTTTTAAAACTATTGCTTGGGGGACTCCAAGCCTGCCATGTTTTCCCTCAAAGGACAGACATGATGTGGGGTGGCTGCTGCAGCCACAAGGAGCTGAGCAATCAGCAAGGGAGATTTGTGGCAGAGAAGATGATCCTTCACCTCAACACCTGACACAGCTGGAGGAAAACAAACAATAACTCAAAAACAAGAGCACCTCACATCTGAAACTTCACCTACTATACCAGTGGTTCTACTGAAGATAAAACCTCTATCTACAGGTTTTATCTTAGATACAGAGATTATCAGGGCTGTAAGTCTATCATTCCTGCAAGATGAAAGACAATCTCATTTCCCACTGTGAGACATGCAGCAGAAGACACAAACAGCCACTAGGTCCAACCAAAAGTCCATAAAACCATTTATCCAGCACAATCTATGCCAGAAAGGAGTGTGCCTCCAAATCCCAGACCCTAAAGCTGTGCAATCCGTTCCTGTGTCATGAGCTAGAGCCTGATGCTGGGAATAGCAGACCAGGTCTGGAGAGCACAGGCTGACTTTGCAGATAAAGTCCTCTAGTCAGAAAATTCGGCAGTCTGGCAGAAAATGTGACAAAATTAATGTAAAATACATCGTGCAGGAATGAGACAGACCTGAAAGCAGAGATGACAGACTTGCATGCTGGCTGACAGCACTTAACTGGGAAAGAGATCAAAGCCTGCAATCCTACAATATTCTCCCAGTTTCTAGAGATTAGTGGCTGAAATGGTTTTGCTTAAAATAAAAAGCCAGGATTGTTCTTTCTGTGATAAATTTATTCAGTCAGTTTGGGGTTCAAGTGACCCTTTAGCATCAACAACAGCAGCACCTGGTTCTCGAGCTGATGCAAGAGCCGTGATGCTCTCCCCAAGGATGCATCATCCCAAACCTCTGGCAGCCACACAGAGCTCAGGTCAGTGTCTCCAGGTTTTTCTGCCTCAAGGATTTTTTCTCACTTCAGGTTTGCAGGAAGTCTGTGACCAGGGGCCAGTGGTTTGCTGCAGGTGAAGGAAGTTCCCAGCCTGCTCAGAGCCCTGGCAGGAGCTGCCCTGGGGGTGTCACAGGGTGTGCTGGCACCAGGGCCCATCACCAAGATGAAGTCATAGATCACAGAATCAGGAGTGGTTTGTGGTGGAAAGGACCTTGGAACTCATCTTGGCCCACCCCTGCCATGGGTAGGGACACCTCCCACTAGACCAGGTTGCTCCAAGCTTTGTCCAGCCTGGCCATGACCTCGTATGTGGCCATTTGCCCTCAGCACATCCAAGATGTTTCTGTAAGACCATCAGAGCACTCTGGAACCACCTGCACTGAAGGGAAAGCTTGTCCTGACCCTCATTGACCCAGTCTGGAAATCCAGCCTTCCCCAAGGCCATGGACTTCCCAAAGCAGCTTTCTCCAGGCAGTGCAAGGCTGACAGGTCCAGGAGAAACCACCCACAGGTTCCTCTCACAGCACCTCAGGGGTGTTTTATTCCAGGGTGGAGATCCCACCTTCCCACCACGCCCATGCTCAGACAGAGTGCTGGGTGATGCCACAGAATCACACTCAGAGCTTCTGACAGTTTTAATCCTCTGATTAGCTGATGCCTTTAATATTTATACATATAAATCACAGTAGTTACAGAGCTCTGACATCCTGACTGAATTCCTTTGCATTCGGGAGAATCCATAGAATTATTGCAGCTGGAGTTAACGGTTATAACTCAAATATATTCTTTCCTAAGTGATAAACTTAATTTATCACAGCTTGCTATCAGCAGGTACTCCATGATCTCATGAGCAAATGGAAGATTGAAAAGGGAAAAACGAGGGCAGGTTTGATGTTATAAAATTAAGTGGGAAATTTACATTGATGTTTGAAAAAGCCTGTTATTTTACAAAATATTTGAGATTCCCACTGGTGAGCTGACTAAGCTGTTCTGTATAACCTGTAGGGGCAAGGCTGTCACTTGCTGCCAGCTCCATATGTTCAGCAAAGCTCAGAGAAACCTTGTAGTTGCACAATGACTTAAATTTTCAGCCCAGGTTTTATCATCTCAGGAGGTTTTATATGAGATCGAGTTTGCAGTTCTCCACATCACCTCTGGAATTATTTAAAAACAAAGATCAGGTGGAAATCATTATGGAAATTTAGTAAGCTGGATCTGTTGGAAAAGGATGTGAAAAGCAATTTCTTCCTCCTATTCCAAGCCAAAATGAGCTTGAAATACTGAACTTTTTTTACCAGACAATTTTCTTTACCTTTCTCCTCATTCATCCAAATTTTTATCCTAATTCTTTATAAATATCAATAACACTGTGAGTATGTTGGATTCCATCATTGTCCAAGGAATTAGGGGCATTTTCCTCACAGGGAAACACCAGCAAATTTTCCATTACTTCCTTTTGTTTATCCCTACATTCAGTTATTTCTGGCTTCTAACTTTGTGGTCACACTCAAACCCTCACATTATGAAAGAAAGAAATCAGAGCCAGCTGTCCTCCTTTTGGAGCTGCCCATGCTGGTGTTCTCAGGTCCCCACTGCTGCTGTTGTGCTGCCCGTGCTGCCAGGCCTCGCTGTGTCTGCTGCACCCACAGCAGTGTCACAGCACTGGGGGCCCTTTCCTCTGCTCTTGTTCCCTGGGAGCAGAGCCAGACCCCCCCGGCTGCAACCTCCTCTCAGGGAGCTGCAGGGAGCACCGAGGTCTCAGTGTTTGTACAATATTGGAGTTCATCATTGCCCTCCTTCTGCTCACCCCCAAAATCTGATTTTGCCCTGGAGCGCAGCTGCACATCGCTCATTAACAATTGATTAGGAGAGAACTGGGCTGTTCCTGGGTTTGATTCTGTCCCTGCAGGTTTGCTGGGGGCTGCCAGAAGGGTCCCCAGGGTGGTGCCACTGGTACTGCCGTGACTGGACATGGCCAGCCACGGTCACCATCGCTTCTGAGGGAGCCCAGCACATTTCTGAGAGAACATTTTGGGCTTCTGAGTGCAGGCAGAAGCCAGGAGGGCACAGATGGCAAGGTGCTCACACACCCAACGAGCAGCTTCCCAAAGCTGCTGCTATTGCAGCACTGCCCTGCACCCCTGGCATGTTTGAAGTCACAAGGTCACCGACACAGAGAGCAGCTGGTTTTCATAAATCCTGCTCATTATGCAAATTCATTATTTACAGACACCGTTAGGCCGAAGTGGGTGTGAGAAACAGTAATAGGAGCCCTGCTTTTGGCAGGAGGAAAAAATATTTGACAGAAGATGAATTAGGGCTTGGCCAAATGAGCAAGAGCTATTTTGGAGAATGGCAATGCAGAACCTTCCCGGCGATGACGCTGCAGAGCCTTGGTTGGAGACAGAGCTGGAGCAGGGGAAGGTGGGAGCTGCTGCCCAGCACTCGGGGCCCTGCTGCCCCCAGGGCCCCTCGGGAGGCCTGGGCAGCCCTGGCTCCCACGCAGGGCTGGGCTGGCTCTGCAGGCAGGGCTGGTGCCAGCGGGGCAGCACCGCAGGCTGCAGCTGCAGCACGCTGCCCCCAGCACCCGCCCCTCTCCCAGCTGGCCCTGATACACAGATGGCATCTGTGCTGTGCCAAGGGTGACAGCAGTGTCTGCCAGACCTCCCTGCCTCGCCTCTGGATGCACATTTCACTGCCCACATCTCTACAGACGGAATGTATAAACCATTAAATTAATTTAATTTGAGGCAGTCTGTGACTTCATGGTCTAGAAACTCAGCCGTGCCTTCCCCTCCTTAAAGCAAATGTGTTTGCTGTTCTACTGTGCTTCTTATTTGCTTTTTGGCTTCTTATCTGCCTTCTGTAGGAGAGCAGAGTAAAACTTATTTATTCATTCAGCACAAAGCCATCAGCTGGAGCCTGGCCAAAAGGCTGGCACACACTGGGAGGTTTCTCCTTTGGCTGTGGTGCCATCAGATACAAGTGTGGGCCCCAGCCCGGGGGCACTTTGAGGGAAGCCTTACTCTGGCACACATTTCACGTTGCAGGACACTGCATGGACATGGTCTGGGGTGTTTTTTCCAGCAGCAGTTCATGCAGGCTTGCACACATTTTTGATATATTGTACAATTTCGATGGTGGTTTGTCCTGTTAGGTCCTTGATGGGCCAAGGGAATGGAATTGCTGATTTCTGGTCTGTCACTGCTGTAAGAGACAATGTTCCAGCTGAACATAGACTGGACAAAGACGGCATCACCACTCAATGGCTTATGCATCCTGGTCTTGTCTCTGCCACCTTTACTGCAATGGATCCCAACCCTCACCCTCAGGGCCTTCTTCTTCCTCCTCCCTGAGGGGCTGTGCTCGGGCCACCACTGCCACCACTGCTGTCACACCTGTTCAGGTGGCCCAGGGTGTGTCTGCCAAACCCTGGGCCCAAGACACAGGCACCCAGGGACTGATCCTGCTGGGCCTGTGCCAGCCATTGGCTCTTTTGGGCACACACAGAAGGTGGGCCAGGAAGGCTCCCAGGCTCTCCCTGCCCAGCACTGCGAGCCAGCAGCACTGCCCACCACGAGCCTGAGTGGAGTGATGGAATTATTGATGAGGGCTTGTTATTAAATCCATTATTAACTCCATACTATTTTTGCCTTGATGGGCACTGACAGCTGGACTAGGAGCAATTCCCCTACCTGTGCTAGCAGTGCCCACAGGATAACTGACTATGGGAGCCAGCAGGTTGTTAACCTCCAGGAGAAAATAAAAGGCTCCTTTTTGTATAAATGTCAGTGTTATTTTTGAAAACTTAGCAAACAAAGAAAAAAAATCCCTTCCCCAAAAAATCCTCAGAACCCGTTACAGAACATTTTGCATCTTATCTCCTTTTGCTTTCCCTGCCTGCCTTGGAATTGTTGGTGTCAACATGCAGAACAACAGGCTATGCACAAAATCTTGTTATAATCTCTTCCTTAGGGTCAACTGGAGAAAAATGTGATTTTTCTGTGTGTGTTTAGGGGCATGTGCACTCAGCTGAAGTGTCAGGTAATGTCTCACTTGTCCACAGTTTCTTTTTCACCCACAAAGCTGAGCAGCTCCTGCCCCTCCTGTAGCACAGGGACATGTCTGCAGGACATTGGCAGTGTCACAGGTAACCCCTGCAGGGCAAATGGGGGCTGGGCTCACAGGAAGCCAGGAGCTCCTGATGTGCAGGGGGTGCATTGCTCCTGCATTTCATCAGCCACAGCAGTGCCTGGGGTGGGGCTCTGTCTGTCCCTTGGCACCGCGGGAAGGATCCCTGCCCTTTGCAGCATGCCCACAACAGCAGGGGCTTTCCACTCCACATCTCCTGGAAGAGTTCTCCCTGGTGACAGCTCATTGCCAGAGCTGCAGCAGGTACCAGTCACTTGTCTGTGTGACACAGCTTTAATCTCCAGCACTCCCTGTGCTCCTGCTTGCCACTGATCCATTTAATTCTTGAGCTCCCAGTCAGACTCTTGTTTCTTCAACCAGAATGCAAAGTTTCTTAGTACCAATTTTCCTGAAAACATATACCAAAGTCAGCATTTTGCTGTGTTTCAGGCAAGATAATCAGGTGAAGCCCTTCACCTCTTGCCAGACAAGGATTTCTTTTCCTATCCCCAAATGGTTTTGGTGATTTATTGAAGCATTTTTCTGTAAAAGCACAGACACAGAACTCTACAGAAGCCAGTCCAGTGTGAGCCTTACAAGAGGAAAATTGGCCCCCAGTTCCTCTCAGTGCCCATGGCTATGGCATCCCCCCCTATGGGATCCCCCCAGCTCCTGCACAGCCCCAGGGCCCCGTGCTGGAGGGGCAGAGGCTCTGAGCTGTTTGGGGACCCTGGGTCAGGTCCCCATGAGATCAGGTCACTCTCTGGGACTGTAGCATGGGCAGCACTCTGATGCTGAAGTCAGAGCTTCCCAAGCCAGTGCTGGGTTTATATCACATCCAAGGGACTGATCACAGTACTGAGCAGCCAGAACTCTTTTCCCTCTGTCGTTTGACCAATCCCTGGTCACTGGCATGGATCAGAGCACTGCCAGGTCCCGGGGCACTCCTCACTCCCACTGCTTGTCCCATGCTCCTGCCTCACCCTGGATACCTTTGCTCCTCAGCCACAGATCTCCAGCCCACAGGGAGGGTCCACAGCCCCACACCCAGGGGCTTGGGATTGGTGTGGCTGCTCCAGCAGCTTGTAGGGCTCTCACTGCTCTGGCAGCTCCCACCTGGAAAAGCACTTGAGAAAGGAGCAGCTACCAATAAATCTTTCTGAGGGCTGGAGCTGTGCTGTGGGATGGCCTCAGAGCCTCTGTGACCTGAAAGGACCATCATTGGGGTTTCATGTTACAGGGAAATTCACTTCCCACTTTCACCCAGCTCTCGCCTGTAATTATAACCTCAGGCATGACAGGTAAATTGCTCTTTGTCACTGGAGCAGAAAGCATTTCCCCTTCATTTTGGGGTAAGGTGAGTGCTGGCAAGTTAAGTGTGATTTTTAAAATGCCATTTTGTCTATGAGCTTTAAAGCCATCGTGGCACCGCTGGGTTTGTCTAGAAGCACTACAGTCAGTCCAGAATGGAGGCAGGAGCTGCCTTTTACCTCCTCAGGCAACACATGGATGGGTGTACAACTTCCTTTTAACACTGCTCAGTTTTCTTTTTTCCCTTGGAATTCCAGGTGTACAGTCCTGGCAGTGAAACAGGACAGGCACAGAGCAGGCTCTCTGCAACATCTACTAAAAATAGTGCAGGAATGGTGCTGCTGCCTTCTGCAGACTCGGAAAATAAAAGAGCTTTTCAAGTCTATAATTCCCTAATACAATCAAACACAATCATAATCAAAATTATTCATGCTGACTTGATTAGTAAAAAGAGAAGAATATGCTAATGAGGCAGCATCTCTCCCTGCATTTGAACATGGTGCTACAGCTCTCTGGACACGGATTCATCACTGGGAAAACACCACCTCCTTCCCTGGCTCTCAAAATCTGCTGGTGCCTGGAATACAGGTGTAAGTTTGAGCTGCTCCTTGCCAGGGCTGTGGCTGGTCTGAGCTCCCAGAACAAAGGGCAGGAGAAAACAGGGGGTTGTGCCTGGGGACAGGTGGGCAATGGCAGTGACCCAGGTCAGGCTGTGCCTGGGAATGAGGTGAGGGACAATGGAGTCTTTTCCTTGGCGCCAAGGGAGAAAATAAATGTCTTTTCCCATCTGCTCCCAAATGAAGGGATTTCTCCAAAACTTGCAGCTGGTTTCCTGGCTGTATGAGGCCCTGCACCAGCTCATGGCTGGGCATGTGCCCTACCCTTCAGGGCAGGTGTTCTGTGCAGGCAGTCTCACAGCAGAGCAGCTGGTGCTTGGCTCGGGCTGTGAGGCACAAGGGACACTTCCATGGCTGATACAGCACCTTCTGCTTGTTTTCCAGGAAAAGCACACCTTTTGTGCAAGGCACGGGAGCTCAGCTGGGAGCTGGGGAGCACTTGCAGCACCCCCAGCTTGTCTCTGGGACATGAGAGCTCACCAGCCCCCAGCAGCCCTCTCAGCTGGGCCACTGGCTCCTGCCAGCACTGCTCCAGCCCCGAACCAAGGGACAAGGGGACATCCCTGCAGGGAGGGTTTGTCTGGCTCCAGGGGGTAACTCTGTCCATTCCTAAGGGGGATGTTTCTCTTTTCCTGTCCCCAAGCCACAGCTGGAGCCCAGGCTGCACCTGTGGGCTACTGACCTGCCTGCAGTGAGAGCCCAGGCTCCACTGGCGCTGGTGTCATTTTTTTCCTTTTCAACAGGATTCATCAGCTCTCTCTGCCCAGAATCTTGATATCCCCTGCAGATCAAAGGCATCATTTTTCCTCTCTGTCAGCAGGGATTCTGCCTGGGTATGTAGGTCAGAATCAGTCCTTTTCATCCCATTGTCTGCCCTATCTTTCATTCTTCACAGAAGCTAACATTTCTCCTCACTTTTTTGAAATATTCCATTTCCACCTTTTTCTCTCCCCTCAACCTGGCTGCATTCTCCTGACATTGTGGCCTCTCTCCATTCTGTCTGACATTAGAGACAATGCACTGGGCAATATTTTATACATGATCTAGAATTTCCTTAAGCCTTTGAGCCTTCCGCTCAAATATCCTTCTGGGTTTGTCAGACAGATACTTCCATTACACAACTCAAATGTTCAATAATAATAGGTTGGATCGTTTCAAATATCAAAACTTACTCCCACTGGAAATCAATCATCAGACAAGAGACAAGTCAGGTAGTTGAGAATTGCCTGCCAACTTTCCTTGGCTGTAAAAGCTGATGAAAGCAGGCAAACTCTAAATGACTTGTCAAAGGCAGCTTAAAGAGAGAAGCTGAGAGTCTAATTATGGCCACACAGAGGCTGTGTTTGCACAGACACACGGTGCTGGGGGCACAGGGAGGGGAAAAGTGCCACAAGTGCAGGTGCAGAGCCAGCAGGCTCCAGGTGATGCCCTGAGCCTCTGAGAAGGTGACATCAAGAGCAGAGGAGGGGATGACAGCCCTGGCAGCATTGTGTGAAGGCCACTGTGGGTTCCAGGCTGGAGAGCAGTGTCACCTGCCTGCCCCCAGCCGTGCTGGTCATGCTCAGTTCTGGTCCCCACCATCCAAAGGCGAAGCAGACAGACTGCAGAGGATCCAGAGGAGGGTGATAGAGATGACCCAAGGGCTGAAGAACCTGCCCTGTGAGGAAAGACTGAAGAAGTTCACTCCCTTCTCCTGGATAAGACACAGGGGGACCCCATCACAGCACCCCAGGACAGACATGGGCGATCCAAGGGGGATCAGGGTCTCTCTGCAGGAACAGCCCTGTGGGGAAGGCAATGGCTGATGGGCACAAGCTGAACCAGAAGAGATTTCTTCTCAATATGAAAGAAACTTTTAACAACAAGAACAACCATTCACTGGAACAACCTTCCCAGGGACAGGCCTCCATCGCTGGAGGGCTTCACGTGCAGGTGGTCGGGGTGTGAGAGAGTCTCTGTGGGCTTCCTTTCCCAGAGACCATTGGAGTAGATGATCTTTTAAGGTCCCTTCCTGCCTGGGCTGCTCTAGGGTTTGCAGCCTATTTTGCCTAATTGCTCTATAATTCAATAATCTGTAGAAAATAAGAGTATAAAAATATGATGGGATTTTTCAGTTCTTACTGTACAGAAACTTTGTGTGTGAGGATTAAACATGGTGGTCCTGCCCATCCCAGGCCCCCTGCATGGGAGAGCCACACTCAGATACGAGCCAACACTCTCCTGGTTCCTGAGCCTGCTGAGGGATGGGGACACGAGGGCTGTCCTGGAGAGCTGTGGAAGTGCTCAGAGCAGGTGCCCCAGAGCCACCTCTCCCTGCAGCCTGTGATCCCTGCTCTCAGCCCAGCCTCTCGCCCAGCATCTCCTGTGCTCCACAGCAACTTTCTGTGCTGAGCTGAAGCTCTCATGTTCTCTCTCTACCCCAATGTCATGTCCACTGCAGTAAGGCTCAGTGTGTATCTACCATTAAATGTCTTCTTATTTATGCATGAATAATTGAAACCTTGCATTATTAATGTTTTAATTAACCTTTACACAAGGTTTGCTGTTCTTAATGCCTCCTTTCATCTCCCTGAGCAGTCTCTATAATGTGTTTAACTGCTGACTTTATGTCCTGCCAATTGTGTGAAGTTTTTATCTGCAGCATGTGCACAGACCATCTTCAGAAAGAAGCCACTGCTGAAAGCTGTGGAGCTGAGTCCTCGTGAAAGTCCTTCCCCATTTGTGATTACTGCCATTGCTAAGCTCTCTCCTGGAAACGTTGATGCATTTTGTCCTGTGTTGCTGCAGCTTTTCTTATCTCTTCTTGCTCAAAGGAACCCGGGTGGTTTTTGTGACTCATAACTGGCAGCAGTGAGGAATAAGCACATGCTTTCCTTTGGGAAGTCAGACTGGGAGCTGGCAGATGCCCATGGCTGTAGGGGGGCTGGATTATTTACCATTTTGTGTAATGTTGTTGTCTAAAGTGTACAAAGGTGCTGCTGAATGCACAGTGAACCTCTGTGTGTCTGTCCTGTTTGCAGCACAGCTCTGATCTCCCAGCACAGCCCTCCCACACAGGGATAACCCACAGGATAAAAAGCTGAAGGACTTTATCAATACAGAACTAAGTAAAATAAGTAAATAAAGAAAGCAATGTCATTAGAAAGGTTCAAGGGGGCTCCAGTGCCACGCTCCCCCTGAACTGGGACAGCTGTGTTTACTCCCACCTTCATCACCATCTTCAAGAAACCTCTGACTTTGTGCTTGAGTAATCACCTGATGATACCAGTATGGAACTCTGGCTCAGGTGGGAAGCAGGCCACTCCTGCAGGTGCTGTAGGAAAAACTGATGAAGATGGGTAATGCAGAAAAAGGTATAAACAGCTCTTCCAAAGGGAGCCAAGTCCTCTGCTCGTTGTCCTTGTCGTGTTGCTGCCACACAGCCCAGGGCAGTGAGCGGGGCAGCTGCTGGCACTGCAGGAGCTCCATCACCCCGTGGAGCACTCAGCCCTCACCACCATCTCTTACCTGTCCAGGTAAGCAAGCAACCTCAGCTACTCTGCCTGCTCCTCAGATCTCTTCCAAGCTTCTTCTTTGGTGGCTGTTGTGCAGCTGGCACCAGGCTCACCTTATTTTGGGCTGATCCTCTCCTTATGGACCAAAATCCTTTCTGTTGGAGCCTCCCAAACTCAGTGATGTTTGGGGTTATCTGAGACAATGCACACAAAAGTAACAGAGTGGCTGGGGGGGAGCTCAGCCCTCCTCCCTCAGCTCCACTCCTGCAGTGGCTCTCACTGGGGTCAGACACAATGATGTCTGTAGGAAGCACCAAACAAGCAAGAGATGGCCGTGACCTGGAGCAAGGGGATTTTCCTGTGCCCAAATGTCCCAAGTGACAGTGGCATGTTTGTCCCTGGACACACTGCCTAAGTCAGAAGACTGCTGCTTAATGGGGAAAAATAACAGGACAGTAATTAATAATTGGGATGAGGAAGATTTTCCATTAACTGATCACATATGGCAAGTAATTCAGCTGAAAATCTGTCATTGTCACTTTTCCAGCACAAATTCAGAAAGAATGGTGCTTCATTAAATCTGTAAGGCTCTTCCAGAGTAAGCAGCTACTGGCCATTCACAATAAGTTAATTAAAACTCTTTCACAATAGAAAGAGCAAATGTTGCTGGGAATAAATTGATTTCCTGTTATCATGTGCTCAGTACTGACTGATGTACTGGAGATGCTTTATCTGCATCCACTTCATCTCAGTCAAGTGCAACCTTTAGCATGCAACTATTTTCACTTTTTCATTAGTAACTGCTGTTAAATGCCTCAACAGTCCAAGCCACAGTTCCATTTTTTCCTCAGTTTACCATGCAATCTCCTGGTACTCGTTTCTTTTATACCAAATTGCACTTAAAACAAACAAACAAGCAAACAACAAAAACCCTGGTGGTAAATCCTGATAATTTGATTGATCACATTTCTCTGCCCCTCCCTCTTTGCCCATAGCATTGAACAGTGCTCAGCCTGTGAACACTCACTGTTTGCACTTCCTAGGTGACCTCTGGGGCCCGAGGGCAGGTGCCTGGGTGTCTTTCACTGTGCAAACAGGAGCAGAAATGTTCAGGAACTCCTTCTCCTCCCTTTTGCCTTTAAGCCAGATTGGCAAATACAGAATGTTCCAGCCAACTGATGCAAAGGAGGTTTTAGATATCAGACAGGAACGTCTCTAATCATATCTCTAAACATATCTAATAAATACCTAATACCTAATCTACCCTGCCTGAGCCTTCATGCCCTTCCCTTCCCTCAGGGGGCCTTACCAGGGATACAGGAGCAGCTCATCACCCTGCAGTGACAACCTGAGCAGTGTCTGGGCTCTGCACCATTAACAAACCACAGCCATCCTCCTGACCTTCATATGAGGAAATAAATAAACCAACAGTGCATGAGCACCAGGTCGTGCCTGCTCTGTGTTCCACCTCCACAAAATCTTGTAGCTCAGCAGTGGCTGCAAAGATTTAATCAACACTCTATGAAAAAGCGTTTCTAAAGAACCATTCCCACACCTCCCAGCAATACCTGGTCTAAATTTTTTATGAAATAATTCATTGATTTCAGAAGTACAAGTTCAAGTGCAGTGAAACTGTGAGTAAATTCTGATGAAAGGCAGCAGTGAGTTTGCTTCTAAAAACAAGGTAAAAGTGAAAAAGAAGAAATGTTTCCAACACTTGCTTGAAGACCAGGTTTTGGGACTGAGCATAGGAGAGGGAAGAAGTGCCTGCTGTGAATGGAGAAGGCTCTGAGGCTGGAGCAGGGTGCAGGCTGCAGAGAAGTGTTCTCTCATAGCTCGGTTGCTGTTCTCTCTTCTGACAGTGACTCTGTCCACAAACAGTGGTAATACAGAGCTCCAGAAATAATTTGTGCATCTGGCAGAAAATTTTGATTATCAGCTCTCTATCCTACTGAACGTGTGTCGGATGTACACTCAAGGAACTTCTCGTTCTCTGAACCTGGAGGGACTCACCAGGCTTTGATGGGCAGCAGTCTTTGACGGAGCTGCCAGTTCCAGCCCTGGCTGTGGCCACACAAAGGTTCTGCTGGGCTTTCTGTGTGCTCTGTCCCAGAAGCAGGGAGCCCTGATACCCTCAGGTCCTGCCTGGGGCACTAGGAGGTGTTTCACCGTGATGCCTCCTTGCCCAGTGCCAGGGGCCCTCAGAGGTGCCTGAGGAGCAGACAGGGATGTTGAAAGCAGAGGGAGGAGGGAGCTGGTGCCTTGTGTCAGTGTCTTGGCAAATCCACCGGCCCTCAGGGAATAAGGAAAGGATGAGAGGCCCCAGCCAACTCTTTGTCCCCTTACAAGGTAGAATTGCTTTTTCTCTGACTAGGAAAGCAGTGAGCCTGATTTTGCCAGGTAACTCCTGGCTTCATCAGGTTTGTGTCAGAATAACTCATCCAACTGACTCCGGGAGCAGGAGCATCAGCAGCTTTGGAACAGGGAGCTGCAGGTGCAAGTTATTGCTAATTAACTAATGACTGCACTGGAGGGATGTGCAGTGGGAGGGAACAGCCAGTCCATCCCTGCATGTCCAGCTGACTGCCAGGGGCACACGTGGGTTTCTGCCCCTCACATTGTCCTTTTGGGGAATCCAGCCAGATGGGAAAAGGTCAGTGCTAAGGCAACAAGCGTTTGGTAACTGTCTAGAAGCAAAATGGATAAAAGGCAGCCTGTACAGCATGTTAAATAATTGTCCAGATGACAGCAGGATGAACTATGCTTGGGAAGCTGAATGGGATCAGGTATGAGATTTTTTTTTTGCTATGTAATGCAAAACCTAGACAAGTGTGAGGAGCAAAGGGGCAGAGAAGGAGCAAGAACAAAGTGAAGGATCAGAGAGGGCACACAGAGGTGTGGGGAGGGGGAGAGCAGAGGAGGAATTTCTCTGTCTGCGTCACAGAGGAAAAGGCAAGGTTGGCAGGAAAGGGACAGCAGGGCAGGGGTAGGGAAAGGCCCTGTCATCTGTCCTGTCCCTCCCCAGGGCCAGCAGCACATGGGGCTCTGTGCAGGGCTGAGGCTGCTGAGGAGTGCCCAGCTGCAGGGAAGGGAAGAAGGGCTGGGGCTGGAGATGGGGCAGAGGAGCCCCGCGTGCCCCAGGGGTGCTGCTCAGGGCTGGGCATTGCCCCGGGGTGGCAGGGCCAGGACAGGACAGCTTTGTTGGGCATTGCCCTGGGGTGGCAGGGCCAGGACAGGACAGCCAGGGGCTGGCAGGAGGGATGGGCCTTGCTGCAGGGGAGGCTTTGTGCATCCCAGTGGGACAAGATGCAGCTCCTTGTGCTGAGGACAGCTTGCACAGAGGCAGTGGAGGGTTTGCCAAGGAAACGTGTTCCTTCCCCAGAAGTCATGTGGCTCAGATTCTCTTTGTTCTCCCAGTGCAAGATGTAACAAGGCAGTTTGCCAGGGTGAGTATCTTTTCTTGCACAGGAGCTACCACCACCTAAAGCAAACCCAGTCCGGTGACACTCCACTCCCCCAAATGTATCAGAAGGTGATTGGGAGGGAAAAGCTGAGCTCATCTCCCACAGCCCTGAAGGCCCCTGAGGCAGCACCCCACTCTTTGAGGGGATCATCTCACTCCTCCCAATGTTCTTCCAGTTTCCTCCTTTTGCCTTCTATTTCATTGATAAAGAAATACTACTTTGAAAGAAGTCTTTAACCTTTTATAACAATTCACTCTTCTGTGGCCAAGCCAAGCATGCTGGAGTCTTGCAGCCAGAAAGTGAAGCCAGCTCGGCCCCCGATTTGGGAATTCCCTGCCCACTCCAGAGGTGGCCAAAGGCTGTGCTGGGTAGCAGGGACCCACTGGAGCCTCCCCACCCACGAGCTCCCCAGCTCTGGGAGCTGGAGCTGCTCTGCAGGAGCTGCCCACCCCTGTCCTTGGCCAGGGCTTGCTGTACCTTCCAGCCACAAGCTCTGCCTCCCTCCCTCCCCTTCCGAGCACCACCCAGAGCATTGGTGACACTGGGGTTTGATGCAGGTGGGGAGAAACTTCCACTGCCTTTGAAGCATGTTAAAATAGCACTGGCAGGCTGTGGCTGCTACCAGCTTTACTCGAGGTGCATGGGAAAAGGAGAAGCTGAAGTTCCACACAGCACTGAGAAGATGTGTTTTTCGTACCCTGGAGTGAGTACTGGGTCACTTCCTGGGAACAGGAATTCAGAGATAAATGGATCTGCACAGGAACAATGGCTCCTGGACCCTAGGGAAAATGTTCTGTGAATCCTTCCCATTTCCAGCATGCAGGGCCTGAGCAGTGATTGGCCTTGTGCCCATTCCCTGGGTGCTGGGATTGCCTGAGGTAGCTCACAGCTGCCCTGCACAGGGTGTTCAGCTAGAAAATGCAAACCTTCAGTGTTCCCCCATGAATGGTTTGTACAAAAGGCTTCTCAGGGAGCTGAATGAGCCTGCACTCTGCATGGTCTGAACAATTACAATTATTTTAAAAAATCAACTGCCAGAATTGAACCTAAACAGGTAATTCAGAGTTTTGGGCAGAAGGATCCTCAGCACAAGTTTAAACCAACAATGGAATTACTGTTCATCTCCTAGTTCCACTTGTGTTTTTTCCCTTTAAACCAATAAGATACTTCTCAAGCTTGGGAGCATTTTCACATCAGTCTTACTGACAAGAGCCTTCCTTCTGCTCTATTTTAGTCATCAAAGAAACAGTGAGCCTCAGGTAACCAGGTTAAAGCCCTTTCAAATGGCAACCTTCCTTTATGGTCTCATTCCTGATCAGAAGTGCTGTTCCACGGAGGCCTGCAGACCTCTCCATCCACAGGAGTGTAATGACACTCAATGTCATTGCTCACTGCAGTTCTGTTTCCCAGTGGAGCAGAGTCCCTGTGGGGATCAGTCACACACTGCAAACCAGCAGGGACCTCTCAGCCCGGGTTTGCTCAGAGAAAGGCTTCTGACAACGAATCCCAGGCTGCTGCATGGAACAGTCTCTACAGAAAACAAGGCTTGTTTAGGGAGTGTGGAACAAGAGCTGCATCCCTGGGCAGGAGCAGCAGCGTTTCCAGGTCAGTGAGGATCAGTCCTATTAATAGCAGCTCCTGATTGCTGCCTGCAGAATTGATTTGCTCTGCTTTGTCCTGCCTGAGGCAAACTGAGAGGTGAATCAGGAGAGAGAGCTTCCTCAGGGAGAGCCTCCTCCTTCCACATGGCCACACACAGTCCCCAGCGTGCAGACTGGGTCAGTGTCCTGGCCAGCTCTGGAGACACTGGCCACAGAGGGCAGGAGGATTCAGCAAGGAGAGGAAGCAAAGAGGCCCCTGGCTCAGGTCTCCCTGATCCTTAATCAGGATCTGCTGATTAAGAGATGCAAGGTTTGATGATCCGTGCAAGGCACTGACACCCTCCTCAGTTCTCAGTGTTGGGGTGGAAAACAAGCTGCTGACAGCAGAGGGGAAGGAAAGAGCCTGGCAGACAAGCACCACAGGGAGCTCCCAGGGGCAGCAGGGCCCAGAGGGTCACAGCCACCCACCAGCAGTGGGATGGGTGCAGGTGCTGTCCCAGCTCCCCCACCACAAACTGGCTTCATCCCCCCATACACCCCCACCCCCTGCCCCACGCTCAGCAGGCATCTGTCAGAGCATCAGGGCTGAGCACAGCCCCTTTCGTTGCCACTTAAACCTTAGTGAATCCTAGATCTAGGAGTGTGTTGCTGAGGACACTGATTCCTGGTAAATCTGGTGTCAGCATCTCAAGAGAAGAGTTCCCAGACACCCAGCCCATCAATTCCCTTCCACGCTCACGTCCATGCACCCCAAGCATGGCCAGTCTGGATGCACCAATCTGAGTTTAGGCTGCTTTAGGTGCTCAGCTGGGAGTGCCCAAGCTTGCTCAAGAGCTGTATGCTTTACTTCTCAGGTCATTTGTAAACATCTGGCAGCTGCTGCATTAGTCCTTCTCAGGCACTGGCTCTTGGAGAGCAGAGACCCTCAGAGCTGATGCCCTTGGATCTCTGGCCCTCTGAGAGGCTGCTTCAGGCTCTGCTCTGAGAGGTGGGGATGCTCAGCTGATGGAAGGAGCAGTTGCTGTGTGATGCTGTGGAGCCCTGTCCTCTCCTGTGTGCCTGCTGGCATGATCAGGTCTCCTGGTAAAGCCCAGCCCCTCAAAACACCATTTATTTCCTGGGCATAGCCGAGGGCCAGTGCACCACCAAGGCTTGCATGGAGCAAAGATCACCGAGTGCTGACTCCAAGTGAGGTAGATGCTCTGCCCCCGAGTACAGGAAGTATTTTTTCTTTTTTTACATGAAGTTTTCAGAAGATGTTGCTAATGTGGAGCAGAAACAAACCAGGTGTAATTAGCTATAGAGAAAATGAGGCCATCCAATTCACAGGAGTTTTGATTTCCACTTTCCAGGAATGCAGCACTTCATCTCTCTTGAGAAGGGTTCAAACTCTGTATTACAGGATCCAGCTGGGATTTGGCAACTGATTTCCATGAGCTGATTGTCAACAGTGGTGGAATTAATGATAGTGCTATGAACAATCTACATCTGCACATTCTCTTGTGATGCGTTAGGCATGCACATATCACACTTGAGATGAAATTAATTACAGAAAGACACAGGAGCCTCCTTTCAAATACACATCAGGCAGCCCTGCCAGCTATTTAATGTGTGTCATAGTCTCAGCAAACCCATTTCTTTCAAGAATTTGTGACTTGTTTCAACTTGTTAAACACAACCTTTCATTTAACAGTTTGTACAGTTAAAGGGATTGACTTTAAAACCACAAAACTGTTTCTGCTCCACTGACAGCAGTATTTCCTTTGCTTTCACATCCTTTTGAACAGTTTATTGTAGAGCCTTCCCCCGCTGCAGTGCTTATTGCTTCACAATTTTTTGCAATTCCCTTATTACTTGGATTATTTTCCCTTTGTATCCCTTGCCATTGCAAGTATCCAGAACAAACTGGATTCAGGACAGAGCCTGTGATTAGACACCTTTCCTACCAGAGCTCCAAGATGGAAAGAAAGGGTGATGTACATCAACCCTCACCCAACCCCTGCTCAGGGTACCTGTAAGTTAAATACTTACCTGGTTAAAAACATATGGACCTGAATACAGAATTTAGGCAGAGAATTATGTGTGTTGTTTAACATCACTTGCTAGGATTTAAAGGATATCAGAATTACCCTGCCTTATCTGAAATCTGCACCACAGCAGAAACCTGCCATCCACTTTGAACAAGCCATCACCTGGATCTCCCCTCCCTCCAGGTGCCCAAAGCTGCAGGCACGGGGACAGTCCCTAGCCCAGGGGGATGCTAAAAAGCCATGAGAGGTGTCCCCAGCTGGCACAGGCACAGCAACCAGAGCCTGTCCCCAGGAAAGGTCCCTGTTGCTCCTGGAGCTGAGGCATTCTCCCCTGAGCCAGTGGAGGTGCAGCCACCAGGAACAGCCATACACAGGGAGAGTGGCAGGGGCAGCTCAGTGCTGGTGTGAACAGCTGAGTAAAAAACATTCACAGGGCAAAACCAGAGCAGATGAACCACAGTTTCAGTCGAGAGAGGCAGAAAACAGCTTCTGTGCCAAGTGGGGTTGGGTGTGGTTTGGATCCAGCACTTACTGCTGGCAGAAATGAGACTAAAAAAATTAATTTATCAAAGCCACAGTGGTCCAGAGAGAGTTTCTTTCTATTTTGTCATTTTCTGGTCTAGGTCTGAGCAAAGCCAAGTGAAGCAGCTGGTGGCAGGCAGGGCAGGGCCTGTGCCAGCATGTGCCTGGCATGACCCTGGCAAGGGGCAGCTCAGGGGCCCTGGGCCCGTGTCAGCACCACCAGCCACAGCACACGCCCTGCACAGCACCTCTGGACAGCAGCTCTAGCTCTGGACAGCACTATTTGATTTGGTGCAGGATATTTTTTTCAAATGGCTCCCTTTGTCGGGTCTTTTCAGCCTCAGATTGTGTTGAACAACAACAAGAAAAATCACCTTGTGTGCAGACTTCCCCTGCTCAGTGTCCCAGCTGTACCCACTGTCAGAACACCTGTAAGGCAGAGGGTTCTGTCCCTTGCCCCAGCCCCTCCCCTCCCCTGTTTTCAGCTGTGTTATTTCGTGCTTCCAAACTCCACAGAACCCTCTGTCCAGGAGATAAGCTGCACACTCAGGCAGGAATGTGTGAGTATGAGGGAGCATCCTCACATCCCACTGCTGAGACCAAAGAATTAGAAAGAGTTTGGTTGGCTTCTCCTTGCAGAGCTGAGGTTCTTGAAAGAGTCAGTGGATGAAAGAGTGCCTGTTTCCATGCAGTCTGTCTGTGTGGGACATGGAGACAGGAGGGACAGAGGGAAGGGTGTAGTCCTGAGGGCCTGGGGCTGTGACAAAGGTCTGCCCCTGTTTTGTCTCCACAAACATCTGAGCTACAAGAAGTAGTAGATTCTGATGAATGCACTGTTGTACCATTTTGTTTTTATGATGACAATATGTGCTGTGCACATCACCAATATTTTCTTTAAACCTTTATGAAGAATGTTTGCTTGTGAATAGATTGACACTGTAAGCCCCAAGCTCTTGGAGCTTTGGTGATGTTGATGTTGCTCTCATTTTCCATTCAAGGATTACAGCAATCCAATTGCTCCACAATTGCAATTCCACCATACACTCCACATTTACACAGCAGAGAAGCAGCACAGAATTTTAGTGATCAGTAACATCTCCGACATCAGCGTTTGTGCCACCTTCTGCATTATATTGAGTAAGAGAAAAAGGCAGAGAGAAATGCTGGCTGGTGCCCCAGCCACGTTTGGGATGAAGGTGAAGCCATCCTGATTGTTCTCCGTGGGGCTGCACAAGCAGGGCTGGCTGGGAGCAGATGGAGTGAGGACCCCAGCACCAAGAGCAGCTGGAGGTGCTGTACCAAAGAAGCACAACCCAAAAAGGGAGCAGCCAGGCTGAGCCAGAAGAAAGCTGCAAGTCTCATCCCACTGAGCCACTACCCCTTCCCAGGGCAGCAGCAGCACCTGCCAGCTTGGTGACTTGAACGTGGCTCCTCTGTTCAGCCACAGCCACGTGAGCTGCTCCTTTGAGCAGTCAGGCTGCTGCAGGCCATCAGCAACAGCTTCAGCAATTCAGCTTCTACCAAAACACAAAACACTGTCAGGGCTGGGAAAGAAAATGAGAGCATCACCCATTCCCAGCTAGAGAGTACAGCTGGAAGTCCACCATGAGCTGAAAGCTTAATTCTCCCAACTGGCCAAATCATTGAATCCTGGAATATTAAATGTCCCAAGAAAGGAAAACAAAGCTGTCATAAATAATTCCAGTGGCTAAATTTTCAAATGGCTTGTTTGACAGCTTAGGGCCTGCCCACAGCTGCTGCCATCAGTCACTTAAACCAGGAGGAGCAGGCACAACAAGACATTCAAGGGAGTTGGGATTGCTCAGACTAAAAGGAACAGAAAGGATTAACCAACTTGCTCCAAAGCCCTTGGAGAACATGTGCATATGACTGAAAGGGCAGATCATAGATCCTTGATACAAATGGATAAAGCCAGGACACAAGTGGTGAGAAAGGCTGTGAAAAGCTGCTTACTGCTGATGGAATTCTAATCAGGTGTGCAAAACGGTGAGGAAGGATTTTCTTTTATTATGGCTCTGATAATCATTTAAGGAGAAAGAGGTATATTTTATACTTTGCTTGCCAGACCACAATTGATGCCCATTATTCACAAGGCTGTTGGAAAAGATTAACTGCTGCTGGTACCAATGGCCAAACATCGCTCCTGTTTCTCCAGACTGCTTTGCACATTTTAAGGGTGAGTGGGAGGTGAGCCCAGCACCTGGGCCATGAGCTGGTTGTCCCCTGGGCCTGGGGAAACATGGGCCAGGCTCTGCCCACTCTGAGCTCTGAGTCCTTCATTGCTCCTTGGATCTCCCTGATCCTCCTTTTTCTGTCACACAGCCTAGCGCTGCCTCACAAAAGTAGGTCATATAGACAGCTCTGGCACAGGGTTACAGAGCTCAGAGACAAATGTGGATAAAAGAAACCCCAGAAAAGCACTGGCATACCAAATAGAATGTCACAACTCCCTGAGACCATGATAAGAACCAGGCATGGCATCTGAGGAAGGGGAGAGTTACCATAAGTGAACATTTATAAAGAGAAATAACATTATTACTGTATTTAAGTACTTTTCAACCCTGAGCCCTCCATCAGCTCTTCCCTGCTGCTCCTGGTACCAAGAGCCACAGAGCTGAGCCCCCCCAGCTCAGGTGCCATGTCCTCCTCCCTTGCACTGTACCTACCCTGCACAAAAGCACGGAGCACCTGCCATCCCTCTGGCTTGGAAAAATCAATCTTCTTCCCCTCATGGCTGTGACTTTCCCCTGCCACCAGGCACGTTCATTAAACAAAAACAAACCAAAGAACCCACAAAACAAACACCAACAGAACAACTTAAGAGGAAAAGATTCTTCACTGCTGCAAAAAAAAAATTTAAAAATATTTCTGAATTATGTTGTGGTTAGGTTTTACATAATTCCTTTGAACATCTTGGGAGATACTTATTTTGCTTTTTTTTCTATCCTCTTCAAGTTTTTCACCACTTACATGGCACAATCAGCTAAGAAACATACACAGGTGATAACTGAGAAAGCTGCTGATGCAGAAGTTTATCAAAGCTTCCTAGTTTTGAGGTTTCGAATTTCAAGTACTAAGGTAAAATTAGTAGAATAAAATAACATTCAGAAAATTCAGCTTTATTTATTGCCTTCTTTCTGCCCTTCAGGACAAAATTCTTCCCTGCACTTGGCCCCAGCCCTCCAGCCCCTGTCACTAATTGTGGGAGCACTGGGGGACCCTGGCTGGGAAAGTGAAACCATTTGTCTTGGTTTGGAAAGACAGGCATCTGCCAGGGAAAGCTGGAGTTTCCCTCAGAATGGAGAATGTAAACCCCTCACCCCCTCCAAATTATAATTTTGCAATTCAAGGCTTTCAGGCAAAGATTTGGGAATAGGGATAAGAGTTCTGTACTAGGAATATTAACAATACAAATGTAGTAGAAAACAAAACCACCCAACCAAACCAGCAAACAAACAAACAACAATTTTGGAGAACCCTGACAGAGTCAGAGCTCCAACCTGACACCCTGTTGGTCAGGGTGTTGGGAGCAGCCCACAGTGAGTCCTCCTGGAGTGGCAGAGGTGGTTCTGGTGGGGCAGAGATGATCCTGAGAGAAAAGGGCCCAGGGATGGGGAGAAGGGCCCAGGGATGGTGAGAAGGGCCCAGGGATGGTGAGAAGGGTCTGGTCTCACTCCAGGAATGCAGTGAAGCCAGATACCTGTGTTTCTACGTCTCAGTTTTTATCCAGGTGGGAATGGTTGGCTCCTCCCCCTGGGTGGAGCATCTCCCACTGGGATGATGGAATGTGTCCTGTCCTTGGTGAGCCTCCATGGCCCATCAGCAGCAGAGATCCCCTGGAGGGAGGAGGGGTGGTGACAGAGATAACAAACACTGCCCCACCTGGTTTATCAGCTGGCCCCTTATCAGAAGGCATCTGCCCCCCTCCCCCAGAGTTACAAGAGATAAAGAAAAAACATCTCCCCAGCTGCTTTCAACAAATGGAATAGAATTCACAGTTTTGGTTCCATAACCCAAGACAGCATTTGAACAAATGGCCCAGAAGTTGTTCAATTAAACAATTTGCAAAAGCCACTGCTGCAGCCACCTAAGACAGACAGGGCTGGTGCAATTTGTTCAGCCTTGCATAAAGACTGGGTGAATGAAACACACGTATTTGAAGCTCCCATGTTTAAACGAAATATTCTGAAATCACACACCTGGCCCCACAGCCCCAGGGCTGACCATGCCTGCACACATGGTTCCCCCAAACCCCATGGCCCCGTGACAAAGCACAGGTGAGTTTTCCAGGATGCTTTTTTTCTCATACTTTTCAATTTTTTCTTTATATTTGCATTTTTTTTAAAGTCATGCAGGAAAAGCTACACTCCTCTTTAATTTTACTTAAATTCCCTTTTATCAAGTGGTTTTTATTACATTCCCTACTTTCTACAGAAAAACAAAAAACAACAGCAATAAAAATCAAAATCTTTGATTAAAAAGCAGGTCCTCATCCTAACTATTGCTGCCATCATTCTTGTGTCATGATGAGAAATGATTACATCATCACATCATTACATCGTCACATCATCATTATGTCATGATCATGATTATCAGGGGATTGGCCAAGGTGAAAAGGTTCCTGCATGCCACAGGGTGTCACAGGCCGATGTTGCAGCTGTTGAAGGACGTACATTGGCACATCTGAGGCGGAAAGCCCCAGCTTGGGAGGAATTTTCCTCTCGCCAGCGCTGCAGAAAGGAAACAGCATCATATGATCAAGAGGAGGAGTGGAAACAGAGAATCAAGAACAATGAGGGATCAGTAAATCACCATCAGTCCCGCAGACGCCCTGCAGCAAAGACGTTTTTCTCTCCCGGAGCACAGGAGAAGATGAAATGCTTTGATGCTGTTGCAAGGCAGGAGCAGCCTGGCAGGAGAGCCCAGGGCGAGGAAGGACGGGGAGCTGGAGACAACCGCGTCTGAATGAGTGGTCACAAATCCAGGGAGAAAGCTGCATGTTATGGGACAGATAAGCCGTCTGCCACACGGATACAGCAGAAATCCAAACCCCTGAGATGCCTGAAGCTGTCAGAGCCGCTCTCAGGTGCTGTGAAGCAAGGCTGGATCCTGCTGTCATCTGTTCCGCCTCCCCTTGCTGGGCTGCTAAACCCTGCCAGACGGAGCCTGGGGCTGGCACCCACACCGCTCCTGCAGAGCTCGGCTCCACCTCTGCCACAAACACCGTGGGTGTGAGTGCCACACCGGCCCCGGGCTGCGGAGGCAGCTCCTGCCCCCGGACATCCCCCGAGCACAGCTCTGTCCTGCCGGGGCTGTCATCCCGGGTACCGCTGCAGCCTCTGCTGCTCCCGCTGCCCACGGGACCTGCTGGGCAATTTCGGGGGATTAGAGTAAATCTGTACTAATCCTGTCCTGCTAACTGATGTGCAGTGCTGTCTCAAGGAAAGAGAGGAAAAGTCTTGAGCAGAAAACGTTTTTGAGTTCTTAATACTGGCACCAGAGAAGTGGTGGCTGCCCCGTTTCTAGAAACACTCAATCTCAGTTTGGATGGGGTTTGGACAACCCAAAGAAAGTGAAAGATGCCACTACTCTGGCAGGGCATGAGATTAGATGGCCTCTGAAAATCCCTTTTCACCCAAACCATCCTGTGGTTCTAACATTCCCATGCTGGGGTCAGGGTTCAAACCTCCCCCATACCACAGGACACTGCTCTGCTTGACAGGCTTTTAGTGTGGTTCCTCTCTACTTCCAGCTGAAAATCCAGCATGTCTTTCTGAGGTGAGGTAAACTCCCTAAAGCTTTCCTGTCTAAAACTGGGGAGCTTCTCACTGACTGTCATACTTAATTTACATAAGTGATTAACAGGAACACGCCGTGGCCAGGCAATGCCCCAGTTTCCACCTGCACAGCACAGCAGCTCCCCCCAGCCTCACCTGGTGTGTCCCTCTCAGGTTTGCTGGCAGTGGGTCAGGCTGGCTGTCCCTGAGATGAGTAACAGCAGTTCCCAAGGACTCTACAGGACAATGAGCACCTCTGGAGGGGTAAATAGCAGTGCTTACTCTGCCAGCATTTTAGCCTCAGTCAGTTCTCAGTGCCTCAGACCTCTGTGGCGTGGTTAGCCTCAGGACCACTCACTGCAGACACGTCTGTGTCAGACAGACAGACGGACAGACGGATGTCTTGTCCTCCCTCTCAGTTCTCAGCAGATCACTGGTAAATGGCTGTCCTGCTAGGGCCATGCCTCAACACAATTCTGCACTAGCACTTATTTGCACCCAGCCAGACTAGTGAAGGGTTTCTCCATGGTTTCATCACCCACTGAGGGTACCAAAAATCTACCAGAAGCTACCATGAAGGTATTCTTCCACCCCTACCCCCAAAGCTTTGGCAGCAGCAGACACATCCCCAGCCCTGGCTGGTGGCTGCTGGGCTGTCACTGTGTGTCCCCTGCTGAGCTGTGAAAACGAATCACTGCCATTCAGGAACGATACTGTGAGTTACAACAGCAAAGAGAACATGTCCACTCAGTGCTCCTCAGCTGCTGAAAAGAGAGCTCTCTGCACAAACCTGTCCAAGGAACGCTGTGCAGTTGCCCACCCGGCCGGGATGAGCCCGGGGCCGCCGGTGCAGCTCCCCAGCTCTGCGGGGAGGTGCCAGCAGCCGGAGCAGAGCAAAGCGGAGCAGAGCACCGCCGGTCCTGCCCGGCACAGCACGGACACTCAGGGGCCAGAGCTCGGGCAGGTCCATCAGGGTCCCAGGCTGGTGATGGAGCAAGCCCTGCAGGCAGCCAGGCCTGGCTGGGGGCAGCCCCTGGGGACAGCCAGCACGGCTGTGCTGGAGGCAGGCTGTGCCTGAGGAACCTGAGAGCTTCCTGACGGGAGAGGGTTGTTCTCTGGGTGAGGGGAAACAGTGAACGAGCATGGTTTGTCCTGGCTTCATCTGTGTCTCCAGCACAGCCTGACACAGTCCTGGGAAACCAACGGTGGGACACACACACACTGGACAGGTGGAATAGGGCAGTACAGCAACCTGACTGTGAGACTGTCCATGCTTTGAGCAGGCAGCTGAACCAGAGCCACCAGACATCCTTTTCAACCTAAATTAATCCATGGTTCAAAAACGGGAACAGAGAATAGGACTTAATAATGTGTAAATGCAACAGGACTCCTCAAACTGGCAAAGAGGAAAATGTGTGTCAGGAAGTGCTAGAGATCTGGAAGAAATAGCTGGTGTGGAGAAAAGAAATAATATCCTTACTCTTTCTTTAGTGCAAGAGCTGGGAAATAAAAATACCAGATAGAATTCTGAAGCGAGAAAAGAAATGTGTAAATAAATGGGGGTTTTTGCTGAGATGGACTCTTACAGAGACCAAAAATACAGATAACTGGGAAATAGCTACGACAGATTCTCAGAAGAAAATTCCACTGAGTCTTTAACCTTAAATACCCTGAGCACAGAGTGGTGGATCACAGCAGATTACACTGTGGAACACAGACAACTTCCACCCTTCCTGTCCATTGTGGCAGGCTCACCACCCTGCCCAGGAGGGTCAGCTCTGGGGCTGGGCAGACCCTCTCTGCCAGGCTGTGCCCACCCACACACTGGTTGGGTCTGTCAGACACTGAGCTGTTATGGTTTATGCCTCAAATATTTTTACAAAGGACTTTTCCCTATTAAAATTGTATAACCAAAACTACGCAGTAGAGCACTGCACCCTGAATGGGCCCCCTGACTGAGGCCCTGGACTGCAAGTTGATGGAGATGAGAAAAGTGACACCACTGTTCACAGCATCTGGAAGAGCATCCAGGGCAGGGCCCACCCCAGCACCTTTGGGTGGAGGGCACAGCCCCAGGGTTCCCTGCTGCCAGGCCTGCACACACCCCCAGCCCAGCGGGAGGAGGGGAGGTTTGGCTGTGTGGCAAAAACAATCCTCTGGTCAGAGACAGTGAACACCCATCCTCCCTGTGCAGAGCCAGCCTGGGAAAGCCACATCCAGGGGACACCCAGGTGAGGGACGGCTGAGGGGGTGTCATGGCCCGTCCAAGGCCCCCCAGGAGTCCCCAGACCCTGCACCAGGGCACTGCAGGTGATGAAACATGATGATGCAGGCCCACAGCCCTGCAAGGGACAGTGTGAAAGCTGCCCCTCCATGGGAGGCACCTGTGCATTCCCACCTGCCCAAATGTATATCAATCCCCTGGATTCTACACTTTTCAGCAGCAGACCCCCACCACCAGGAGGACCAGAGGGAGGGAAGCAACGAGATGTCCTTGGGACCCACAGAGGGGTGATATGGTTCTACTTAATCTGTCTCTGTCACTCTCTCTACCCACCCCATACACACCTCTTTTTCTATTTCTTTCTTTTTCTTTTCTTTCTTTCTCTTTGCCTCTCTTTCTATTAAATAAAATATATCAAGTTTTTGGTACCAACATCTAGCCTCATTTGGTTTTTACCTCATTTTGGGGAGTATTTTGAACCTTTCTGGGCTTGTTCTATTTTATTCAGAACTAACAGAGCGTTAGTCCTCTTTGCTCCTCTGTGATTAGAGCAGATTGTAACAGTCACTCCAGCCTCTGCTCCTGGGCCTTGCCAGCCCATACCTCTGCAGACCCCACTAATTGCCCTGACTGACACAGCCCCTTGCCATCTAACTCATGTCCCCCTGCAGGGCCCGCAGCCCCCCCACCCCAGGGACGTGCTGCTGACCCCTCGCTCGCACCTCCAGGGGACATGATGGACAGGTGGACAGTCACAAAGGGGACTTCCAGCAGCGCTGGGGACCAGCTGCAGATTGGATTTGAGCGTGGTACTCCCGAGATGCTGACTGCTCAAAACTTGCAGTTTCACCCTCCCTGGCTTTTCAGGCTTTCCAGCTGGGGTGTCACAGTCCATCTGGGCCAGAGCTGTGGTAGATGCTGGACACTGGGCAGGCAGCTCCCTTCTGCACATGGAGGTAGGAAAACAGACACAGACAAAACTCGGGGTATTGATCTTAAACAGTTTGATAACTTTTTTTTTTTTTTTTCCCTGCATCCCCTCTCTTCATTGATGTTTTATAATTAATTTGCACGTGCTCAGTAAAAGCAAGGTATGTTTTAGATGCCTGGCGTCTCTGAAAATGAGATTTATTCACTAAACTTCTTTTCATGAAACTCAGGAAATGAGGGAGCACTGGAATGCCCTGATGTGCACAGCTGGTGGAAGCCAAGTGGCCAGCCCCTGCACTTCTGCAGTGGGACTAAGGAGCTCAGGTGTTCAGGTGTACTGCTGATTACTTGCCTGTTAATTAATACTCCAGGCAACACATTTTCTTTAATTACACCATACATGACAGCTGCTGCCAGCAGCCTCAGGACTCTGTGATATAGAGCACTCTTAGCACATGTCCTTATTTAGGATAAATGTCATATTTTGAGTCCAAGGGCTGGAGTTTTACAAGTCCACACATACACACAGGAAATTCTGTCACTGAGGGAAAGGGCAGCTCTGTCCTAAAAACAGAATGGTTATAATGGCTGTGTCTTCCCTCTCCTTTTACCACAGCAGCTCTGGTTTCACATCAGGACATACTGCTTTGCTTGGCTGCTTGTGCAGGTGTCCTGGTGGTTACCTTCTGGGGTGGCACCGAAGGACCTCACACTGAGCCCTGTGCCCTGAGCTCCCTGAGGGAAACCAAAGCCCAAAAAGTGGACAGGTCTGTGGAGGAAAGGCCTGCAGGCAGCAAGAGGAGCTGGACAATGCTGGCTTATGGCACTGGCAGAGCAGGGTCCTTGTCACTGTTGGCAAAGCCTGGAAGAGGAAGGGTTGTACGTCAGCTCCTCTCCCTCCAACACCTCCCAGCTCTAGGCCAGCCTGACACAGTGCTTTTGGAGGCTCCAGCTGTCCCCATAGTGCCGGGTCCCTGTGGCTCCCACCCTGTGTGGGGCTTTGGGGCCTCTCTGCATTCTCTGCCCCCGTTGTGGGCTCCTGCACGAGGGTCTCCCTCTGCACACAGAGGAGTGCAGGGCTGATGTGGGCAGAGCTTCGTGCTGGTTCTACGCTGGGCTGCAGGCAGAGGCCTGGGCTGGTGTGAAAGCATCCCCACAGTGATGGGGCACATGAGCTGGGGCACACAGAAATCCCTGCATTCTGTGGAGAGGCAGCAGGGAGGCACCCAGCACCTGCAGCTGCAGTAGCAGCACAGCAAGGCAGAGCTCCCAAACACTGACACGGGCTGGAGGAGCTCCATCTCCTGTCTGGCTCTGCGCTGAGCTGCCAAGACACTGACTGGAGCTGGTGCCACAGCAGCTCAGGACAAAGTTTGCCTTCAAATCTCAAGCAGCATGCCAGGAACAATTATTGCTTCATCACTAGGAGTGTCATCTGGGTTGGAAATGCCTCTCCACACCTGCAAAAATAAAGTATCCCCAGAATTGCAGAGATAAATGTGATGCAATGAGTTATTTATTGGTACAAGCTGCTGCAAAGCTTTTGCCAGTCTTCAGAAAATGAATTCACTGTTCCATCTCTTCCTGGGCTGCTCTGCACAGCTCTGCAGACACAACCACCCCTAACACCACCTTTTCCCTCAGTTAGATGGACCACTTGGCTGATGTCCTTTGCAGGAGCCAAGAAAAGGAGCCAAGAGCTTTCTGCGCTGCCTTGTCAGTCCAGCATGCCCCTGCAAGGAGACATTAAAGAATTGCTCAGGATGAAACCACATCTCTGTGATGTGAGCAAGAAAGAGACTTTCCACCTCCTCCTCCTCTTCTTCCCCCTCCTCCCCTAACTCCTATATGCTCTTGAAGACCCTGTGAGGGTCCTAAGCAGATGCAGCATTTTAGCAGGCACTGCAGCACGGTGGCAGCTCATCCCTGCTGCACACCGACATTTGCTGTCTTGGCTTCACCGGGGTTGTTCCAGTTGCAGCAATATCAGTCCAATCTGTGTTTCTGTTTATTTTAAACCAGATTTCCTCCCCACAGGACTGTGAGCACTGCTCTAAGGCTCACAGAAAATTATTTAGTGACACTACAAATGCATTTCTCCTGAAGGCAGGAGCAAGGAAGGGGCTGGCAGTATGGAATAGTGAGGGCAGCGCTCGGGCTGCAGTGTCATCTGAGCAAACCCCAAGAAGATCTGTTATAAATGCAGGTTTTGGAGTTGGCTTTTCGCATATAGCGAGATGATTGTTTTATGTATAATATGGGATGGTTGTATTGTATGTTCTTTTATTAATAGAATTTGGAAAATGTGATAGATGAATATCCTTAGATTGTAACAAAGTAGAGATGGGGGTTGTTTTTCTTTTTGTAACTCTTCAACTGGATAGAAGACAGAAGGGACTTCTGGAATTCCTGAACTAAAGATAAAGAACAATTGAGCCTTTTGAGGGTCTGAATCTTTAGAAGACAGATTTACAACATCTCCCAGAATGCGTGGAGTCCCATAAATAAACTGTGTACTTAAGGGGGGTCTTGAAACCAAAATGAATATTTGAATCATGTATTAGCTTATTTAAATACGTAACACAGAAGTCCTTAAAACAAAGGATCTGAAAAGAGACGGGGTGCTGATCTTGTTGGTATCAGCACCTCAGCTGAAAAAGCTTTGGGTTTTTTGTCTCCTAATTGTCTATTTTATTTCATTTTTATTAAACGTATAAATTTTGCATAAAAGTGAATCGTGTTTTTCACAGACCCCAAGAGAAAGAAAACCTCGGCAGCGGCAGCAATGCTGCAGACACTTTGCGATTTAAAACCAGCGCTGGTTTTGTCACCTTTCTCGTCACCATCGGTACCAAGAGGGACACTGCACCTCCCTTTGAATGAATGCAGAATGAGCGCCGCTGGGAGCCCTTGGAGCGGGAGATTACCAGGTGATTATCTCGACACTGTCCTGATGGATGGGGCTGCTCGGGGACTTGTGTGCCATTTCCACAACCTTTTATGGAGGTTCCATAAATCACAGCGAGCAGTGACCAGTTAGAAGCCATAACGAAAAGAGGAGAGGATTAAGGGATAAAATTCACAAGGACTGGAAATGCCAGCTGCCTCCTGGCACAGAGCAGAGAAGGTTGATGCAGTGTGAAGACTTGAACCATCAGGTCCGGGTTAAGGAAACCATTCATGGCAAGATGCCACAAAAAAAGGGGAGGGACGCAGAGGGCTCGGGACTGGTGCTGCAGGGCACGTTTAGCAGGATAATGGGTACATCCTGGGAAAGCTGCATCCCTCAGGACTTTTCTCCAGGGCTTGAAGATAGCACATAAAAATGAAATTAATACTAAGAAAATAAAGGGAAAGAGAGGGAGATACTGGCTACTTTTACAAAAGGGTAGAAAAAAATCGAGTGAGTTTAGCAACGGGAATTTAGCAATGGGAACTGGAACAGGTCAGAAGGTAAAAGGGTGGCAAGTGGCCAGAAATGAATGTTTAACTCCTGAGAACAGCAGCTGGGACAATGACAGGGTCAGGGAACAGGACAGATGTCTGAGAGGCGGGGGAGGGTGTGCAGGCAGGCAGTGAAACGAAGGAGAAGGATGTGTCTTTACAAACAGTGGGCCTGCTTGTAGATAAAGCCAGATACTGATAGATGAAAGAAGCAATGGGAGGAACCATAAATTCCAGAGGAATTCCACTCAGAGACACAGGCTGTTGCTCACCCAAGGCCGTGCAAGTTCCTGGACTTAGAGAAAAAGAACAGAGCTACAAAGAAAGAGGGGTCTGTATTAGGCGATTGGGGAAGTCTGTACCTCCCAAGTACCTCAGCCAATGGGGAGAGAGGGAGAGGGAAATGCAGTCGGGAAATCAGGATAAAAAGGAGGCTGCGTCCTCCAGCGATTAGAGAGACCCCATGGGAAATGCCCACG
This sequence comes from Phylloscopus trochilus trochilus, assembly GCA_016584745.2. NCBI lineage: Eukaryota > Metazoa > Chordata > Aves > Passeriformes > Phylloscopidae > Phylloscopus > Phylloscopus trochilus. The sequence continues at coordinate 66,668,740 of WQNJ02000001.1, forward strand.
GCCTCTCCCTTTATTCAAATAAAGTTGCAGGACTCTGTCTCCTTTTTGGACATAAATCTCTGGCATCATGGATTAATTTTCCTAACAGTAGGAACATGGGAACAATTGTGCCCTTCTGCCAAGGGCAGAGACATCAGGCTGCAGACACCTGAAATTCTGAAGTGGTACAGGAGGAGTGGTCCTTTGGGTAGAAGAAACAGGATAGAAAAGTTCTAATGGCTTGGCTCAGACACAGTCTGTCTCAGAGGCATGAAAACAGGTGGTATGAGTAGGACAAACTACTCCACATCAATACAAGTTCCATTAAAAAAAATCACTTGTGGTATCTTGAGAAAAGACAGTGCTCTGTAAACCAGGAGTTTGTGGGGACTACTGTGTAATTAATGTTTGCAATACTTAGAGTGTAGGACAATAGTTCGAAGAAAAGCACTCCACAGTACCTACGTCATGTTTCAAGGCATCAGAGGAATCAAGTAAAGCTGCCATACAACTAGATGCTAAGTAGGACAAAGATAAAGGAAAACATTCCGAAGTAAGCTCTAAATACAAATCCCTTCCACTTCAGACAGCTTAACAGTGTTTCCCTGTAAATTCAGACACTAAAACATAACCAAACCCTCAATTCAGCTGTGTTAAGAAGAAAGAATGAAGAAGGAGTGTTCCTAGAAAGTGCTTGGCTGACTCATTCGCACTTCGATAGCAGCTGGAGAGCTGATGCCAAGTGCGGATAGCAGGGAACACCTGCGGGACACCCGGGGAGGCATCCTCAGCTGCAGCAGGGATGGATGTGCTTCCAGGAACTGGCCGGGGCCGGAGGGGAAGGGGACTCCAGTTCCAACACAAACGCAAATTATTCTATGATTCTGTAATGCTGCGAGGCAGAAAAAGGCACTCGGGCAGATACAGGGGCAGATAATGAAGGTGCTCTCAGAGTCTTGCTGAACACACACCCTGAGCTGAGGGGGTGCAAGAGAATTACACATTTGTTGGAAAAGCTGGCAGGGTGGTGCTGCCGGCTGCTGCCAGGAGCCATCCGAGATGGGAACTCGGATCTCCCTGGCGAGGCAGGGACAGACAGAGCAGGGACTGGGCGCCAGGAGCCCTCTGCACGGTGACAAGCAGCCTGTGCTCCGTGTGACACAAACGCCTTCCAGGGCAGTGATTTAAGAAGTGATTCAGAGGGCTGAGGGGAAAAGGCTGGACTGGGGACACTGCACGCCAAAAAGCTGACAAGGAGACGAAAAGGATCTTCCAAAAGACCTGTTTGAAGACAGACCTGTAAGGGGAGAGCAAGGAGGAGACAGAGCTACAGGAGATTAAATACCAAAAATTGTGACGCAGGAGAGACTGCTTGCCAGTCTTCAGTGTGGCCGAATAATAATGGGGGGGAAAAAAGCAGGAAAGGGCTGAGAGGTTACAGTGGGTTGTAAAAGCCTGTCAGCACAGTCCCTCCCTACTTCGGTCATCAAATAAAGATGGTCCCCCACGGACACCTGATCAGTGCTTGAACATCTCACCCCATTTATGCTTTGTGCTCTGGTTTAGACAAGGAATTTAACAATCTCCCTCTCTATTCTTTAGAGAACAGCTTTTACAGATGGCTGGAAATGCCATGCATAATGTGTATTTTAAGTGTTTGTTTGTCCTGTTTGAGTGCAGCTTTTGATGTTGGACTATCCATTACTTAAAGCCAGTAAGTTAGAAAACCATGAAGGAAAGTGAAATGGCTTGTATCATTTAGTTCTGCACAGTGTTTGTGTGCGCTGGAGATTTCATTTTTTCTGTAAATGCAGATTGTTTGAAATTGAAAAGCTGGGCTATTCCAATAGCAGTCCTTTTGTTCTTGGAGTGAGCTTAGCTTATTGAAGCAAAGCAGGAGAACCTCTGATTAATGGCAACATCTATCTTTAGGGGAAAGGTTGTCATTAAACTGAGCTACTGTGCAATTCTGAAACGTTTTAGCATTGTACTTTACATGGTAAGAGCTTGAAGAGGTTCTTTCTTCTGGAGAGATCAAATCCAGTTGTGGGGATCACTGTTCCCTAGATGGGGTGGGGAGAGCCCAGGAGCAGTGACAGCAGGGAACACCTGACAAGGGAAGACCCAGGGTGCAGCTGGCCTAGAGACACACCTGTAAAGGCAGATGGATTTGATACTTAGCCTCAAAAGAATAACACTCCAGCTGGAAATGAGAGATTCTGGTCAGTTACTGAGGGAAGAGGATAACCAGGTGAAAGGTGTGACGGGCTGGGGCAGTGTGTAAGAGCATGGGCCACGGGCAGCCCCAGCCCAAGGCCATCCCTGCCGCTGGAGCCGGAGCAGAGCTGCTGCTCCCAGGGGCAGGTCCTGAGCAGGGTTCCCAGATCAGGGGAGCAGGGCTGTGTCACTGCCCATCCTGGCCATGCAGTTCAGCAGCTGCTGGGCCAGAGGCAGCAGAGCCCAACTCCCACTGCCCACACAGCTGCAGCTCTTCCCAAAGGGTTTGGCTCCTCCAGCCCCCAACCAGACCCGGGCACCCTTTTCAACTCTTTTCATACCACACCACACCCACACCGTCACTTCTGCTAAAAATGTCCACAGAGCTCCCTTCCCAGCAGCAGATTTCCTGAACCCGAGCTCATCCCAGCCCGGCCAGCACAGGGCACCAGGGACCTCTCTGCCCACCCTCAGCAGCTCCCTGTGGCCAGCCCAAACCCCGGGGGCTTTGCCACAGCACCCCGAGGGGCACTGGGGCTTTGAAGAGCTCAACTCCATCCCCAGTGCTCCTGCTGATCCCAGCCCCAGCCTGCAGGCCTGGCTTTGATGTGAGAGTGTGCTCACTGGAATGAATATTCCTGGAAATCTGCTGTTGTTTTCCAAAACAAGCAGCCTGCCTGAGTTTTCCCAGAAAGGCAGAAGCAGAGTGTAGGTTTGAAAATAAGCTGCACTTTCCTCTCTCCATGTGTAAAATGGTTTGTGGCCTTGAGAAAAACAGTTGAACAGTGGACATTGAAGAACATAATTAAAAACATTTTAGCTCTCATGGGAAAAGGTACATTACCGAGAATGAACAAATGTGGGGTTTTCAAAATGCAATTTTTCAGGCTTTTTTGTTTAAACAAGAGTTGTTTATTATTGTTGTCGTTGTTGTTGTTGTTGATATTTGAAAATAATATGCAGAACTTAATCTTTTACATTATGGTGATCAGAAATGGAGCTTTAAAAAGCAGACTGGATTAGTGCAGTGCAGGGACATGAAGACACCAAGTCAGGGCAGCCTGAGAGGAACTGGCAAAACCAGACCTGGAGTGTCCATGCTGATCTGTGTGATGGAGGGAAAAGAGGCTGCAGAAGTTGCATTTTCCCCCTCAAAGGTTTTATAGGATTTTAGGCAATGTCCATTGGATTTTACTGAGTCGAAAGGACTTGTGCATCTCTGATCATTTCTGAGAGTCTCAAGTCTTTTCAGACACTGGAGCTCAGGAGCCTGTTCATAGTTTTTCATGCAAGCTCATGAGCTTCAGCTGAGACAGGAGTACATATAAGAGGGAACAAAAGTATCAATCAGTAGTTTTAGCAGCCATCAGTGGAGAGTGTGGGAAATACAAACCCACAGGGGCTGGGGATCCCTCACAGAGCCAGATGTCCTGGTCCCCAGAGCCCAGGTGTGGTGGCACACTGGCCATCACCAGGCACTGGGATCCCAGGTTGGGGCAGACCAGGCTGCTGGCTGGGCTGCACCCAGCCTGTGGTTGCACACTTCCTGGTGTCTACAGTATTTCATTTTGTTTTGCACTGTGTTGGCTTGGTGCTATTTCTGTAGGGTATTCTGCATTTTAAAATGTCATGTTTTCATCCCTCAGCTTTGGAATAAGAACTGAACTGAAATGCCTCCTCTAAATTCAAAGCCAAGGCTCATCCAATGTCAGATGATGGTTCCCTCCTCGGCATAGGGCAGACAGCCACAGCAATGCACAGGCTCTTCCACCTGGGAGAGAATGCAGTGGCTCCAGCCCTGGTCCAGCTTCTTTCTCCAAACTATCCAGCACTCTCCAAAGGCACTAAGGGAGCAGTCAGACAGCCTGCTTTAGATGCACACACTGCATAGACCAGCATTTCCAAACAATTCTGAGCAAATGCAATCATTTATTCATCCTGCAATGGCCACATGAACTGCAGAGAGCTGGCAGGTAACAGGTGAAGCCTGTAGGAAGCTGGGGAGGGCTACAGAGTGTTTTCAGAGGAAATCAATATTCCTTTGGTACCTCTTGCTGCACAACACCAGCAGAGAGATGCTGACAGCCACTGAAGCTACACAGGCTCTCATCTTCTCACTTGATAGGCCATTAACTTTAAGGACACTGCCCAGGCTGCCCTCTCCAGTTGAAGAGTCTCTGTGATTACCTTTCCAGGCAAATTAATCACTGACATATTTCTTTATTTTATCCTGAATGAACTAATAAATGAATTTACTAGGTGATTTCTTCATTTAATACTACAGTTTAAATCAACAGACAACAGCAGAAAACTGGTTTATTGGAACTTGCTCATTGCCTGTAGCCATTTCCATGGTGCTGGTACCTGTAAATCCTCACTGAGCAAGGCTGAGTGATGCTTCTCAGCTGGAGCCCACAAAATATGTAAATGTACTTCCAGAAGGCTAACACAGCTCTCCCTGCTGCTGGGTGGAGTGTGTGGGGTAACCCTCCCTAAACCTCTGCCCTGGACAAAGGGACCAGTGAGACACTTGTACTGCAAGTCAAACCAGAACTTCCCAGCAGATGTTAAAGACTGTTTAATAGTTCCTGAAGTACTTCTCCTTTTTTTGAAAGCAGACAAAGTGGATATTTATGTGGCAGGAAAGACAGTTCCTTTTCCCCAGTGGAGATGTTATTTGTGCCTTCTAAACACTAAGGCTACTAACAATAATTCCATGCAAATAGGAAATAATTATAAGCAGAGAGGCACTCATGAGAGCAAAACTGTGAACATGGAGAGGCTCTTATTTCTACTCTCAAAATAGTCTTGACTTTATGTACATTAAAATTTCTTACTGGAACTATTTCTGACGTTGCCACCATTCCTGGTACAGATCCAGCTGGAAGGAACCTGCAGGCTCTGCTGTCAGTGAGCCCACCCCCCCACAGTGCCAGCACCCAGCAGGCAGGGGCAGTGGGAGGGCACCTGTGATGCCTTAGGTTTTGAGGCTTTTTCTGTTTTGTTCTGGTGGGTGGTTTTGCTTGTGTATGAAGTGGTGCTGGGATCTGGTCACAGGGCAATGGGGGAAGGGCACCTCTGGGTCTAGCAGGGAACTCATGGCTTCAAGGACACTCTCCGAGCTCCAGGCCCCGAAGATCAGCAATGTAGAAGGCAGGAGGCAAGCAGGAGAGATGGAACACCAAGGTTTGGAATTGTTCATTGGACAATGGACGGGGGGTATGCAAATGGACAAAACTTGTAGAAGGGGGGGAATCTCGTGACTCTCCCTCTTTTTGCTTCCATCTTGGAGCCATCTGGGCAGAGCCACTGCTGTGGCTGCCGGGGTGTGGCCTTGAAGGCCTCAATAAAAGTTCACCCTATTTTTATAACCCTGTCTGGCCTCTGTCTCAGCCTCTAAGGCAACACCTGCCTCCCAGCACCTGCACCCCCAGCACTCAGCATGCCCGGGGAGAAGGAGCACTGGACTGCCAGGGCCACAGCTCTCCCCTGCAGCATCCCCTTGGGCAGTGAAGCCACTGCTCTGGGCTGCTGGGGCATTGGCCCTGCAGCTGCTCAAGGGCTGCCTCTGAACCCACTGCACCTGGCATCCTTACAGTGCCCATCACAGGTCACCATGGACTGAGAAGCCAGTGAACAGGTTTATTCTCCCCCAGTGTGTCTCACATTGTAGTAACAGTAGATTATTCCATTATTTATCTTTAGTGGCATCAGGTATGGGACAGCACCTCTGCTGCACTATGTTGTGCCTGTTACTGTAGTCCATGAGTGCCTCAATACACAAAATTTATTATTGTCCTCCTGCGTCTGTGGGAAGGATGCCAAAAGACCAATACACAGAACCATTTTTAACCTGTAAGCTGTGATTTTAAAATTCTCATTTCATATCAAGGAAATGAGTTTTAAGATGTTATTGAAGCTGCTGACAAAAGTGAATCCTTACAGAAAAACTATTCAAATGCACAGGAAAGAAATGCTTCCAGGCAAGGATTTCCTTTGATTTCTGAATGGTTCTTAAAAAAAAAAAAAAAAAAAAAGAAAAAAAAAAAGAAAAAGAAAAAACCCACAGAGTGTTTGGAAGAAGAAACAAGCATCAGTTTGAAAGAATCCCCATTTGGTACAATGCCAGAGTAGGGACATTTCCCAGGTGTCCAGGGCTGCATTCACCCACCACAGCTCTGGGCAACATGTGGGTCAGGCAGGTCTCAGTGCCTGGCACCAGGGTGGGGACAAGGGCAGCAGGACCCTGGCCATGGGATACCTACCAGGATCCTGGCTGAGGGGGGCTGTGCAGCCCCCTGAGGTGACCTTCAGCCCTTATGGGGTCTGGAGGAGGAGAGGGATGTGTTCTGCAGCACAGCCACAGCAACACCCTATACCCACATGATCCTTGTCCTTTAGAACTTGGTTGTTCTGTTTAGAAATGGAAGCATGGATGACAATGAACACAGAAATCCAGGGACACAAATGCAGCTCAGGGACAGAGGTGTTTTATGCAGACAGAAGAGAGGCATCCCACAGCCATCCATGGAATTGTGTCCCAGAGTCAGCCACCACTTGGTACTCCTGGGCAGGGAGACACCACACACTGCCCCTCATCAGGGGAGAGTGGACGAGCTGCTCTCCCCTGAAGTACCCCCAGACCCTTCTGGTAATCAAACTTCACTCACTCTGATCCTCATGGCTCATCCTGCCACAGCAGCACCCTGCCAGCCTTCTCTGGGGGGCTGAGGATGCCAAAGAAACCCCCCAGGGATGTGTACTGAGGGTCAGACTGTGCTTGTCAGGCTCATCCTCAGCACTCACTGGGATTTCAGGCTGAAAGGACGCAGCAGGAGAGCACGGTGTGTCCCCTGCTTGCAGGGATCCTTCTGGGCATACAGGGCCACTGCCAAGCCCAGCAAAAGGCTGGGAAGGGGCTGGCAGGCTGCACCCCTTTGTGGGTGTCCAACAAGGTGGGGAGGGGAGTGGTTTGGGCAGTGATGGTGCCCTCAGCTCCTCATTAAAGAATTGAGTGTCCTGCATCCCCTACCCTGCACTCTGTGCCCTGGTTCAGCTGCCATGGGGTCAGGACAGTGTCCCTCTGTTTCCATCTCTGCCACTGACCTGCCACAGGATTTTTGCACAAATCATGTGGCATTTCTGGGCTTTAATTTCAGTAAATCAGGGTTACAGCAACAGGCCTGCACTGCTGGGCCCTCCACAAGCCCTGGAGGAAGAACACTGGGCCCATGAATGACACAAATTCTCTGAAGTACATGAGCAAAACAGTAAATATTTCAATGTGGTATAAACTGTTGATTTATAAAAGATTGCACTAATCTACAAAGTGCAGGACAGCTACATCTGCTTACACATAGGATTCAAGTCTTCTAATAGTCCTGTAATTTTAGGTAAAGCCTATTGCCAGGGGATTAGCAATCATCTTTCTGAGGTAGTAGTTGTTCTCAGGAGTCTCAGGCATATTTCAGCAGAGCTGAGTTACACAGAGCACACACCCTGTTGTCATGGAGCAGGGAGGAAGGGGTGCAGCACCTGAAAAATTGTATATATGTGTTTTAAATTCTGGGTTATTACATAAGTGTCTTCCATGAGTCTTAAATGTTTGTAAACAACTCATTTAGTGATCACTAAGCATTTGATACTGGTGTTCTACCTGATGTCTGTTCCAGGAATAATAGAACAGAAATTCTCACAATAAAATATGAATTTTGGACATATATTCTTAACTTTGATCTATTTAATGTTTTGTAAAAAAAAAATCTAGAAATCATTTATTACACAAAGTGAACTCCAAAAAGAAGATATGGATCAAACACAGAGTATAAGACTGCATAGATCTGTAGTTTCAGCCCATGAAGACCTACCAGTTCTCTCATTTTCTTAGGATGTTACAGGGGGTGATTGTTGCTTTAACAGCCCATTAAAGCCCTGGCTGGAGGGAACACTTGCTGCTGACACCAAGACTTTCAATCGAGACATGGCTTTGTCCAGCCAGAAACCTTCAGGGATGGGGACCCCACAGTCCTCTCTTGATACAAAATAGCTCCCGGTTGCATTGATCAGCCCTTTTGGCATCCTCTGTGAGACCCCACCAGCTCCCACGCGTGGAAAACCCCAGCTCCCTGCTGCTCCACCTCCCCACTCCTGACTGTCACAGGCCTGTCACACTGGCTGCGGCAGCACAGACTGGGAAATGACACCTCAAGTCCAAAGAAATTGAAATAAGGTTTCCACACTTGATTTATTGGAGGTTTGGAGTGTTTGTGTTCTGCTGAATTAGCCCTGAAGCTCTGCTGGAGCATGGCTCTATCCTATGTGGGCTGGGATACAGCTATGGACAGGTCACAGATGGTGGAAGGAGGCTGATGAGTCAGCCAGCACCTTGTGCAGAAGCTGAGCTCACGCTGAAACAGACTCATCTCTCCAGTGACATTTGGCACGGATGGATTTTCTTGCTGAGTAAATTAATCCAAGCGGGCAGCGTGAGCTCTTTGGAAACTCTCCGAGACAGCAATTAGCTGCCTGTCCTGAAGCGTGAGCACCCGGCTCCTCTCTCTAGCCCCCACAGGCGCCCCAGCCTCCCAGCCCGGGGCAGAAGCTCCATCGGGAATGTCGGATCTGGCATCCCCGCCGAGCCGTACCTGCCAGCGCAGATCCCAGCCTGCCGGCAGCGCCACGCCCAAGTGCACGGAAGTAACTACAGACATTTCTCTGCAGAAATTGCGGCTGCCACATGTCACGGGTGCCATCTGCTGACGCTTCCCCGGCCTCGGGAGTCCGGCCCTGCGCGGATGCTGCAGCTCATCTCTGATGGTACCCTCGGGTACCACCGCGGGGCACGGAGCCTGGCTGGCCGTGCCCTGCTGCCGCTGTCCCTGGGGTCAGGGCAGGGGACAGGGCACAGACCTGCCCTGCTGCCGCTGTCTCTGGGGTCAGGGCAGGGGACAGGGCACAGACCTGCCCTGCTGCCGCAGTCTCTGGGGTCAGGGCAAGGAGCACAGACCCCAGGGGTCACAGCCCTGGGTACACGCAGCCAGGAAGGGTAGAGCAGCCTCTGCTTCCCCATCACAACAGGGAGCACCAGGACATCCCACAGCTTCCCTGCTGAGTCTGTGCCAGCACAGGGGGGCTGCTGCTCTTGCAGAGGGTCCTTTTGTTGCCAGAGGTCCCTTTGTCTGCAGAGAAAGCAGCCGGTTGTCAGCAGCCCAGCAGTGACAGCATGGCCAGCCAGGCTCAGTGCACAGCGCCTGCTTTCAGCTGGATCCTGCACCCACGGTGTGAGCCCTCAAGACCCAGAAACCCCTGAGCAGCACTGACATCCTCCTGTGAAAGCAGAACCTTCACAGGCAGTGCCTGTCCTGTCTCTGGGGCCTCATTTACACTGTGGGGATGTTACTGAAGTCACCTACTCACATGGAGTGACCCGGGCTGGTTGTGCCCCTGCTAGGAAATTCAGCCATGGGGACAGAAGGAGCATCCTACTGTCACCATGCAGACGAGCAATATTTCTGGGAGCACAGCTGAGGGCCAAGGGGAGCAGAAGCACGTGCTGGCCATGGACAGCAGGACACCCCCAGCCCCGGGTACCTGCAGCAAGCCGAGCGGCAGAACCGTACTTCAGGCCCTCGATGGATGGAAGCTGAGATCCAAATCCTTTCACCTTTTGTTCAGCTGCACTCTGTGCTCCCAGTAGCTCCTGCACCCCTTCACTGATTTTGGCCAGAGGCAGTGAAGGAATCGGGGTCTTGGAGGCAAAGGGGCTGTGGCCTCAGGACCCTGGCTGCTGGGCAGAGCATGGCAGGAAGTGCAGGGGGACACCAGAAACTGCCCCCCCAGAATCCAGCAAAGACCGCCCCCATTCAGGGGATCCACTCCCCCACTCCACGAGGATGCTGTCCTCACCTCCACAGACCAGATAACCCCACATTGGCCCTGGGAGCACAGAAAGTGGCAGGAGATACGTTTAATGGGGTTTTATTGTTGCTGTGACAAAGGCTCCTGCCCCCAGCCCCGCCATGGGGGGACTGACATGGTGTGGAACAAGCTCAGCACTGCCTGGTGCCACTGAAACAGCATCCACTTACTGCAATACTAAGTCTAGCAGCTGTAACCATAAAATTCAAATCTTTTCTCTCCAGAAATAAGACTAAAAGGGGATATTTAAATTCTACCTAAGAAGGAGCAGGAAGTGAAAGTGATGAAATAAGTAGCAACCAAGTAAGTTGTACTACAAGGTACCACTTTGTAAAGGTTGGATACCAAAAGGTCAATTCCTTTAAAACAGACAGTCAGCTATGAAAGTACCAATGTGACATTTATTTTCCACAGACTCAGTGTTTAACTGAGCAATTATGCTGCCGGTTGCTAAAATGATGGGATCCAAATGCAAAATCTGTTTACATGTCCATGATCATTAAGTCCTTGTACTTCCGTGGAGATACAGGTAGAATAAGTATTAAAAAATAAAAATTGTTTTTAACCTCTCAATAATATAGTCATATCAGTCAGATAATCCCAGCTGTAATGCCTTTAAGAAGTGTTTTGTGTTCCAATTTAGAGCAGAATAACTGAAAGACAAGGTGCCAGCTCTCAGAGCACCAGAGAACCTCCTCTGGAACCTATTCTAAAACAGACTTTTTTTTAAAAAAAAATCCATTTAGAAGTCTGGAAACATTTTTTCTCAATTTTCACATTACTTTTGCTATGTCAGAGAAGTAAAATCCATTTTGGTGGTATAGGTTCCACACAAACTTCCAAAAGCCAAGCGTTCTGCAAGATTAATGCTGTAGAATGAAAACATCTCCAGGCCAAAAGCCCTTGTGGTGTGCCCAAGGAATCCATCAGTCAGAGATTCCTTGCTGCATTTGTGTTCTCAGATGTGGAATACTCAAGACAAAATATCAAAAAAGAGGAAGTGCAATTCCCATAGAAATGGAACAGGAGTACCATAACACCTTTACAGAAACATTTGCCCCAGAGGACACAACAGTGAAAGACAACTACTGCTCTCAACTCAGTGGGTTTATAAACAATTTGTAAGAATTTTCTCAAGCCCAGCACATTGACAGAGTTCCATTGATGCATGGAACAGCTCAATAAAACACACAAAAGGCACATGGAGCCCCAGGTCTGTCTTTGCAGCAGCAGCTGATCCTGGGCAAATCTCCTGCAATTACCTCTGACTGGAATACAGCTGCAGCACTCACTGGTGTGACACTGGGCATGTTTGAGACAAAGATCATTTGATTTTCACATTTTCCCTGAGTGGATCAACACAAAAGCATAACTGAGTGAAATTAGGCTTTTTTTTTTCTGAGAGTGAATGCTGCACTTCTGGCATCAGCCCCTCTGTCCCACTCTCCACTTCCCCAGTGTCATTTAAAGCAGGTCCAGCATCCAACTGGAGCATGCTCTGCAGTCTGGTAGGCTTCAGAGCTGCAGCCCACAGGCCTCCCCCCACAACGTCTAATTGGGAAAAGCCCACAGAAATGGATGTGAATGGAAGGGCTCCATCCCTGCACACTCACTTCAGAGTGCTTGGGTACAGAACTGAGGGAACCTCAGAGGGTTCCTGAGCAAGAGGGGCACGAGGATGATGTTCTGCACTGACTGAACCCAGCCCAGTGAACACCACAGATGGCTGAGCTCAGTTTAAGGTACCTCTGTTTTAGGTATCACAGTGATAAAACAAACCATTACTAAATAAATATTACCTTAAAACTGCCCAAAATCTATTCCATTTCCATACACATTATTTTTACAAAAATATGTAACTTAACATTCTTAATTTGATTATCTGATATGTGACAGAGCTTGTGAAAACTTGTTATGGAGATTTGTCAAGGTTTACATTCAACAGAAAAGTTTAAATTGATTCTTGAAGTTCCCCTCTCCCTCCAAATTCAAATTAATTTCATAATCCTATTATCACCAATAAAATTGCTGAGTAATTTTAAATATTAACTACTGTATGAGAGTTGCATGGCAAGGGTTTGGTAGTGGGGGGACTGTAGGGGTGGCTGCAGTGAATACACACCGCTGATAAATTGAGTACAAGTTTATCTCTTCTCCAAATCCACTGTTTGTTATGCATCTCAGAAAAGTTGGTGTGTGAGAAACAAAAAGCCAAACAAAGGTAACGGACTGGTCTAACCCCTGCTGTAGCTTTCATGAAGTCAACACTCCCATCAGGCAATAAGCAGCCCCATTTTGCCCAAGGCTGGCCTATTTTATAACTCCACAAACCAATGATGCCTCCCAAGCCATGTGGCAGCAGGACACTGACAGGCAGCCACACAAAGGAGAGCAGACACACACAGGAACATACCCCTAATGTACTTGAAGATAGGGAGGAAGAGGTCAGCTAAGGCCCGTTCTTACACAGAATTTAAAAAGATGAGACTGGATTTCGGTCAGAAAATGCTTCAAGGAAGTTTTACCTTCACCTTCTTCATCAACTTTAGTTTTCTGGTCCTTTTGAGGGCTTATGTGAACTGCCATAAAAGCCAAAGCAACAATTTGCTCCTTCAGTCTCATTGAACGTGTCAGGAAGCTTTGCTCTGGGAAAAAACATTCATATAGTATTTCAGCAGTCACAAGTGTGCTGTACATTCAGGTTTTTGGGCATTGCAAGGAGCACTTCAAAGGTCAGTGAAAGCCATTTCCAATTATCTCCAAAATAATTGTAGAAACAATGCTCTTAAGAGCATTTGTGGGAGTGTGTGATTTATACATGGCACATGAATCCACAAAGTTCCAAGGATTCCAGAAAGCTAATTTAAAAAATCTGATATGGTTACTCAAGGACAGGACCATATCAGTAGAAACTCCTTTGCATCTGGGCACAGGGAGAAGGAAACCAGCACAAAGAGGAGGTGAGCTTTCAGAAGGAGCAGTTTTGAAAATAAAGGTATTTTTGGCTCCTTACTGACTCTCATGCTTTAAGCTGTTAAGGGTCAGTGCTGTGTTCAAGCATCTCTTTGAAATGGCAGCTCTTCAGCAAGGACAGCAGCCTGTCCCCAGGCTGTCCCTCATCAAGGTCTGCCAGGCCAGACAGCTCAGCTGGAAAAAAGGCTCCTGACAACTGCAATGCACCCGGGGACAACAATGCACGTGTTTATGTACACTTACATCCAACTGGAGAGGACAGACAGAAGAAAGTACAGCTGAAGGCATTTAGAAACCTGCACATTATCAGGCAGGGTGAGGACTGGCTCAAACCTGATCTCACAGGTGAAACAAACTCTTCCCAGGATCCTGGGCAGATTTGAGTCACTGCATCCCTGGCACTGGCATGACTTTCCCCCCTGCCTTCACGTCCCTGTGAACCAGTGCTGCCACACAGGGCAGTCAGCTCACAGTCTGTGCCACACACACCTCCAGGAGCATCTCACAAACCACTTGCAGGTACCAGACAGGTCAGGGCAACAAGAACTGGGTGCCATGAGACAAGAGCTCCCACGGCTCCTCAGTTGGAAGGGAGGTCAGATATGGAACAAAACCCACTGTGGTCTGTGGTCACAGAAAAAAGAATGAAAAGGAAGAGAAAAGGACCAGAGACCTCAGCCAAACCTACAGCACTCAGTACAGCACACTGACAACATGGACAGCACATAGCAAACCTTTTACTGAACTGTAGATGGTGCAACAGGACTTGTGGGGTTTGGGATTTTTGTGATTGTTGTTCTTGAGGGTTGGGTTGGTTTTAGCTTTGCAAAGGCATCACTTCAGCTTTCCCACAGTAAGAGCACATGCCTGTTCCCAGGTAGGTGGTGCAATGAGCCAGTGGACCCTGACCTGGCTTGTTGGTGTTCCCAAGCACTGGGAGTGGCTTGGACTTCCCAAAGAGGGAACACTGACGTCCCCTGTCACCACCTTGCCTCTCCTTTGATCACACGCTCTGACATATCCAAACCCCATGTTTCATCCAGCGCTTCTTGTATCAGCATCCATGCCAGTATTCCAAGGCTGTTTCCAAAAGCAAAAACCAGTTGTAAAAGGGGTTGCTACAGGCTTGGCAGTTCTCTCCTCTATCAGTCACCAGCCATGTGGGAAATGAGAAGCAAAGAAGGTTGAACCTGATACAGAAAACAAAGGAGGCAGGGAGACAGCTAAAGGGAGGTGGGATGGTCTGTGTTGGAATGAAGGAAAGAAATCCGAAGAGTGGTTACTAATTTGAAGCCGCTGATTCACGGTGCTGCATTGCAAGGGGGAGCAGTGCAGAGACACCTCCCCGACACAGCATCACCCTGCAGCAGCTCAGGGCTGTGCAGGGAACTGTCTCAATGGGCAAGTCGTTGGTGTCGTGCAGTATCCTGGGTGCCCTCTGCGAGGAGCAGATGGAATGAAGCACACCCGACAAGGAGGGAGTGGAGTGAGAGCTCCCCCCGTGTGCAGGTGCGGTTACTGATGGATGGAGCAGAGCCAGGGAACGCCGCGGTCTGCCAGGCGGAGGAGAGTGGTCACCTGTCCTTGCCATGGCCACCCGTCCTGCAGCAGCTCCGCAGGACTCGGGCAGGCTGGCAGGGCTGGCACACGGGGATGCAAACCCCCAGCACAGCTACAGCACCGTGGGCACAGCCGGGCCGGGCCGGGCCGGGCCAGAAGTGTAGAGCTCCCGGCACGGCCCTGCAGTCCTCCAGCGCCTCTCATCCAGCTGCTCCGATGCTGCTCTGCTCTGGCGGATGCCAAAACACGCTGGTTTCTCCCTGGCACTGCGCTCCTGCTGCCCACCATACCTCCAGACCCTGCGACCCGCAGAGCCGGGGCAGGCGGGATCCCTGCAGCAGGGGGGATGTCGGGATGGTGTCAGGACCTGATGCAGGAGAGCACACTTGGGACAAATTTAAATCAAAATAGTCCCTTCGCACCTCCCCTGAGTACCCAGGGAAGGGCATTTCTTATGCAGACCAGTGTGATTGATGGCCTTGATGTAACACCCAGATGCTGCAGGGGACTTCAATTAACATTTAGCGATCAATTACAGTAAAGAGCAAGGCTTTTCCCACAGACCTATGCCATTTATGTTGTTTTCAAAACACCTGCATTTCCTTCAAAGAGAATAGTAAAGAAAATTCATAATATCTCATTAATCAAAAAAACGAGCTTCAGAGCAGAAATAGTTTGTTTCCAAAGTATTACACTGATCACTGAAATTTGAAATCCAAGTTGAATTAAAGGTTTACTGTGCCTTTATTCAATTTTATTTTTTTCGTGTTGGTCTTTGATATTTCTGTGCCATGGAGCAAAAAGAAAGAAAAAGCCTATAAATGATCTCTCCATCACTTCAAGTCTTCAATTTTAGATCTACACAAAAAGCAACAAGGCTAGGAAAGATCTTCCATTTTCTGTATCTGATTTCCTGCTTTTATTTTGATAGCTTCTCTGCATTACTGAGGATAGAAAATTAACTACTAATGTCAGAAACAGTGATGCGTTAATGTGTTAATTATTAAGGACTCTAAAAGCCTGAATTCATTTGTGCTGAATGAGTGCAAAATATCTGATAAACCCTTTGATCATGACCTTCGGAGCTTCCCCTCCACAGGTTCAGTATTCTCATTTATAGCCGTGTCTATAGACTGTAGGCTGTTTGTAGATCCACAGGGAGCAAACCAGGCTCCCCAGAAAGCCGCTAAGGAACCTGCTTTGCAAGGACCTGCTAATCCACAGGTGAGGGGGATCTGGGAATCAGCTGCCATCCTCCACAGCCAGGGCAGCCTTAGAGGGGAGCTTCCTGCTGTGGGGAGCTCATGATTTTTATAAGCCCTCTAATTTATTTTGATTCAGGGGTTTTAGGGATCAGATTGAGGTTTTCATATGCATTTCTATGCGGTTTATGTGCAGCAGCGTGAAGTGGTTTTGTGGTTTGGTTTTGGGGTTTGATGGGATTTTTTTGAGCTACAGTGTGGCATTGTGGGACAGAGCCAGCCCCTCTGAGCACTGGAAGAGCAATCTTCCACCCCGGGGTCCCAGCCTGCCATCAGTACTGCTCAGCCACCTCCCAGCCAGCCCCGGGAAGGAATTGTCCTTCGGCCGAGGCCACTCACGCTCCTCTGTTCAGACAGCGGTGTACCCTGCCCTCACCCAGCCTGGCCAGCATTTGCAGGAGGCACCCACGGAGGTTTAGCTCAGGTTGGGATTTTTTATTTTTGCATCTTCATACAAAACCTGTCGAAACAAACCAGCCAGGGGTAAAACTTGCCCCAAAGCTGAGACTAAAGTGACACCTGAAGACACCTGAACCAGAATTATCAGGTGTCACTTTTTTTTTTTTTTTTTTTTTTTTTTTTTTTTTTTTTTTTTTTTTTACACTTACAGGCAAGGGTAAATAACCCTTGAAACAGTGTAATTGCCCTGGCCAAAGAGTGGGGAGTCAGGCTTATCAGGGGGTGCTCCCCATCTGCTGAGGTCCTCTCTCCTCACAACACCACCCCATATGACCCTCTGGAACAATCTGAATCTCATCAACTCTCCCCTGACTGTCACCCAGGAAAGGATGTCCTGCAAATGATGGTGGAGCTCTGCAGTTCCTGGAACAAAACCTTCAGGCCAGTAATGGAAATCCAGAGGGAAGCAGGAGCCACTCCCCGTGAAACAGACACAGTGCAATGCCAGTTCTGTGGCAGACACAGTGATGTCTCACATAGCAAGTGATCTCTTTTTACTGGCTCAGAAAAATGCACTTTTTCTTGCTAGTTTGGAAACTGAGACTGAAAAATTTACACATGGCCTCACCTTATCCTCATGCACAAAATCTGCCCACTGTGAGTAAGGATTTCAATCACATGGTAAGCATCTATTTACACAATTAGTGCTTCCACCCCAAACACTGCGAGGCAGAATTCAGGGGAAGTGTTAACTTTAGGATTTGCCATCTGTTTGAGAGAAACCCACACGTGCTCAGATAGGGAAACAGCTGGGTCTTCATTCCACCTTCTGGCACCTGGACTCGAGGACGTGGGGTAGCTCATGGTGTGCACTCCTCTATCCTGAGCCTCTGGGCTTTTGTTCTTCTAGTCCTGGACAAGCTTATTTATGCAATTGCAGATGCTGGGCTATGGGTAAGACAAGCTGTTATTTTGTTCTAGAAATTACATTTTCCACAAGCACCTTGAATTCAGAATGTGTTTTATACTCCATTTGTGTGTTTAACAAATATTTATGTCATCCCTTTAGCTGGAAAAAGTCACCCTTATGTCTTTCTCTATTAGTTTTCTTACAGATGGTGACAAGGAATCAATAACTATGTCACATATTTTGGCAACCAGAGCAAATGGCTTTATGTGGAACCATACAGTACCTGCCTTTATACCTCTGAAACAAAGTCAGAATTTCTCCTAACTCCTACTTTTTAACCAATCATATGCACAGTCATTAAAATTAAATTAAATGCATCTCCTTACAGCTCTTGACCTGTTTCATGTCTGGTTTTTACCAGAACTCATCCAGCACAGCTTTAAGGAGAAGCCAGCAGAACCTCAGCAAAGTGTCAGCAAGTGGTCCCAGTCTGGAGGTGACACCTCCCCTTAACTTTTGCCATCCCTTCACACTGCTGTGACCTTCATGCTGGCTTGGAGAAATCCTGCTACCAGGGAAGAGCTTCACTGTGTGAACAATAATTATTGCAGTTCTTCTGTCTCATTTCTTTTCCTCCCAGCCTTTAGAAATCTGTAGGAATGTGCTCAGAGCATCAAGCCTGAAATCGTATTAGCACAATCCATGCACTGAGGCCAAGTGTCTCCTGTAATTCAGGGAATGGCACACAGGGCAGCACTGACCACCTGAAGCCTTCCGAGGCCTCAGTCCTGTTGATCTGGGCCCTGGGTAGGGGAAGGCTGCTATAAGCACCAGTGGATTTGTGTCTGTGATCTTTTCTGTGCTCAAAGTCTTTTCTTTTTTTTTTTTTTTTTGTATGGGAGGTTGAACTGGAATTGAAGAGCATGAGTTAAATATTTCATGTCATGCTGGAATATATAATTCATGATCAAATCCTTCAGAAAGGAAAAGATAAGATAGAACTGCAAAAGCTTTAAATGAAGTATTTTCTGTCCCTCTAGACAAACTGATGGAAAAGTGTTTTCTCCCTTTTCTGTTGATGTTTTAAAAGAAATTAGAAAATAACATGTTAGCAGGAAAAACAAATACTCAATGTATACTTGAGGAAGTGTTACTATTTGTAAACAGATGTAATTAATGTTTTATACACACTCATCCAAAGTAAAATACTGTGTTGCATTTAGTGCCTCCACAATTCACAGCCTCTCTTACGAACAAGAAATCCTGGCCTCAGCCTGTGAACAGCTGCACACCTTATTATTTGTTGTGATGACCTGGGGAGCCCTGGACAGGAGAATGTGACAGTGCAGCTCTGACACAGCTCCATTCCGAGGGGTGAGCTTGTTCCACAAATCTGCACCAGGAAGGGTTTGTCACACTGGGATGGTGGGTGGGATCACAAAGTCCTGGAGTGGTTTGGGTTGGGAGGGATCTTAAATCCCACCCAGTACTACCCCAGCCATGGCAGGGACACCTCCCACTGTCCCAGGCTGCTCCAGCCCCAGTGTCCAGCCTGGCCTTGGGCACTGCCAGGGATCCAGGGGCAGCCACAGCTGCTCTGGGAAACCTCAGCGCCTCCGCACCCTCTCAAGGATTCCTCCTAACAGCCCACCTGGCCCTGCCCTCTGGCACTGTGATCATAACAGGTCCTGCTAAAAAGTCTTACTTATGGGTCCTCTTTAGCACTGAAAGGCCACAATCTCCCCAGAGCCTCCTCTCTGCCAGGCTGGACAATCCCAGCTCTCCCAGCCCCTCCCCACAGCAGTGGCTCTGCAGAGCCCTTGGCTGAGCTCTCTCCACTCTGTCCATGTCTCTCCTGCACTGGGAGCCCAGCTCTGGGCAAGGTTCTCCAGGTGTGGCCCCACCAGTGCTGAGTGAGCAGGGGCAGATTTGTCTCTCTGCCTGCTCTATCTGAGCATTGACCTTAACAGAAACATCTGAAAAGAAGTTTTAAAAAAATCAACAAACACAAACTATAAGCAACAAAATTTCGAAACAATAATCATTTTGGGGGCTGTTTTCCTTTGTCACACTCATAGTGACAAACCAAGATCTTAGATGAAAGGTCTTCAGATTTTTCAGCCCATGGTTCCAGCAATATCCAGTCCAACAAGATCCCAAGGGTGCATCCCTGAAGCAGGTCTCTGAGGGCAAAACTTACATTTGGAAACTTTGGAATTTGCCTGGCAGTTTGTGCACTGTCCTTCACCACTCCTCCCTGATGTGCAGACTCTGAGAGCACTCGCTTCTGTTCAGCAGCCCCAGAAAAGTGCTCTGCTTCATTCAATTTCCATAACAAAGACCCAAATCGTCCACTGGCACTTTACAAGGCAGCAAGTTAACGCTGGGCCCCCTTTGGTTTGTGGAGAAAATAATCGCAGAGCTTTGACAACTGAACAAGACACAATTGCGTGTTGTCTCTGTGTTTTCTTTGAAGGAATCAATACAAAAACACCAACAAGATTGTCACATGCAGTTAATCGTTCCTAGGAAACACCACAGGGCAGCTGTCCCAGGATCATCAAACATGGAAAAGCATCGGATTCAGCGGTGATGGCACAGCTGTGTAAGCAATGGAGCGGCAAGCGTGCAATTAACCTGAAAATGAAGCGATGTAAAGGTTTTCCCCTGCCCTACAGAGAGGTGCCTCGTGTGGGTGACTGTGCACCCCGGTAGGTACAGCCACGGCCACCTGGCCCTGCACAGGGAGCCACAGGGGCACCAGGTCCGAGCTCTCTGCTGGGATATTGCTGTCATTCCCATGCTTTCCTCTTTAAAGGTTTCCCCACTACCTTTCCATACAGACATTTGTGACAAGGAATGCAGAACTGGGAGGATTTTTTCCTCCTTGTTCCTTTTTGAAAGACAAATAAAAATTTGAATTAATTAAAAAAAAATCACAGATATTTCTTCAGCCTTGGCAAACAAAACCTCGATGAGAGCCAAATGCCTTGAAACAAGATGTGCCTCAGGACATGCTGAGGGAAAATGCAAACAACAGAGTTTACAACAGCTGGCAGAGACAATATGTTCTGGAAAATGTGTAAAAAATACATAAATGCCTATAAAATAGAGTGGGAAAAGCAGAGGAGGCAACCTTTGATTTCTACAGAGTACAATATGTCAGGAATCTTCTGGTGGCTGCCTGTCCATGTCAGAGACCAGAGGGCCAATGTCCAGAGGCCTTTACAGAGCCACCTGCCCATGGTGTGGGTGGGGTGGCCTCTCCCAGCACAGCGCAGACCCCAGGGCAGGTGTTGTGCTCATCCTCTGGCATGCAGAGGATGACATCCTGGGACAGTTCCACCAGGCTGGATGAGGTGAGGACCAGCATTTCTCATCAGGGAGGACCATGGGAGGACAGCCACCCCAGAGCCAGGGGGACAGCTTGGCTGACACCCCACCTGTGACACCGAGCTCCCACACAGGAACCCAGTGCTTCCTGTGGCTCTGAGGTCAGGTCCATCACTCACACCTGACCTTTGGACAGACCGACCCACAATACAGTCAGTGCCTGAATGGCATCTCAGGAAGGCAAAAAGTGAAAGAAATACACAGGCAGACCCTTCAACAGGGCAAGAATGCCAGCAGACTTCAAAAATTGCCAGGTGACATCACCTAGCAATAGAACCTAGAACTAAAATGAAGTTAAGAAATTATTGGTGGCATTTCATAAAAATATAAATAAATTAAAAAAAAAAAAAAACCTAATCAAACCATTTGTGTGAATGCAGAAAATGAAATCTGTAATCAGGAGTTCCAGAAAAGGGCACCAACCTGGGACTCCAGATAAACAGGAAAAGTAGAAATTACTGTAGAACTATCAGTCTTTTATTGTAATTCACTGCCTTCTCAAGCTTTCTCATCGTGGTTGCATTCAGCCGGTAAGCTCCCCGCTATTCATGCGATGCAAAGATTATTGGCTTCACTAAATGAACTTGGACACCAAATCCCTTCTTTCCTCTGCTGAAACAGCATCTTGGAGCGTGTTAGTGTGAAGGACCCGCATCATGATGTCAGTGTCCTTGATGACCTTTCCTTAGATCTTTAAAATGTCTCTGGATGAGTTTACACTTGGAATTGAATAGCTCTTTACTGCACGGGCTGTCAGTGCATTAGAAATGTCAGCCTTTGAAATAGACATCACAAGGAATTTAGTTATAGAAAGAAACACAATTTTATTACCTGACAAAAGCAAGCTTAAGACACTTCAGTTAAAAGACACAGCTGATTTTCACCTTAATAGAGCAGGAGAAATACACTGTCAGTTGTTTCCCGAAGCTAACTTATCAAAAAGCTGATGCAGCAAAATTGAGCTTGTGAGTTCCTGGGGGAAAATAATTTTATTTCTTTTCTTCCTTTTAACAAAACATAAAAGTGTGTGGGAAGTGCAAAGAGCCAGACAACAGACATGATTTTGAAGAAGTAAAAGCTGATTGGAAGAGATCAGGAAGAAATCAGAACAGCTATACTTGTCATTTCATTGATTTTTCTGGTCAAGCATTCAGGAGCCCAAGCTTTCTGCCCATGCCATCATTCATTACTGCATGACCGAGGTCACAGAGGTTTTGCTGCAATTCTTTGCACTGCATGCACTGCTCACCTGTCCAGTTATCATTGCATCCTCGCTCATATCCTCTTGTCACAACCTACGACACGGGCACACTGCTGAGCTCGCTGTGGAGACAGCTCTCATCAGACTTCAGTTAAAATTAATCACAAGCAAGCTTTAAAGCAAAGACAACTCCCTTTCTCACTGGGAGTGGAGGCCCTTGTGCCCCGATGAAAGCTGCTGTAGCCTGTGCCACAAGACCCCCAGTGAACCCCACACTGGCAGCATCTGGTCAAAGCCAGGTCCAGGCTTTCAAGGTTCTCTTGCATTGCTCCTTCTGCTCTTTGCACCAGGCGTGGTCCCCGGTGATGGTGTTATAAATTTAAAGAGCCAATTCCATCAAAAACGATTTATTTGCCAACGAGAATTCTGAACAAAGAAAATCGACAAAGCCAACGAGCCAAGGGTAATTTCTTTGTCCTCTTCTTTGGAGACGGGGAAGATTCTTGCGAAATTTTCCAAGCCCTCTGTCCTGCTTGGGGGGGCTTGTTGGCTTTCTTAAGGATACAGTTTGGTTTCTAATTTATACTAACTACAAAAATATAAGCTATCATTTACTAAAATAACAACATTATGAAAACATGAATTATCAGTTCCCACAATGGGCACCCCTCACCCATGGCAGTGACTCTGCTGCACCCTCTGGTTTCAGTGCTCACCTTCCTTCCCAGCTTTGGCCCTTCCCACACACACGTTTGGGTCACCACTGGAAAATGTGTGCAGCATTCAATGTCTCACTGTTGCTCAATGAATTGGCTTTTTTTCTGCATTTCTGTCTTCTTTGAGAGGCACCTTATGAGACATCCTTACAGACCTGCACAGACATTGGCTTCTCAAAGATTTTCACCATCCTTAACCTGACCCTAATCTCAAAATATAAAACTGAGATATAAAACTGAGATGCACAATTTCTAGATTTTCAGGAAGGGATATCCTTATATTGCTGGTCTATTTTCCCGAACACATAAGTGCCTTCTCATACCAAATTTGCATTAAAAGCAGGAGAGTAGCTGAGAAAAGCCGGTGAAAACAAAGTTAATTCTGCAGCCATTAAGCGCTGATAAACAGAGCCGGGTGTGAAAGAGGAGTCCCAGGTTCTGGGTTATCGGCATTAGAATCATGCTGAGAATCTTGAGTGGGTGGCAAACCACCAACAGCAACATTCATCAGCCCAGATTCCGACTCCAACACGATGATTAAAAAGAACATCAATCTTCAGCTGCAAGGTAGAAAGAACAAAAATGCAAAGGGAAGTCTACACCTACTGTTAGGTACTTGAGAAAACTTTAACAAGTCTGAGATGTCTCTGAAAATAATGTGCACAGGTGTGTTTCGAATAATGGAGAGCTTTTAATGCAATAAATGGAGATAAATTGATATAATAATTACTAGCATTAATTCAGCAATCAGAATTGTTGTCAAACATTGATGCCCTGGTTTCTTCAGAAGTTTGACAAAGAGGTTGTCAGTTTTTGCAGGGAAGTGAAACCAGATTTATACAATTTAGTCCAAGCACTCCTTCTGTGCTCTGTGTTGTCTGATTAAAACAAAGAAGGAGCACCGTGTACTGCACGTCCCACTGACCAAGCCTCACATCCTAAAGGAAGCATTTCCCTAAAGCACACGGCACAGCTGTTTCCAAAATGAATAAATCTGTCTATTGAGAATCTACCTACCTCAAGTGTATGCTCAAAACTTTTGTGTATGTTTCCTCCTTTCCCTCCACTTACCACAAGACCTATCCCTGAGTTTGTGGCCAGCAGATTTGGTAGATCTTAATTTGAGATTATTAATGCTAGGAAGAAGTATAGGAGAGGGGGAAAAAACCCAGATTTTTTTACTCAGAAGTTTTACAGAGGTTGGATGAAGCAGAATCTGGATCTTGATGACCACCAGGTCCATAACCCAAAATCCCTGTTTTCCACTGCGCCATTCCCTTGCTGTCAGAAAGGGGTGAGGAGCAGAACAGCCCCTGGGGCTGTGACACCACAGAGCCTGAGAGCTCTGCTTGTCCTGTTGCACCACTACTGTGGAGAACAAGCGATATGGGGAAATGTCAGCTCTAACTCTGTTGTGATAAAGAAATACAAACCCCCAGGGCAGTGCAGGGGCAGCGCTCAATGGAGGAACTGTGACTAGCACAGTGTGACAGAGACAGCAAGAAAATGTAAACCTTAATAGGAAATGGTACCATCAAAGTATTTTGAATAAGGAAGGGCTGTTTCCATAGCAACCAAAAAAAACATTTTAAAAAATTAAAAAAAAGGTGTGAGAGAGGAAAAAATAGTCAAGAAAAATTCCAACGCTCTCTTCCATGTCAAACAAATTTTCTCCAAATCTAGACCAGCAAAAAACTGGTTAGTACCAGGGAATGAAGAATACTAACACAGTGAGTGTTCTCACCTTTATGAGGGTTTTTGGGGATGCACATCTTGTAAAATGGGAATAGGATATTTGCCAGACTTGGTCAAGGAAAAATGTACCTTAGTTATTAATGATACATCAATTTCCATAGTGATAGCATTTCTGTACGATATGTTTATCAACAATCTGGGCAAGTGCTTCCTCAGTCAGTTGCAGATGACACCAGGTTGGGTAGAAGTGTGGATCTACCAGGGGGCAGGAAGGTTCTTCAGAGGGATTTGGACAGGCTGGTTCAATGCACCGAGGCCAACAGGGTAAGAATCAATAAGGCAAAGTGCCAGGTCCCACACTTGGGTCACAACACCACCACAGAATGCTCCAAGCTTGGGAAAGAGCAGCTTGGAAAGCTGTCTGGTGGAGAGGACTCAGAGATCTCTGGCAGTCCTCCAGTGATGTGCATTAGACAGAGCAGTTTTTCTTCCAAAGCAATAACTTTAGTGCCCTAAAGGAGTCAGACCACTCTCCTTTATCCAGGTCTTACATCTGTGCATGGGGTAAAATCAGGCTTACATGCTGGCCCCACATGAGATCATCTCTCACTCTCCATGTGGAATTATGCAGCCTTCAGTGGGCATCTCCTGCCAGCTGTCCTGTGATCATCATCATTTTCTCTGTTTTGGGGGGAAGTGATTGCCTGCAGCACACAGAGCTGCCATACAGCAGCTGTTCAGGTTCACTTTCCAGGTTGGGCAGGAATGCCTTTGGGATTCTCCCTTCTAACTAAATGACTTATTCCATCAGCTGAGCACATGGCACAGACACTCACTTTTATTAAATCAGTACTAAAGCTCTCTAATGAGATCAATACTAAATCAAATTTTGCTCATTATTTGTATTTTTATGTTGCTAAAAATGTTAGTTGCTAGTGCACATGCCTCAGCTGTTTCCAGGGCAGGATGCAGACCTGAATAGACTCTCCCTCAAAATTTGAGTGAAGAGTTACGAGCTGAGCTCCTTTATGTGCTTCTTCCCCCCTTATAGCTGCATCTCACATGCAGAGACTCATCATGTCTGTGTCAGTCTGGACAGGATGCTGTTCTCACCTCTGCCTGCAGTGCTAGTCCAGGTGCAAGTGCAGGTGTGGGTCTGGGGGCCTGGGGCCACCAGCTCTGCCCGGGTGACCGACCTGTCCCCCTGCGCCACGGCTGCTCTGGGCACGCTGCTGCCTTCTGGGTCAGCACTTCCTGGCTTTGTTTGTTTGGGTTTTTTTGTGATATAACTATAGTTGTTGCAGCCATGGCCTTGTTCCAATGTGCTATTCTTTCTAGGCAAGACATGAAGGGAACAGGAAGGACTCTGGGCAGTGAAGGAAATATTGGATTGTGCAGCGTAAACACGGAGGTGGAACCTGCCTGCTCCACTTCTCCACTCTTGTTCTAATTAGCAAAAATGTTCCCACCTCCAGCATTACTCTGCCATTCAGGATCTCTCCAATTTATACGGGGGTCCACTTCCAGCAGTAGTGCTTGCTGCCACTCCCTCACTGCTCCATCCAGGAGCAGCAAACTGCTGCAGCTGGTGGCCCTGGAAATGCATTGGCCATGTGCCAGCATCTCTGGAGACCTTATCTCATGGTAAATACCCTGGCATCACAGTCTCATCACGTTTATCAGTGTCAGGAGAAGGTCTTTGCACAACCAGACTTCCTCATCTGGCTCCTGCCCCTTCCCATCTCCTTCCCAGGGAGTGAGGAGGATTTTTCTAATGTTGGTACCACACCAGGAGGGGCAGCTCCCTCGGCCGTTCACATGCAGGAACAAACGGAGAAGAACTCTCTCCTACAATCCATTTTTTCTTGTTAACAGTGTAGGAAAATACTGTCAAAACACTGCTTGTGGGTGAGCCCCTGGGAGAGGACAAGGTGGGCTGCAAGTGCTCCAAGCCCACTCCTGCACAGGTGGCAGGAGCCAGCCCTGCCATGAGCCAGGGCAGATCCAGGCATCACACACCAGGACAAGCCTCAGGAGCAGAGGGCAGGGCTCAGCCCACAGCCAAAGGCATCGTGTCTCCCAGCCATGGGTGCCAGCCCCCTGGCAGCCCTTGTGGGGTCTTGGTGCTGAATGAGGTAATGCTTTCCCATAGAACAAGTTTCCACACTTCTCCCTGCTCATACCTCATCAATCCACACAAACAAAGCCCCTTCCTGAACCTTTTATTGTCAGCCCTATTTAAAACTCCAAAGAGCCATTTATTTAATTAGGAGGCACTGATGATTTTACCCAGATACCATTGTCTGCCATTCAATGTGACTTTGGTCTCATAACACACTCGGTCTCTAATGGCTGGGTATTCACTGTGCCACAGTCACTGCCTCAGTACAGGGCCATTAGCAATGCTGCTCCATTGGCTGGAGACTCAGTTCTCTAATGAGAACCTGGATGATCTGCAGAATCTTCAGCCTTGCCAGTTTTTATCCCTTGCTGCCCTGCTTGGTCCATGAGCCACCAGGGAGCTGTGGTAGGACAGAATATTTCAGCAAGAGGATATTCATCTGTACTTGCACTTGCATTCCACTGCCTGGATAGAAATGGTGGAGGAATGGGGGTAAGAGAATTCAGTTTAAAATTAGGACAAATATTAACAATGCATTTACCCTGGATGGACAGCAGCTCAGTGACTTTCTTGCTGGTAAAACCATCAAACCTCATAGCAGGGTGCACTGTCAGGAGCTTCTGCCAGACAGGCCAGGCACAGTTCTGCTCATGGGGGATTTGGCACCACACACAAACAAACAGCCTGAGGGAGGGCAGGGGTGTGGGTTGGTCAGGTCCTTCTCTCTAGGAAGGGAACCAGGGCCTCTCTCCAGCCATCTGCCCTGCCCTGGCTGGCTGTCCAGCAGTGCCAGCAGTGCCAAAAGCTCCAGTGGTGCACACTCTTCTCCAGCTGACCCGATGCAGTTGCACACAGCAGGGACAGTGGCACAGAGCTCTCGTGGCTGCTGGAATGGAGACCTGTGTCTCCAGTGCTGCTGCACCTGCTCTTGTGCTTTGGCTCATTCTTCTCTCCTGTGCTTTGTAAACTGCACCTTGGAAAGAATGAAGAAGCCCCTGCATGTGCCAGCTGGGTCTCTGATATGAACTATATGACATGGAAATAAATTAGAAGGCTGACTTGATCTTTTTTGTATTTATGCCCATGAGAAGTACAAAAGTGAGAATAGTATAATACCACAATCTGTAACTCTTGTTACAGACTAATGGAAACTGGGACTGATCCTCTATGAATCACTCATGTTCCCCTACAGTTCACCTCTTTCTACTAGACAATTCTTTACAGCAATAAATATACCTCTCTGACCTTTCTGATTGTAGACAAGAGAATGGACTGGACAAAAAGGAATACTGATCAACAAGAAATGAGTACAGTGCTGAGCTGGACTCTTGTGGTGCCTTGAACTGCATTGACAGTTCAGGAAAGACAATGACTTTGGAATGCCTTTGTAAAGCACAGAGAGAGGCAAAAGAGCTCTCCCTCTCTGGGCTGAACAGGCATTTAGAGTCATGCCTGTCTCCAAGGAATTTGCTACACTTCACCCTTGCTCTTGTTGCTCTGAGGGGTGATGGGAGCATCATGAGGACAGGCTGTGGTGTCCATGTAAGAGTTCCTCCATCAGCTGCACCCCTCAGTGCCCAGCTCACAGCTCCTGCCTTTTCCCAGGAACTTCTGGGTCCACAGTCTCTCCGCTCCTGGGCTTTGCTCCAGGTCTGCAGTTTGCTGGTGTGATGATACTAATGATACAGGTTCCTGAGCAACTGGTTCTGTGCCCTTGGTTCCCAGGAGCTCTGAACCACCTTAGTTAGAATCATAAATGAGGCCTTTCAAATGCCAGACAGTGTTTCCAAGAGATAACTGTTATTTGCTCCAGAATTACATTGAGTAGAGCTGCTGAAGAATGTTTTGTGCACTGTTATGCTTTAGTCACCAGAAAAGAGAGTAGAAAAAAATTACAACTGTGCAAATATTAACTATTGTCTGTCAGCATGGATTAAGAACACCCAAACTTCATTGCCTGAAAGGCTGCACTTGCCTAATAACCCAGTAATAGTTTTCATGTGAGGCCTCAATTTAATCCTTCTGCATTCCTGGGCTGTTTAGGCTGCTTTGCTTCAAATGACATATTTAATCAGTGTGCCACCTTCTGTGAATGCTTTTTAAATAAAACTTTGATAGACATTTGTCTTACATAAAACTTGTCCTTCCATGCTAAGATAAAAGCAGAACACTGAAAGGAGTATTCGTCTAAAATCAAAGAAATGCTCCTTCTCTCACTGTCTGCTGAGTGCCTTATCCTCAGAGTTCACTTCACTTTCATTCACACATCACTCTCTGCAGATGCCACCAAATTAGAGAATCAGTAATTTACCTCTGGAGCCACTCACTAAAGCAAGGTGCAAAGGAGCAGAGCATGCCGGGCTGCCTGAGGTGTGTGTGCCCTTGCACAACTCTCTGGTGATGTGCAGTGCACTCCTGCATCAGCCAGCCACCAATAAATGTCTGCATGAATTTATGTACTTTGGTTAGTTATAATTAATTCTCAAGGCCAAACTTGGCCTTTCAAGAGTCAATACTCTGAGTAAGAGCATGGCAGGGCTGTGCCCCTTGGGGTGGCCATGCTGGGCAGTGGCCATGGGCCAGTCGTGCTGTGCTGCTGCCTTGGACTGCCCTGAGCACCATCTGGCTCAGCTCTGGATGGTGCCCAACGCCCTGGCAAGCCTGCAGTGCCCACACAGCCAGAGTCTGCCAGCACTTGCCTGTTCCCAAGGAGCAGTGAAGCTGTGGGGGCTGTTTTGGCTGCAGGCTCACACTGGTGCCTGTAGACCTTGCACGCATCCTGCTCACTTGGGCTGCCTTTGTTCACAAACCCAGGAAAGGCTCTTCCAGGTCAGAGTTTCTTGCTGCTGACTGCCAAAAGGGAGGAAGAAATCCCTGGGACTTGGGGTCTTTCTGGAAGGTGCTCCCTGGTGCTCCAACTGCTTCAGGTTGTGAAGAGCACTTCACAGTTGCTGGAGCACTATTTTCGTTTTTACCTTTTTCATTTATTTCCCTGCCATATTTTGCCATGTTTTCAGAGATCTACAGTTCCAGCCAGATGAGCTTCTGGTTCTGAGTTTTCATTGGCTTCATCTCATTCATTTGAGAAAACATCAGTCTGAGCCCAGCTCAGCCCTGGGAAGGTGCTGTCCCAAGGCAGCGAGTCCATCAGCTGCCGCAGTTAAGCTGCCCAGCCCAGCCCAGCACCACGGCTGCAGGGTGAGAGCTCTCCCTGCCCCCCTCTGTGCAGGGCAAACAGAAAATCAGAGGGAAGCGTGGACTCCGAATGGATCTCAGAAACCATGACTATCTCCTAAATAAAAAAGTGCAGTGACTCACCTTCCTCCAAATAGTTTTATCGAGGCGGGGAGGGGAGCAGAGAGGATCTTGTTTATTGTGCATGAGTCTCAAGAGCAAGTGGGATGAATGTGCTGAGACACTGAGGTCAGCAGGAGAGCAGCCAGAGGGAACCCAGGGAGTGATCATCCTCTGCTCCCACCACCCTCATTCTTGAGAGCTCATTTCCTGGCCATTAACCCAAATCAGAGCGGACTGGCCCCCAGCAGGATGGCTCACACGGCACACGGAGACAGGAAGGACTGGGGCCTGAGGAGGCAGTTTCAGAGTGCCTGGGGCAGGGAGGCGCTGTAAGGAGCCCGAGGATGAATCAGGGGAGTTGCACAATGACAAGAGGATAGCTGCAGGAAAGTGAATGCCTGCCAGATCACAGTTTAGGGAGGCCACAGCCCATGGGCTTCATCTGGTTAATCCAAGTCAAAATAATGTTATGAGAAATTTTTAAGCCTTTCCTCCTGTACTTTTCAAGATAACAGATCAAGTACATTTCCAAGCCCTACTTACTTACTCATTGCTTACACACACGGTTTATCCATAAAGATGCAGTATGTTCCTTACCATGTATGATGGGGTGATGTGTCCTTGGCAGCAGGAGGGAAATTCTGCTTGTGCCTTGTTTTGATAAGAGCAAATCACAACAGAAAATAAACACCAGTTTATTTTACCTCTAATTTTTACAGCAATCTGGAAACATCACCCAAACATGAGAGAAAGCAGAAGTCACCCCCAGGACGTGCAGGCCATTATCTCTGTTGCTGTGTTCCTGTGCTCTCCACCACAATTTGGCACAGTCTCAGCAGGGCCAGGGTGAGTAGTTACCACTTTGAGTCATGCTGCTGAACCTGTTACCCTCCCTTTCTTATAGGGTCCTTCTGGTTCTCATCACTCAGCCTTTTCTGGGAAAGGTTAGGAACCCTTCGGAGGCAAATTCCCACGTGCTGTGCATGTGGATCTCAGTGTCCATGGGAAGGAAGGACCATTGTGCAACTGTGTCTGTACAGATCAGCCACTGCATGGTGCAGGCAGCTTCATACAGGTGTGATTCTACTGCCTCTCTTTACCTGTGCCTGTGTGTTTGCCTATGAATGCACATTTCAGCACTGCATGCCAGGCTACAGGAATCCAGGTACATCACATATGGAAACATATTCCATAGCTGACCGGCTTTGCAAACCAGTGTTTTGATGAGAATGAGGAAGGAGTTTCAAATTTAAATAAGTAAAATTAAGGATGAAAACATGCTTCTCCCATTTGTCCCTGTCCAGAAGGGCTGAAGAAGGGATTGTGGGATGCTCATAATGGCATCATCACCCAGAGAAGCTCTAATTCTTCTGGACGCAGGGAGTGTGTGCACTCGGAGACTTTGCAAACACTGACATCACTTTTAATCAAGGTAAACTTTGGTCATTTCATTCAATATTATTTCATTTAAAGAACTCTGCTGTGAAAAAAATAATTTTCCTTAATTAATATTTTGCTCAATTAATTCTTTCTCTCAGAGGAGATTTGAACTTTATTAAATTTTTCTGAAGAAAGAAAAGACATCTCAATACAGATATTGCATTAAATCAGTGTAACCCACAAACTTCCATTTCAATAATCATTACCATTTCTATTGATCTTTGCAAAACTTCTCAAATTGATAAACTTTCCCAGAGGTTAAATTCTGCCTTAAGACAGAGACCAGATGAAGAGAAATGTCATGTCTCAGACTCCTGGAATGACTTGCAAGCATAAAATAAGACATGAAAAAAGAGGCAGAGAAGCAGCCACACTATTTTGCCTGAAGGAAGGTAATGCTGTTGTTTTTATTAGCTGCGCAGATACTGCAAAATTCAGGCTCTCTGTTCTCTGTTCAGGTTACCCTGGCCCATTTGACCCCTGGAGCTTCCTCAGTGACCTTCTACCTGCTGTTCTGTTGGAACACCCATCTCCTCTCCACCAGAGATCATCCCGAAGAGCATCCATCTATCCATGACCACCTGCTAATGGGTTTTCACACAAACAGCCACTGTGGCTGGGCAGTGCTCACAGGCACACTGACCCGTGTGGGTCTGGCCCTCGTGCCACAGCTGCAAGAGAAACCCCTGCCCTGGTCCCCCCAGGCCCTTGTGCTGGCTGAATCCCACCACTCTGGACAGAGCTGAGGGCTGGGCATACCCACACCAGCCTGTGGGGACTGACAGCCCAACTCAGGCAGGCAGCCCTAGGCAGGTTCCTGGACCAGCACCTCTCTCCTGGCCATCCTGGTGTCCCCACAGCCTCTAGCCACAGGGAAATGTGTCACAGGCACAGCCCCCATGGCCCCGTGCCTCTGCCTGGCAGGGCTCGCTGGGCTCCCCTCCACACTCCCTCACAGAGCTCCCCTGAGGAAGCCAGTTACCCAACATTTGAAGACAGCAATTAGTATTCACATAAAGTACCTCTGAAATCATTCCACTCCATAATTATGCTCAAATTCATTAGCAAGAATATTAGAACTATAATTAACTTCCAAGCCTTGCATGAGCTCCTGATAAAACCAGAACCTGTTATGAGAGATGGCTTCTGGAGCCACTGGCATCAAGGAGGCAAAACTACACACCACAGAGGGAATGTACTGCTTAAGGGCTTCAAACCTATGGTTTTACCTTGATTTCTTTTCAATGTTCTAGTACAAACTATAATCTTGATATCTGATCTCTCATTTTTGCTTTCTGTTATTGGATTAGTATTCCTAACAAGAAAAATCACAGAAAAGCCAAAGTATCAAGTTATTTAAAATTGCTCTGTTTGTACCCTAATGAGGTCTGCAAAGCATCCTATAGGATTCAAACCATAATTTCAAAATAGAAAACTAGGCATAAAATGTCTTTGAAACACTAACTAGCCCCTGAGCAGTTGTTCCAATAGTTAGGAATGATTGTCCTTTGGTGGGGGTTACTCAATGCAGATTGGAATCTTGCAGGGCAGTCTCTATATAATACCTGGGAGTTTGGGGCTTGGGACAAGGACCAACCAAAGACATTGTAGAAGACATTGCATATGAGATTGTTAGATCATTCTAATCTTAAATTCCAGCCTTTCACTTCTGAAATCAACATTTTTCTACTTACTTGAAGAAGACACTATTCCACTCCAGCAAGCCATGACACTTTCAAATGTATTTTAAACAAAATAATTTGAAATATTTGCTGAGGCTAATGATGCTGCATGTATGTAGTGGGTTGACCTCGCCTGGGCACCAGGTGCCCACCAAGCCACTCTATCACTCCCCTTCCCAGCAGGACAGGGGACAGAAAATAAGATGGAAAATAACTAGTGGATTGAGATAAGGCAATTTACTAAAGCAATAAAAGAAAAGCAAAAGTTTGTGCATGCATAAGCAGAGGGGAAAAGTTAATCTCTGCTTCCCATCAGCAACCAAAGTTCAGACACTTCCCGGGAAGCAGGGCTTCAGCACAAGTAGAGGGTGCTCTAGAAAGCAAACATTGTAGAATAAAAAATGCCATCCCCACTCCTCCTTTCTCCTTTAGCTTTTATCTCTGAGCTGACTAGCTGTGTTCCCTCCCAGGGTCTGGAGGGGGAAATGTTAGAGAGAAAGTGCTGCTCAGCAGTAGCCAAACTAACACTGCTGTGTTATCAACACCCTTCCAGCTTCCAATGGAAAGCACATGGTGAGGGCTGCTGAGGGAATGAGAGCTCTGTCCCAGTCAGACCCAATCCAACATGAGGGCTGCTGAAGGAGAGCTCTGTCCCAGTCAGACCCAATCCAACATGAGGGCTGCTGAAGGAGAGCTCTGTCCCAGTCAGACCCAATCCAACATGAGGGCTGCTGAAGGAACGAGAGCTCTGTCCCAGTCAGACCCAATCCAACATGAGGGCTGCTGAAGGAACGAGAGCTCTGTCCCAGTCAGACCCAATCCAACGTGGCCAGGAAGCCAGCCTGGGACGAGCAGCCCCTGCAGAGCTGTGGCCTAGGGCATGGGGTGGCACTAGAGTGGGATGGTTTGTGCTGTGGGGCAGCGGCAATGGACAGGCTCTGGTGGCCCCAGAGGGTCACAGAAGGGCTCAGCCTCAGCAGAAAGGAGTAGCTCCAGCCCCCAGAACCCAAGGTTCAGCATAGTGCCTGCAGCTACCATGGAAGCAAGAGGAAGAGTAGGGAAAGGAAGGGCCACTGCTCTCCAGGCATGGGGTGATGAGGGACATGGAGGGGCAGCAGTGCCATCTTTGCCCTGAGTCCCCCAGGGCTGCACTCAGGGGACAAGTCCTCTTTAAGAGCCTGGAGAAGGATAACTCTGCCCACAGCAGAGGGGTGCCATATCCAACTGTGCAATTCAGGAGCCCTGCTTGGCACCTGAAAGGCTCTAAACAGGAAGGAGATGAGACTCCCAATGACAGGAGATGTTTTTACCTTCACAGCAAACAAACAAACCACATGGATGACAGCTGTTACACAGTGCTAAAACCTGCCTTTTGACAGAGAAGTCTCCAAGAGGAGGTACAAGAACTGTCAGTAGTTAATTTGTTTTGGTTCCTCTCTGATAATGGCAAATGGGAAAGAAAAAAAAATATATATTCAACATAATACCTCAGATAAGAAAAGCTTCTGATTTTGTGCCAGTACCCATATTTTTCATTAAGAACAAACAGGAATTTGTATGCTTTTCTTTACTTGATTCATACTCTGTTTCAAATATGGATGATTTATCTGTTTCCCTTTTGGTTCTTCTGACATATTCGGTTGTGTATGTGAGAATGAAGTTAAGGTGCTTCATGGAGTTTGGAAGAGTAGAAATTGTACAGCACCTTGCAGAGATAACCCATCAACTGCTATCCAAACAGAGAGCAATAAATCTTAATCTGTTTTCAAGGAGCCATACACTGCACATTTTTTATGGCAGTTGTGAGATGTATCTGATTCAGTGACACTGTTATTAAAGACAGTAGGAAATACCACAAATTATTCTTTCTGCAGACCTCTGATGGTGGCATCTCACAGCTCCTGTCAGATGGCATGGTGGAGGCATGCTGCCCAGACGTGTTTTTGGCAACAGACAAAACCAAATGGAAACGGAGAGCTCACCATTACAGCTCTGAGATGGAGAACAGGCACAGAGGAGCTGCAGCACTGCTGGACACCCTGCAGGATGAGCTGCTAGCGGTGACTTTGGCATGTCTTCTGCTCTGCAGGCAGAAATGGATACAGGAGCCCTGCTGGGATGGATGTTACTGCCTGGCTCAAAGGGGATGTGCTTATCTCCCTAGGAGCCTTTCATGGTCGATCACCAGGAGCTGCTTCCCAGGCAGGCTGAGAGAAGAGCTGAGCAAGATGTTTCCTGGTCCCCAAGGTCAGCACCAAAGTCATTAAGCCACATGCCCTGTGCTGTCTGACTGCTCGTGCAGGGAAGGCTGGTGCCCTACCCCAGCTTCTTAATATAGTTCCTCTTCCCACCTGCACATGGACCCTCTGGCCACTACTCACAGCCTTGCTCCTCACTTCCTGCCCTGTGCCCCCTACCCAGCACTTGCATGGCCAGTGACCCCCAGGAAGGTTTGTGAGGGGGGTCAGTGTCCCTCACTCACCTCAGATGGTGTGCTCAGAACCAAGGCTGTGCTAAGCCCAGAGTGGGACAAACAGGGGGATGAGGAGAGCAGAGTCCCCACTGATCTCAGCAGCACTCTCAGGTGTAAACTACACTTAAGGGCAGCAGCATCTTACTGATTCCAGTGACAAACAAGTACCAACAAGATTTTAAAATGTTTTGGTGAGATGATAGGGAGCTGTGACAGGGAGCAGGACAAAATTTAGACCTTTTCTCTCTTTTGTAGTCCTCTGGATTTTTCTGTTTAATGTTAACTAGAGTGGAAGTGAACTATTGAGAAGAGGGCAGAGGTATAAATGCAAAGCACTCCTTGGTCTATGGTGTTGGAAGAGCTTATATAGAAAAAGCACATCTTTAACCTGAGCAAGCATTTTCACAGCTTCCTGGAGTTTGTTGTGGCAGCTTCTGCTGAGCACAAATTTACCTGATGCTGTCGTATGTCCAAACTCACAAAGGGTTTCTCCATCCAAGACTTTGTCCTTGTGGGTAGCTAGCACCCTGCTCAGGTGTCCACATGGCTGCTGAAGAGCCAGAAGTGTCATGTGCCTCACCTACATGAGCTGTGCTGAGCTGCCTGCTCTGCTGTGACTCCTCTGAAAGATCCCAGTGTCTTTCTCTAGGAGATCCTCGGTCCCTCCTCTGTGACATCCCTCTGTTCCTCCTCTGGGAGATGCTGGTGTCCCACACCTTGCAGCCCAGCCTGCACAGACAGCCAGACAGATGCTTGCACAGGAGTTCACGTCAGCTCCAGCTCATTCACAGGGCTCAAGACAGAGGAGAATGCAGTGATGAAGAGAGGGAGAGCATCCACTTGTACCTGCTGTGTGATGTCAGGTTCAGTACTGGCTTTTGCTGTCAGTATTTTCCTTCTAATGACCTCTAAAGCACCACCAGGGTGACACACAAACAGAGCACAGGCAGCCCTTAAACCTGTACTCACAGCAGCCCCACTGGTCCCTGTCAGGTGAGTAATCTTTCCACAGAGTATTTCTCCAAGTAGAAGCTGCTGCTTTGTCAAGGTCACCAATACATATTCCTGTAATCTTTGTTTCATTTAGGTTTTGATTATAAATAAACAATGCTTTGTCAGTAGCAGGGAGTTTCAGTCAAACTCACAAGAGAGTCTGTGCAACGCAGAGCCCCAGGCTAGAAGTCAGAGTACTGATGGTTGGTGCCCAAGCCCCTGGGCATTGCCCATGTTACCTAGTGCCCACAGGGCCAGGATTCCTTCAAAGAACAAGGCCATGCTGGGAATGAACAGCGAATAAAGAGAAAAACATGCGACCATCAGCACATTGAACTACTTCATTAAATGAAGGGGTGCCCTCTTGAGAACATATTGGTCCACCAGTGCTTCCTCCCCATGACTTGTCCACAAGAGCAGAAAACGGTCTGCAGTGAGTCTCGTGCCGTGAGCTTCTGCACCTTCTGGCTCTCCTGCTGCAGGAGCATCAGGCTTGATCCTGCGGTTCTCCTGGCCCCTGAAAATGTCCCTTCCCCACCAGTTTCTCCATGACCTTCGCAAAGGAGCTCAGTAAGTGCTCTGTGGCTGCACCAAGTGAGAGACTTTCTTCCATTTTCTTTTTTATGGTTTCTTTATCTAGTATTTGTTCTGAAAGTCTCTGCTTACACACACACAGTATATTTGATATATAAGCCCATATAAATACCACTGGCATGTAATGAGGCCCTGAAATGAATACAAACTATGTGCTTAGAGCTGCTGGATAATATTTAATCAAAACTCCAGTTTTACTGGTGATAAGTGAGAAATCTTAATTGATGGAGATATAAAATATGAAAAAGTGCCTCTCATGAGGAGGCATTAAAGCCTAATTCACAGAAAAATCTAGCTTGAGAAAAGCATTGCAATAAGGAAAGAAGAGGGTGGGCAGAGAGAGAACAAGAGAAGAAAGGCCTGAGAAAGGGAGAGAGCGCCAGAAGTGAAAATGTGCACAGATTTAAAATGTCCTGCAGAAAAAAGTCTCCTCTGCTGCCTCTGCCGAGCGGTGTTGTACAGTGTTTGCTGCAAAGGAATAACCAACCCATTCACTGATTTGTGCTCCTCTCCTGGCTCCCCCGCTGTTCCCAGCCTGGCAGTGATCTCAGCCTGGGCTCTGCTGGAGCAGCTGGGATGGGGAATCGGTGTCAACACAGTAGCAGCACCCAAGAGATCCAGGACAGCACACGATCCCATCCCTGAGGTTTGTTTTGTTGCATTATTATTGCTCCATTGAGAAGATACACAGCAGTTCAGTTCAGCCCTTCCCAGCCCACCCACTGTTGGTCTTCCCTGTGAGGCTGTGCCGGGAGAGAAAGGAAGCTGGGAATATTCTGGTGTAATTAAATTATGTAAATAAATTTCCTCCACACTCACTGCAATGCCAGCTAGGTGGCTGGGAGATGATCTTGGGGCTGGGAAAGCCTCAAGCAAATACCTTGGGTGGAGAATTATCATCTGAAACACCCACTGTGCTAGAAAGTATTGGGCAGTAGTGTAATAAACTGTGATGTTTGACTCACAGGCAGGCAGATGCTGATTTCCCACCTCAGGGCAGGAATTTGTTTGCACCCATTCTCATTACCTGCTCCCTACTCTGTGCTGAAGGCTTTTGTCTTTGTGGCGACAGGTGAGCAGTGGGAGGAGGAAGAGAAGGGAGGAAGAGAGGAGAACCACTTGAGAGTGGAGCAATGAGGGGTTTAGACTTCCACATGCTAGCCCTGAGGAGCAGAGCCCTGGGGATGCCCGGGCACCTGGCAGTAACCATTCTCCCAGCTGTGCTCAGCCCTGCTGTGTTCAGCTCTGCCCTGTGGTCCCAGCCTCCCCGTGGGGCCAGCAGTGCCACTGCTGTGTGGCCTGGCTGGGA
The DNA here is from genome assembly GCA_016584745.2 of Phylloscopus trochilus trochilus. Taxonomy (NCBI): domain Eukaryota; kingdom Metazoa; phylum Chordata; class Aves; order Passeriformes; family Phylloscopidae; genus Phylloscopus; species Phylloscopus trochilus. The sequence continues at coordinate 66,706,872 of WQNJ02000001.1, forward strand.
AAGAGGAATCTGCAGCACTGCCTGATGTGACAGTGAATAACTCATCTTCCCCCAACAGTGAGTAACTAATCTTCTCTGAGATTTTCCAAGGCAGACCACATTGTATAAAATATCAATTTCTGTACAAGCGTCTAATCCAAATTCTGGAGTGACTTTATATTCTGATAAACTCTGAGGCTAACTTCCCTTTGGTATGAGGGAGGAACACGCTGTGCATAGCAACAGAGAAGCAGATGGAAGGTCCTGATGGAAATGAAGATTCAGTAGCAGCCAGGCTACTGCCATAGCAGTTGGCAAGTGGTTTGACCCAACACACAGCAAAACAACTGCCACAGTCCTCTCACTCTGGCGTGGCCAGGCCAGACAGTGGGCCAAGACACACCCTGAGGGCAGGCAGGGTCTCCTTCCCACAGCCTCCACTGGTGGCCACTCTCTACAAAATACTCGCATGGAAGGATGTGTGACAAGCTGGATTATTTTCCCCAGAAATTTGACCTTTGAAATAAATATATAAAACTTCAGATTATTATTTTTAAACAGTCATAACAGAAGAAGTCCTGCTTGTGTTAGAGATCACCTCTGCTGAGCTGCAGCCAGTGACCATGGCCAGTCCCAGCTGGGACAGCAGCAGAAACGGCGCCCATGTGCCAGGTCAGTGCTGTGGGACAGCACAGATGGAGAAGGAGGTGTCTGTTTTGCATGATGCAGCAGCTATAACTGGTAGAAATGTTCTGGGATAGAGTTTAGTTGATTTTACTTTTTCAAGAATATTTGCCTGATAGAAAAGCTTGTCTGTGTTTTTTTCATCTCTGTAATTTACATTTAGCATATAAAATGGGAATATAATTTTAATATTAAATTAATAATAACCTCATGCTTTAGGCTGCAATGATTAAAACATGGAAGTTAAAGAAATACAAAAAATAACGAATTTAGATTCTCATGGTAATTTCCATCTACCAACTATGATCACATTTTCCAGCTGAACATTCCAGACAGGAACAGAAGGACCAGGAAACACGTCTGGCTGTGCTGGGCTGAGCAGGTGTCACTACCTGTGCCATGATCAGCACCTGCCTGTTCTCTGAGCACCTCCTGTCCATGTACCCTCAGGTCATGGTTCTATGCCCTTGTCTGAGCCTGCCTTTGTGATCCGCTGATGTCAGTCCTCAGCAGCACCAGCGATATGCAGATGTTGCCAGAGAAGCTCAAGACAAGACAAATAAAGTCTTTACTTTCTACCTAAACTGTTGTTATAATTCTCTTCTTCTTCTCTGTTATTTGGAAATTTAGTCAGCAGAAAGAAACTTACTCCCAACCCTTCTTACAGTTCCTTTTGTTTTTTTCTTCACAGCAAAATATTCCAGAGACTTGAGTTATGTTTCTGGATGGATATTTCTGAGTCTTGCCTCTAAATTTCAGGGGTTAAATTAGACCAGGGAAGAGTTCAGTCTTTGACAAATCTGATTTTTGAGGATGTTTGTTCCCAGCTTTCATCTGACATTTCTGCTTGACGTGGCAATGTCCTTCATGGGGGCCCTTACGAAGAGTATGTTGTACTTAATCCAGTGAAACCAAGTAGATCCTGGAGTTTGCAACCCTTGGGATTTCCCCAGCAAGAACTGCAGTCTGCCAGCACAGCCATGTGCATGGCTGATGGAGCTTGGCAGTGCAGCCTGGGCCACAGCAGCAGCAGAGGGAGGTGCTGGGTGCTCAGCCGTGCTCACCAAAGCCTCGTGCCCATACAGGTCCCCACAGTCCCCTCCTCAGGAGCTGCGTGGTTTGGGAAGGATGTGGGTGGGAGGACAGGTCTTGTGCCTCGACATGGAGGGGGGCAAAGGACTCTGTTGCAGGCTCAGGGGTGTCCCAGCAGCTGCAAGGGAACCCTCATCTCCAGCACAGTAAACACATTGCTCCATGCCAGACAGGCTGCAGCCAACACACCTGGTACTAATATGAATACTTATTTTTTAAAGCTGAATGCAAATTTTAAAAGTAATTTACTCATCTGTTATTCCTGCTCCCAGCATTCAGCAAATGCATTTTTTATTCATCTGCCCCTGGCATACAAGCCTCTGCGATTAATACTTGTATTTATCATAACTCCAACTGACTCTGACTTATGTCCCCAGGAAAAAAAAAACTGAGAAAAGTCTTTCTTAGTAATTTTAAATGAATCCTGCAAGCCTGAGATTCACTGATGATATTTCATACATTTTCGATGAAATTCATATATTCTCAGAGGTTTTCTTGTCTCTCAGGGCCTTTGGCAGAGCTGTATTACAGCTGACAGTGCTGGCTGTACTCACACACTTGCCTTTCTCTGTGGAAGTCCTTATTCCTTTATCATCCATCACCAGGCTTGTTACCTTAGCACCTGACCACCACAAGTGAAGGGAGGCTTTTGCACCACAATATCAAATACACAGCATGTAACTGTATGGCATGAGAGCATCACAGTAAAACAACTTAGAAAATGGAGCAATGTACCTGTGGTGACTGAACTCTTCAGTAATAATAAATTAGTGTTCAGGAAATAAATGGATCAGGAAATGTATCCTATTACTACTTCATTAAAAAAGTCTTTGTGGAGCAACCTCAAATTTCAGCAAATGCTCCAAAATTTCCTTTTGAATCAATCCCAAAGCTTTGCCAATAGAAACTCACTGATACTGTTTTGGCCTCTGCTCAGGATCTGTTCAAATGTAAAAAGCCATCTCCCAGTAAAAGCACAAAGCAAGGCATCTGTTGCTCTTTCAGAGGATGTTTATCACGACTTGACACTAACCACTGCAAAATAAATACCCTTCCAAGAAAAAAAAAGACATTTCAATATTCTGCTGACAGTAAACAATATTTTCCTGCAAATTTCTGCTGACAGGTTCCCAGACACAGACCCATCCCAGCCGTGGTTCCCTCCTTGTGAACTCCCCTCTTCAGCAATGAATTCTGTGCTCTTGGTTTCCTACCTGACAGACCAGGCCGGTGACCAAGGGCCAGCAATGCTTTTATGCCTAAGGTATTCAGCAGTTGGTAGGTGGAGCTGATTATAGATGCATTTGTTACTGCTCCTTCTTTCAAAACATTGTTTTTGCCTCCCCACTGAGATAACCAAGCACAGTTATATGTCTCAGGAGCTGCTGACCTGGCACTTGTGACATGTGGGAGCAGCAGCAGCAGTTCAGACTTTCACCTCCCCCCACCAGCACCTTCCTCCCAGCTTCTGGGAAGATGGTATTTCTAAAATAAACTCTGTGGAATGAGACCAGCTCTCCTGTCTCATATTCCTAAAACACAAAATCTGAATCAGAAAGAAGTGTTTTACACGGCACCTCGCTACTTCCTGGGCTTTTCTTGAATTCAGAGTTCCTGTGAAGAAGCATCATGTCACCCCCTCATGGGCCCTGCAGGCTTTCTGCAGGGCTACAAAGTAGCACCAGGCAACAAAATATGAATTAAGTCCTTGGATGTAGAGAATTAGGAAAAAAGAGTAAGAAAGCTGAATGAAGAAGATCAATTTCAGCTAGAAGAAAACTAAAATCCTGTCTCCTGTATGTATTTTCCTACTAGCAGAAGAAATGTGCAACTGGATTTTTACTTAAATAAATAATCTTTTGATGCAAATTTCTTCAGTGCCATATATATGTCTGTCTATGTAGTTTGAAAGCAAAACTTTCCTCAGACAGCCAGTCCTGCCTGCATTAGTTTTCACTTTTTTCTGCATTACTGTGACAAGACTGCTCCAGATGAGTCAGCAGGCAGGGGTCTGTCTGCTCACAGGAATAAGAAGTAACAGTGGGATTTTTTGGCAAAAGGGTGCACAGGGGCCTCAGCTCTCAAATTCACTAGTTCTTTAATCATTCCCTCTCTGTGACAAAATTTTTCTCTTAGAAATACATTGAAAGAACGTTTTTTCACTGTTCCTCACACACACTAGAACAGTGACAAGAGAATATTTCTTGAATTTCTCTTCCATCAGCACTTCCATGTTTATGACAGCTCAGTGTATTAACATAAGGCTTCCGATTACAGTTTTTGTATTTTCTTACACAAGGAGGAGTGTTCTGAAAACATACTGCAGTTACAGGAATACTATTCAAATGTGCCTAGTGTGTGAAAACTAGTGAAGCAAAATGAATATAAGATAAAAGTGCTGGTAATTGCTGGAACCCATACACCTCCATTTCAGAAGTGTCATGACAGCTGTTACGTACCAAAATTAATAATCCATAGAATCCTAAGAATTCTGTCTAGAGGATTAACAATGAGCAAAACTGGCAGCATCTCTGGAATGTTTGCACACAGGTGTCAGACTTACCTGCAAGTCTGGGCTGGACACCTATGTAGATTTACCTGGGTTTGCCTTTACTCTGAAAATACAGTAGCAACCTTTTCTTCTATGCGTGCATGGAGAAGGAAAGAAAACCAGAAATGGGAAAGAAATACATACAAAAAATTCTGTACCTCAGCAAAATGAAACAGATGAAATTCTGAACTCTGGCCAAGAGTTTCAAGAGAGTGTGAAATGTGTAGTCTGCACCTTGATAAAGCAATTTATTTGCATTATTACCTATAAAATAGAGTCTCACTCGACGAACCATCATCCATATGTTGTCTGCAGAATTGCACCATCAGAGGAGGACACACATAATGCAAGATCTCAGGGAGACATCTCTGTTCATTCTTGCATTTTGTTAAGAACATGGATTTTGTGACCGAAGAGGACCATGAAATCATTTTATGGGATATCCTGAGTAACTTAGGCAAGATAAAATAATTTCTGGTATGTGTATGATTCCAGTAGTTTGTCCACTGAAGTGCTGCTTTCTGATCTTGTTCTGCAGCCTCCTAAGGCGCAAATCTATTGTTTCCCTCAGAGTCACTGCCAGAGGTTAACATCCATACATTTTAACAGTCAGGGTCTTTGCCACTCTTGAATGTCATTAGCAATTTCATTGTGCCCTTTGCTTTCATTTCAGAATCTTTACTTTCTGTTCTCCTGCCCCCACAGCTGTGGTGCCTTCCTTTTCTTTGAGTAAATGTCCATGCCTATGGCAGCTGTGGGTTTATTTTATTGGGCTGTGGTGTTTCCTGTGCTCACCTGGTCCCATGTGCAACCAGGAACACGCAGTGTGAACACTGCAGTTTGAACACACAGGTGAATGAACTGGGCAGCCTTTACATCCAGCTCAGTCCAGTTCTCCCACAGTTACCCATTTATCCCAGCTGGATTGTCTCTAGTGCAGCCTCCACTTGGGTCTGAACTGGCCCTGCTGGCCTTTTCCCCATGCTGGTTTGTGAGATCTGTATTAATTAACACCACCAAGGTCTGCTTCCCTCTCACCCATGAAGCATCAAAACCAGAGAATGGCGGAGGTTGGAACAGAGCTCTGGAGGTCACTGTTCCAGTCCCATTGCTATGGGAGGGTCACTCAGAGCAGTTTGCTCAGGGATGTGTTCAATCAGCTGTTGAAATTATCTCCAAAGACAGAGACCTCACAACCTCTGGGCAACATGTGCCAGTGACTGACCATCCTGATGGCATAAAACCCAAATTCCAAGCACAAAACAAGACTTGTGCCAGTTGATAGTTTTACTCACGTGGTGGCAGCCGCAGCTGAGTCTAGTTGGTAGTGCCACAGGAGAGCACTCACCTAAGGCAAGGACAAAAAATGCCATGGGCAACACGTGGTCAGGAACACAGGGAAGGTCCAACATCTTACACCATCAGGTTATTGGGACCTGTAGGAGCCATACCCTAATCTTTTCCTGATAGGTTTCAGACCAGCCATACTCTCTTGCTGATATTTGAAATTCACACAGATAAAGCTGACGCAGTCATTTGAAAATGCCACTTCTAAACCTGTCCTTTAAATGTTCTAACGATCAGTGTTCTGAGAATCAGCAATGTTAATGAAATTCCTGTTTCAGACTTGGAAAATTCTTTCTTGCCTGCCAAAAATTGTTTGGTAAGATGAATTATTGGAACTCAGTCTGTTGGAAGAGACACTTTTGCTGATAGAGACAAGCCAGATTGCTTCACAAAAAACGTTCCACTTTGTTGGAATTATGTGAAGACAAATCCCTGTTCCTACAGTGACAACTTTCACTACAAAGAATTCTTTTTTTATTTGCTGGGGTTTTTTCCTATTCTACGTAAACCAGCACCTTGTTCAATGTGCCCGCCCTGGAGTGCTGCTATGCAATTCACAGAAAGTCATGTTCACATATTTAAAAAAAAAAAAACACCAACAAATCCTTATTTGCTATGCAAAACCTGTAACCAGCTAACAGGAAGATCATCACCCTTTTTTCACTTTACTGCTTTTTGTTTAATAAGCACATGGATGAGTGTGTGCAGTCTCTCCCATTTCCTGGCACCTTTTGATGGCCAGCAGTGCTCTTGCCACCTACACGAGGGACATTCTCTCTATTTCTGTATCTCTGGCTGGAGGAGAGGTTCAACTGATCTCCAGGCAGACTTCCTCCATGCAAGCCCTCCATGCTCACAGGTATTCCAAGTTTCTTCAGGAAAGCTCTTTTAGTCTCTCCTGACAGTCACTGTCTCAGTGTTCCACCTCAGCTCTGGCAAACAGCCACAGTGTCACTTTGGAATGCAAATTCCTGTCACTACAAACAGGGATGATCCAAGAGGAACCAAACTCAAGTTGTGCCAGAAGAGATTCAGGTTGGATATCGGGTTCTGTTTTGTTTCCTGTCTTTTTAAGCCTGATTCAAACGCCTTTAAAGGAAAATGAAATGCTGAAACAAATTCCTGGAAGAGAGATGCATGAACGGTCCATTAGTGAAACCATTAAAACATGCAAAACACAGTCACTGATACTACACTTACTCTGACTAGATATAACATGTGTTCTTTGTTTATTACCAAGACAATATTTACACTTTAACATTCAATTGGTTTATGCAGTTAGTCACTCTGAGTAATAAATAAACTCAGTTTCTGAATCCAAATGAAATTACTTACAGTACAGTGCATGCCACAATCACAATATGCTGTATTGCTGATACTGTATACATCTTTCTGTGCAAGCCTTCACTTCAGGCTTTTTAAGGATAATTATTGTCTGCATAAGAAGACCCAGTCTCAAAGCAGCGTCTACCCAGGCCACTGGAGCTTTCACACAGACAGAACTCTAATATAAAAAGCCACCTAAATGAGAAGAACAGGCTGGGTGAGAAGGGAGGAAGGCAGGGGAGCTTGGAGGGGAGCCAGAGGGCAGCTGGAAGTGCCTGTTGAGCAGGGCAGGGTTGGGGGTCCTGGGACAGTGGGCACTCACGGGGGTCCCACCTCAGCACCCAGCCCTGGCCCTGCAGCCTCAGTGCCAAGCGTCCTGTGGGCACAGAGCCGTGGCAGATGGATGCCACTGTCTTGTCAGCGAGCCCCACTCCACACCACAGCAGGACAGGCATGTGAGAGGAAATGGATTGGCAGTGATCAGCACTTGGAGCCCCACTCCACACCACAGCAGGACAGGCATGTGAGAGGAAATGGATTGGCAGTGATCAGCACAAGTGCGTCTGATCCCAGCTGCCGGCGCAGTCAGCTGCCCAGGGGTCAGACATGCCTAAAGGGCTTCCACTGAGGTTAGGTGTGTCCTTCCCATATAAACCACCCACAGGTTAGACACGTCCACCTTTCAAACATAAACATTTCAAAGTAAAATGCTTTAAAAGTCCCCAACTAAATCTTTAGATGTGATCATATGCTCCTCTTTACATATGAATATTAGAAATGAATGAGCACCTTACATCAGTGTCACTTGCACCAGACACATCCTCAAAACTGGAAAACCAAATCTCTCCAGTGGTATCAAGGAGCACTGAAGTGGTGAGCAGAAATGGCAGCAGAACTTCAGGATTCAATGCTGAACTGTCCCAAGATGTGAAACGACACAAGCAGCTGTAAGTCCAGGGCTCCAAGGAGAAGCTTCACTTATGCTTTCTTACTTGGGCTCTGTAATAAGTAATAATTCATGTTTTCATAATGTTTGTATAATGTGATAAATATAGTATGTAATTCAGTTTTATGGTAAATATGTTTTTTAAACATCTACACTGTAACCCTAAAGCCAAAATCACAAAGGCCTGCAAACCATACCCTTGAAAGATTGTGACATTGTTGCCAGCACAGGAGAGATCCACATCAGCAGAAGAAAGAAGGGTGCAGCTGGGAGGAGATGGACCTTCACCATTGATGAGTCTACCAAAGACCCAGCAATTAGCAACTGATATGTATCTTATCAGCATGGTCAAGATAGTGAATCCCAATGCTCAATCCCAGTAAATCTGCTCAGAGGCATCTCCCTGCCCAGAAATCTATTCAACAAGGTCTGCAGCAGGGAAACAAAGATATGTGAATATGTATCTCTGACAGGACTGAGATCACCTACTGTACAACGAAACACTGTATAAAAACCAGCAGCACAAGGCACACTTGGTGAAAACCCATGGGTACAGTGACAGAGGCTGTACTCTGATTTCACCCAGTACAAGCACTGCCTCCTTGATTGTGGGCTTTGACGATTTCACTGTCTGAAAATTCCTCTGGCAAATAAATTGCTTTTGATGAAATTGGCTCTCTTAATTTATAACAGGCTCCCTGACCCCAGTTTCTGCAAAATCTCTGTGATTTGTGGCTCATCATGACTGAGATGACCCATTTTTATACACATGAGGACACTTCTTGAGGGGAAAGGGAAAAGGGGAAGCTTGGGAGGGACATCAGCCAATGGCCACAGCTGTGATGGACAAGCAGCTTTGCCAGGATCTGCTCGAGGTCCTGGTGGCTCTACCTGCCTGGAGGCTCAGGCTGGCAGGAGAACAGGTGTGGCACTGGGCTCAGCTTGCAATCCTCTCTGCTCCTGACATTAGCTTCAGCATGCTTGGGTCTTTGCTTTGAAGTGACTCGAAAAATTTGACCTCTGGACTTCAGGACTATAAGCAAATGTCCATTGTCATGCTCGTAGGCAGGTTCTGAATTTTGCGCTGTTCCTTTCCCACAGACTCATCACAATGAACGCTTTGCTGACTGTCTTGCTGAGGTAGCTTATGTGTGTCCTGCTTTCATAGCAGGAGTTTACTGATCACAGCAGAAGGGGAGATATCCCAGGGGACACCTTCACTTTCTTGTGTCTGCTTGCTTGTTGCTACTATATTCCTCTTTGAACACCTCAAGGTTCTTAACAAGGTATTAATTGAAAGAGAAATGCCCCTTGCAGCCATAAAAATCAAAAATTTTATTTATTACAGCCTAAACTCAGTGAATGACACTATAATTTGTATGTTTCGTGGGAATTACCTTTCTAAACACCTGTTTAAGCCAGACTGGAATCAACAGCAAAACTGTGGGCTTCTATAAGAAAAGAGAAATGACATAATTTTGTGTGGAGTGTGACACTGCCCCTAATCCTTGCATTGGCTGACTGATGATACAACTGAACATTGGAGAATGTGTTATAAATTTTGAAACCAATGGATCTGTTTGAATTTTTTCTCTGAAAGAGAATTGGGTATCTAAGTTACATTTTATGTTCATAAATATTCTTATTAGTCCACCAAAGCAAAATCAAATGAAGGCAAAATAGCTGCAATTAATCTTTCATTTACTTCTGAATGTGTGTTTCCCCCCCCCCCCCCCCCCCATTACCTTGTTAGAGCTTGGAGCTCTGAACTGGAGACAAAAATAACTTATTTATTTTTCAAGATCATGCAACATAGACTAAAAAGTGTTTTAAAAGCTTCATACGCCTCATTCTTCATGTTAAAGTTCTACTTGGAGTAGTTGATGGAGAACTGATTAGTGATTGAAGGATGTTCAATAAGTGATAGCAAAATGCTCATTATGTGGTACATATTAAAGATCATTATAAGCTCATTAGGAAAATGTCTTTTAAATTATTATAAAACATCAGTAACAATGAAAAAAACATTAATGCCACTGATAGTTTTGAAGTGTTTTATACTTAAAGTTGTAAAGAAATTTGTAGACTTCAATATAAATTGTGACCCAATTTCCGAAGAATTTTTAAAAGCCCACATTAATCAAAACATAGCATTTTATTTTCCTCATCCTCATAGTAAATAGCCTCTTAAATAGCTCAATTAGGGTTAAAAAGTGATTTTTTAAAAATAATTTTTGAACAGAAGTAAACAGAAACTTTGGGTCCCAAGCCAATGTTGATGAAGATGTGCACTGAAGATGCACTGCTCATGCCTGCGGGTCATGATGAGACCCACACTTACTTGCTTTTGGCCACTTCTCCTGGAAGCCGTGACACAAAATTAGGTGAAGCTGTTTCCAACCCCAGCATCAAAGTTATTTTGAAATTAAAAGATGTGCAGCCCAAGGACAACTGAAGATAAGCTGCTCAGTGGAAACTCTATAGTAAAAGTGCTCAACAGCAAAATTAAGTCCTTAAAAATACTTCTGATTTATAATACTTTTTATTTTCTCCCCTTAGAAAAAGCACTGCCTCATCTCATTGGTTGTTCTGAACCTCACAAAGCTCCTGAGTCATGCAGAATCTTGCTTATGTGGAAGTGTCTTGTTTTCAAAGATGCAAGAATGATACCTGAAAACACCCTTGAGCTCAAGTTTTACAGATGGAGAAAGTGGAAACTGTGAGAGAGGAACAATATGGCTACACCTAGAAAAATATGTGTTATTCTTGCTCTTAACAGCTAAGGTTTATCTGGATATTATCAGTTCTGTCCAGTCTGTCATGCATTATTAAATATCTGACACATTTTGTGGATGCTGTGATTCCTGCTCAGGGCAGCTCTCAGTCCATATTAATTTCTTGCTTCCCTTGTTTCGCTCTAACCCAGCAATTAACAAAAGCTTTATTGAGGCTCCATCCATAAATGATACTTTCTTCTGGACAGTCACATGCCCAGACCAGTTTCCACTTCGATGTCCTGGCACAGAACATCTGGTCAAAATGAGGGAATGAAAAACTTGAACTCCAAGAAAAAGTATTGTTAAAAGTTTGTGGTAAATGCAAACCCACATGGCAGGGTGAGCTTGAGTCAAAAGACCACACAAGTTATTTCTATGTGAGAGTTTCTCAGCCACTGAGAACTGGGCCAAGGCAGCTTAGCCAGGGCACATTTTTGGTGCAGGAGCAGCGGTGGGAGAGCTGAGCAGGAAGGGAAAGAGAGGGGGCACTGTGGGCAGGCAGAGCAGGGCCTGGAGCTGGACACACAGTCCCTGAGGTCTGGGGCTTCTGTGGGGCCCCGTGCCAGAGCACCCATCTCCTCCCTGCCACAGCCCCAGCCCCTGAGCTGGGATGGGCTGGATGATGACAAAGAGGGAAAGGGGACAATCCCCTCCTGGGCCCCACAAGCTCAGACACGGGTTGGGTGCTGCAAAGCATCCCCGGGACTTCAGTCAGCTTTGGCCGGCAGAAATCCTTATAACCCTCTACACGAGGAAGGGAGGGGGATCATGTCAGCATCAGAAGAGGACTGCCATTCATTGAGACTGGCTGGAAGGCCACACTGGCATGTCTCTGGAGTTATTTAGAATCTAAATTAGGTCACAGCCAATTACTGCCTGCATGGTGGAGACCTTGGTGCTATAGAATGGCTGAGCCTTGGGGTAAAAATGCAAGAATTCAGCAGATGATATATCACTGCTTGTGTCACACATGGCCATTTATCTCCAGTTAAGACATGAATAATGCACTACAAGGTTTTTGCTGACCAGTTTCTTCAACTCTTCTTCCTGAAGTGTGTTCCTGGGCTTCAGGTACGTGGGCAAGAAGGAAAATACTTGGGGGCTGGCAAGATTCAGGAATTAGTTCTGCTTGCATGGAGTGTAATGTGTCAAAAGTGTCTCACAGATGAAATGAGGTGAAGCTAGGCTAAGAAAATAGAAATGGAGGTGAACATTTAAAGCCCTTGAACTACAGACTACTATGTAACAAAAGTGGGTTTCACCAATTTGTCTCATTTAAGAAGCAATGCAACCAGCTAAATCCAGGTCACTGGCCCCATCGCCCTTTAGACAAGCACATGGTTTTCTGCCAACACCTCCACACTTGCCTAAAGCAGTTCCTTTAGCTAACAGGATTTGAAAAGGCATTCTTAGGAATTAGTGAACAGCCATTAAAAAAGCAACACTAAAAGACTAGTGGATTGGAAACCCAAATGTCAGATCATGGTCGTTGCACATCATCACCACACAGCTGAGAAAACTTCTGCAAACAGACAAACACACACACAGACACCCCCACTGGGACAGTACTCACCACACTCTGTTAACTGTTTAAGAAACCAAACCTTTCTAGTCAGTGCATGTTCCTCATGTGGATTTCCCAGGGCCAGCATCGTCATCATTCATGCTGATGGTACAGGAGGCTTTGACGTCCACCCAGCCTTTACATGCCATCCTTTGAGCAGGATCACAATGGCAGCAGAGCTGGGCTGTCTACACCAAACATCACAGCACATTTTAAAACTCATTCTCTCCTCTTCTGATCTGCCATGATATTTTCCCTCTTTATAAGAGGGCTTGCTAAGAAGAACAAAATATCAGCTGTGTATTAGATGCTGCTCAGAAATTTATCTCCGAGGCTTAGAACTCTCTGAACTTCCCACAGATTTGTCTCTGTTTTATTTCTTTGAACCAAGATTTCTCTAAACCTTTTGTCTTTAATGGAAGAGAGATTCTTACATTGCAAAGCTACAGAAAGAAAATTACCTGATTGAAATCTGACAGCTGAGTTTAAGACCATCGATAAAGAGCTGAGAACTTACTCAGTGAAGTAAAGATAAACACACAGAATAAAATGGCACTGTTTGAGATGTTACTGCAATTGTTCTATAGAAAAGCACCAATAAGGACATTGATGTAAAATGAGGAAAGGAACAGAGTATATCTCAACGAAAGCCCAGCAGAACATGCTTTTAGGGTAAATGAATAAATAGAGATCCAGAGGGATTTGTAGAGAGTTTGTACTCAACCAAAGACAGAGATAAGTTTCAGAGTTTTTTTGGCTTTCTCTGAAAGCCAAAACAAAACCAAAACTGCTGTTGAGACATTAAGACAAAAGAAAAAGAAAAAAAAAATTGAAGGTTTCTACTTAATAATTTCTATGTTCTTTTTTGCTTTCTTCTTAGTAGTTCAAAATTGTTAAAAAGATATATGTTTCAAATATTTGTAACACCACAACTTAGCTCACCACTGCCAGCTCTGCAGGTTCCTAAAGGAAAATAACCTTTCTAATTCTAAGCAGACAGTCATTAAAAATCCTAATAAGGAGCACACTAGGAATGCTAGGTATGGAGATAGTCTTTATGGTTTGTTTGTTTGTTTAATTTTTCATTGGATCTACCACAACTGGATATTTTTTATTCTGTGACTGCAGGTCTAAAAAATGTGGCCACTGCACATGTGTTCATACATATACAAGGAATCATAAGAGAGTGAATTAAAGCAATGGAAAATTCCTCTCTCTCATATATGCATTAAAATATGCATAACTGCCTTGGGTGTGGATGGGTTGTAGGAATAATCCTTCTATGAATCTGGACAGCCAAAGTCTGAAGATCCATAGATAAATATTTCCAGAAGAGAGCCATGGTGACAGCTGAAATCTTAGCAGTAATTTCTCTGAAGCACTATTTCTCTGGAGTCATAAAGGCTAGACTCTCCTTCTGCTAGTCATTAATAAAAGGGTCCCCTACATCAGTGCATCAGAGAGAGGCTTCCCCTCATCCCTGGGCTGTTCTGCCAGCACTGAAAGGAGTGGCTGAGCGAGTGCTGCTGTGTCTGAGGGAAGATGAGAGGTGGGATGTGGAGGAGGTGAAGCCGCTTGCTTGTGTCCTCTCGGCACTCTGCCCGGGGGCCGGGGGTGCCAGCCTGGCCAGGACTCCCACGTCAGATGGCATGAGCTCCCAGGCAGCCCCCAAGGCTGGATCTCTTGGGGTGTCAGCCCTGTGGGGAGCTCAGCTCAGCCCACCCAGACACTGTCCACAGTGGAGTGGGGAACAGGGGCACAATGGGCTTTTGTTTTCTGTGTGGATGTGTCCTGCAGCCCCTCCTGGGTTTGTCCAAGCAGCAAAAGCCTGAGTTTGCCACCAGATCTCAGCTTTGAGTTTGGGATTTTTTTCAGGAAAATAATTTCCAGAGCAATAAAGAACAAGTCTGGGTCTATCTTAAAACTACACCCTTTTATGTGTAATCATTTTGACCTGTCTCCCTGATAAAAAAGAGATTTATCTGAAAGTCCTGAAGGCACTAAAGCTGTTGTGAGGAAGCTGAGCACACTGGTCAGTGAGATAAATGAACCTAGACAGGGTATAAATAGCACCAGAAGGATGTTATTAAGTCAATGCTTGGGGAATCAGGCTTCTGCTTAACTTTCTATTTTTTCCCTCTTTCTGATTTCCCGGCCACGAGAATCAGAGGCAGATCTTTGCAAATCTTTGTTTTCCTGCCATTTTCTCTTTAAAAAACAACTGTGTTGACACAGTTGGGACATCATATGTGGCATATTGGTTGGGGGTGCATAAATGCATTGTAACCAATATAATAAACAAACAAAACCCAAAACAAACAAACAAACAAACAAACAAACAAACAAAAACAACAAAAACAAAACAAAACAAAACAACAACAACAACAAAACCCACTCAGTTTATTTTTATCTGGTTTCTTCCCTGCCCTTGGACTCCGAGAAATGTACTTTCCTCTGTCCTTCACACAGAAAATTCCTGGAGTAGACACTCAACCATAATCTGTCTGGGATTGTTTCAGCAACTTCTCTTGCTTTTACTTTCATTTTATATGATGCTCTCCAGAAACCACATTTTTATGTCTTCTCAGAAATCCAGTTGTCCTGCAATAGGAAACCTTTCCCTAAACCAATAGTTGTTTCAGCTGGATTTATTTACAATGTTTTATTATCCATTCTCAGGCATTTATTTTCTTTATACAAAAGGAAGCAACAAATTAAATGACAACTGTAAAGCTGACAAACACCAGCCATCAGAGTGCAGATTAAGAGGACCACAACAACATTTTTTTACAATGACTGCTGAGGTAATAGTGTAAATTTAAAACAAATTGTGGGGAAAGTGCTCTGTATTATCTCTTTTCTGACCTTAACCCATGGGCAGAGAAACAGCCAGAGGCTCCTGTCACTACAGAAAAGCCCCAAGTGTTCTGGTTTGTTATGGAGCCAGACTCTTCTCCATGGTGCCCAACAATAAGACAAGAGGTAATGGGCAGAAACTGATGCCCCGTGTGGCGAATGATAATTCATGTTTTCATAATGTTGTTATCGTAGTGAATGATAGTTTGTATTTTTATAATGTTGTGGTTAGTATAAATCAGAAACTAAAGTGTACCCTTTAAAGAAAGCCAAAAAGCCTCCCCAGCAGGATGGAGGGCTTGGAAAATTTCACAAGAATTCTCCCGGTCTCCAGAGAGGTGGACAAAGAAATTACAATTCCAATGGAAGGTAGAGAACAACCTGGACAAGGATGCTCTGCACCTGATAAAGACTAATGGCCCTGAGATGATATCTTATTTGGGACATTAAGAGGCACTCGGGAACCTTCAACACCCAGGAAATGCATTCAGAAACTGGACCCTGCTTTAGAAATTTCATCAATGGAGACGCCAAGGGACAAAAGAACTTACAGAAATCTCGGACTCATGTAAGCCCAGCCAGAAAAAGTATAAAACAGCTGGCTTGGACTGGGCTCGGGGTGAAAGCAGGGGGAGTGTAACGCTCGTGGTTTCACCCAGTGCTGGCACTGTTTCCTTGTCTCGTTGGCTTTGTCGATTTTCTTTGTTCAGAATTCTCGTTGGCAAATAAATTGGTTTTCGATGGAATTGGCTCTTTAAATTTATAACACCCAGGAAGTTCCATCTGAACTTAAGGAAGAACAACTTTCCTGGGCAGTGACCAAGCACTGGAACAGGTTACCCAGAGAGGCTATAGAGTCTCCCCCACTGGAGTTATTCCAGAATAATCTGGACACACTCTTGTGTCATGTGCCCTTGGATAATCCTGGTTGATTTGGGAGGTTGGACCAGATGAGTCCATTCCAGCCTGACTCATCCTGGCGTTCTGTGCTCCTGCAAAGCAGCATCTCTGGGGAAATTCAAACACAAAGTTCCCTGCAGACGCTGACCAGTGTTACATAACCTCCACACACCTCCACTCCCATGGCCCCACGGCTGCTGTCCTTGCTGCACCAGAGAGACCTTGAGGAGGGGGACTCAGCACCCTCTGGGAATTACCTCCATTGCCTTCAGCCTCATTTCCTGGATAAGGAGTTCATAGCTTCTTTTCTCCTACAATATCCCCATCTTCCTTCTGGTGGGGCTTGGGTTGGTTTGCCATGGTGTGTGAACCCATGAGAACAATTTGCATTTCAACTGGGTGTGAATGGGTTATAGGAATAATCCTTCTATGGGGCTGGAAAGCCAAAGCCTGCAGGGCTAGCAGGGAGGCTGATGACAGCTCTGCCATGCAAACATGTCTCTGAGCCAAAGATGCTCTGCTGTAACCCAAAACATACCAAAATGGGGGGATGTGTCCTGGGTTTCTATAAAGCTCTCTTTCCTTTGAAATCAAGTTGTGTTCTCTATCCTTTCCATCAATGTATTTGGTAGCATCAAAAACTGTTAAAGGTGAAGCAGAATTTCAGTTGCAGAGAGAGATAAACCACGCCTTTTAGATCTATTCAGACCAGGAAACAGTGGATGACACCCACTTCAAACTGATGTCGTAGAGCCATCAGTGTGAAAGCCCCTGTATCTCCAGCACAATGTGGATGCAGAACAAAAGCTAAGTCTCCAACTGCTTGCAGCTACTTCTGAGCATATCTTTCAAGTGAAAACAACGTTTCAAATAAACCTTGAGGAGAAACAAAGTGAACAGCTACATGAATAAAGAATGACACCACACTGAGTGTTACAAGTCTTCTGGATGGTACCATCTGTTCCTGGAACCCGTATATTTGTACTTCCAATGTGACTTTCTGTATTCCTGCAACCAGAGCTGATATTAAACGTGGTCATGCATGTGTGTGTTAGTACATTTTTCTTGCAGCTTTTTTTAACTGCTGGGTTTATACAACAGCTTTCATACAGCTAGGATACAAACAGAAATATTCCCCAGTCATACTCATGTGGCCCTAGATCACTGGATAGGACAGAGTAATGCAAAGAATAAGAAGATTTTTTTTTTCCCTCTGTTGAACAGAAAAATATTTCTGTCTTCCTACTAGATTACTATTAGCTTTTCAGCAAGAAAGTTATGGCCTTGCAAAGACTCCTCCTTTCTTCCTTACTTTGCTCAAAGTTTCTGAGCCGCTTGAGCTGAGTGATGCTCTTTCCTTTCCAAGCACTATGGGAGCACTGAATTGTGATTCATTATCCTGTCCTCAAGGACTTCAGGAGACAGCAACACACATTCGTGTGTTACAAGAGATCACACGCTAATTAACAGCATTATACATTTATGAACCAATTATCATATTTGCACAGGACAAGTGCATCCTACTTCTAATTATAATTTAAGGTCTCACTTGAATAAGCTGTCATTGAAGAAAAGCCCAGTGCACCCTATCAGCATTTTGCAAGTGGAAGTCAAGATGTTCATCCAAGTGTGCTCGGCAGGTTCCTTCCCTAGCACCGTCCCTGGCATGAGCAGGATTATGTCCTCACCTGTGCAGCAAAGGGCTGGCTTGCCTTTACTCAGCAAATGCTCTCACTTCTGCGTCTTCCAGAACATCCTCCCCCAGACTCTCCCTGCGTGGCTCAGAATAGGAGGGGAGGTCAATTATGCCCTGAAGCCCTGGCACTTGGAAAACAAACACCAGACACCCAGGTACCATAAACCTTGCAGTTTGAAATTACTGACTCTTTGCTAGCAGTGCAGTCTCTCTCTCTTTACCTACCAGCCATGCAGAGACAGGAGGAAAACTGAGGTAGAGGTGAGTCTTTGTTTTAATGCCTTTTGTGTAAAAGGAAAACAAGCTGCCTCTCGGAGCATGCAGCAGCTCAGGTGTGTGATTCCCCTTTCTGTGCAGGCAAGCACAAACTGCTATTTCCCAGCCCTCGCACGGCTGGGTGATCCTTGCCTCCATGTCTCACACATCTCCACATCCTTTCTCTGTGCTCCTCCAAAAACATATTTCTTAGTGGTTTCAGCAGTTCTTCCATCAGCAAACCAGTAAAAATTTGGATATTTTGATTTCTCTTCCTACAGAGGTGTTCCATATGTGTAACTTCCACAGCCACCTTCACTACCCATCTCTACCAGGAGTACAAATGAAAAAATATTTTTAGTAGTCCATTAAAACAGCCAGAAATTAGTCATTCAAACTGATAGTGTCATGGGAAAGCCTGGCCCACACATCTGTCTGGAAAATTCATGGGTACCTGAGAACAAGAAATCATAATATTTGGCTCTAGAATTTATAATATTTGCTTCTTCTGCTACTCCCTCTGCTGAAATATATTCTGTTACATTTTTGTCAATACCTAGATAAGGAAAGAAGCAACACTTTAATCTTCTCTGAGGCAGACTGTATATTTTAAAAGCTCCATAAACATGAGTTCTCCAAAGTGCTGTCGTTGTTCCTGCAGGCAGTAAGGTTGCAAACCAAGTAATAAGACTTCAAGCACTAATCAAAATATTCAGAATTGCAAGCTGGTGACAAACAACCTGAAGCCTAAATAGCTCTTAGCAGTAAAAATAAATCTAGCCTTGTCTGGGGTCTCCATGGACTTTTGTACCTCATAAACCATAAATACATTTCCATTTCAGCTTTCAAATTAGTTGCTATTCAGGCTATCTCAACATCTGTGGGAAAACCTTCCCTGGCAGAGGAAGCAAACAGCTTTGCAGAGATTCTGGTTAGTGAGGTTGAGCAGTACCCTCAGAGGAGACCTTCTTCCAAAAACAGCCCTGTCAGATTTCTTGTTTCATTACTAAAGTGCTTTTAGTTGAATCCAATGAATCTGCTCTGCCAGTGGAGTTAAATCCACTCTGGCAGCAGCAGACACTGGCTCTGGGCATGTGGTGGCCAGGGCCATGGATTGGCCTGTGCCAGATGCAGGGGCTGCCGTGTCCAGAGTAAAAATACTAGAAATTTTCATTTAAATAATCTCTTCTAGCCCCTTTTTAACTGCATTTTAAGTTTCTCAGACTGTACCAAACGATCTGGATGAATATCACATGTCACAAGCTGTGCAGTGTTGTTCACAACTTGGGGAGAGAGCAGGCTGGTGACACTGTGAGGTTTACTGACAAGATAAAATGCATCCTGGAGAAAAACACCATTATTTCCTTCACAAATGAAAGCAGGTGCCCCTAAAGCTATAGACACTCTCTGAAATACCTGTTTAAAGTGATTGGTAAATAGGAATACTTGCCACTTTGGGTAGCAGAACATTTAAATATGTGGTCTAAACACCTGGCTACTTTATCTGAGCCCTGGGGACAGGGTGTATTTAAGGCAGATATTAATGCCTGCCTCTCTGCTGCTGAACCAGACAATCACATGTGCTCATAGGGACATGCTGGGAGCTCCCCAGCACCCTGTCTGAGTGTGCTGCTGCCAGGAAGCCCCAAAGGGTGCCTGGAGAGATCGACCTTCAGCTGGTCTTTTTGGTGATGCAGGTGAAGTCACTGGTACAAAAATTTCTCTGCCCTGAGTATTCTGCAGCAGGGTTTTGAGCTTTAATCCAATTTATTTGATTGGTAGAGTGGAAAAAACAGTTGGAGATGTGTGCCTCCAGGGAGACACCCCAAACAAAGGAATCCCTGTCCTTTATACCCTGACAGCCCGTGAACCAGATCTTTACTCACTCCTCACACACCCTGCATACATCTCCTTGTCCAAAGGCGATTTTTGGTTTGGGGTTCTCTAGATCCTTACTGGATTCTTCCTCAGTTTCACAGTGGGTCAGTTGCTGACTAAGTTGTGGCTTCCTTATCTCCCAGTTTCCACTGGCCTCAGGGCTGCCTTTTGCATAACTAAGCAAGAGCTCAAGACAAGTTCAGTCTAAGATAAGATAACTTCAGTCTAAGGCTTTAGTTCAGTCTTAGTTGCTCCCATTAAGCAAACTTCCTCAGACAAGAGAATACCGTTAGTAGAATTCAGCTGGCCATAATTTATCCACAGGATTCCCTCAAGAGCCCATCTGACATGTTCATACATCATAGGACATCTTGAACGCAGTGTTCTCCCTGCCTTCCTCCTCCCCCCAGCTCAGCATGGGGCAAGAAGAGCAGCTCTACAGAGCAACACTGCAGAAACTGGCAATTAACAGTGATTAACATTATTGCTTACCATTCAATTTCATATGAGGAGAGATCTGGTTTCTGATTTAATTCCTGCTGGGGTAAATAAGATGAAACGGAACCAAAGTAGAAAATACGCACATCTAAAGTGGAAAGGAATTCATTCATGAGACTGATAAAACAGACTCTTAACAAACATTTAAGGACAATACTTAAACCCATTTAATTCTCCTTCTCTGTATGAAAGACAATGAATTTGAGGTACCAGTTTGAATTCATTTTGAGTCAATTCACACGCAGAAAATGTACTTTGCTGAAGGGAAGGCAGTTAATTAATCTAACCTCACAGTTATAAAGTATCAGTTCCGTAGTTAGCACAATAACCTCAGACCAGTAAGCCTCATTATCTGTACTGCTCACTTAATCCTGTTAAATTAGGCACAGATAAATTAACGGAAAATGAATGACATTATTTATCAGTTAAAACATTAGATAAAGCAAACCAATCATATTCACCTTAAGCCAATATCTCTTGCAGTAGTCACACATTGCTACACTTTTGCTTACAGGATGCCTGGGCTTCGTCTTTGCTTCCCTGTGTGCTACCAATGCTGTTCCCACAAGACATCAGGTCCATTTTTCCTGTGGTCTTCCCACTGTTTGCAGTACTTTGTTCCACATGCTAGCTGGGTACACATTTTCCATCAGTGGCTCCAGATTTATTCAGTCTTCCATGTAGGTTTGTTTAGCTCTCTGAGCAGAAACAATAGATTTTACTTCCTCCTGGTATTTTGCCTGTTAGAAAACACCTTTTCTTCCATTTCTTACTATTCCTGCTCAGCTTTGGTCAATACTACCCTTAGGTTAACTACAAAATTTATCATTGCATTTAATTACTCACTTCACTTTGCCAAAGGATCATGTGGTTTTAAAAAGTTGAAACTATGTTCATTTGTGATTATGTGCTCCTCAGCTCTCTGTTTCAGCAGCCTAAACATTTTCAGTAGGCTTTAGGAGGCAGCATTTTTTTAAGACATATTTTTGTTTATTTGCACACCCTTAGTTTTATTGACTGCCACTAACTTTACTTCCTGTCATCTTCAGCCATATTACCCCTCAAGATTTGGACATTTTTGTGCAACTCCATTATTATCATTACCCTGCTTTTCCAACCCCTTCTCTATTCACTCTGGCTGGCTTGCAGCAGCCCCACCACCATCCTTTGAAGCCTTGGCACAGAGCACACCTGCTTACCCTCTCAGTCACAAGTGCCCTTCCTAGCAACCACTGCTCTCTCTTGAATAAAGAAGCCACTAGAGTTGGGGCAGGACTGATTGTACAATAAGAAATAGTAATGAAAAAAAAGAAATACTGGGGTGTGACTAGGGATTTGGTAGGATTTTGTCTCTCTTATTCAAGTAGTATTCAAACTATTCAAAATAAAGTCTATTCCCAATAAATTTACCAGAGTTGCGGTTTTGCCATTTTTTGGGGGAATATAAAGACCCAGGCACACACAGCTGTTATAAATTCAAAGAGCAAATTTCATTGAAAGCGATTTATTTGCCAGAGAATTTGGACAGCACAATTGTCAAAGCCCACAATCAAGGAAACAGTGACAGTCCCGGTGAAACTGTACTGCCTCTGTTGCACTGCATTGCACGAGTTTCACCAAGTGTGCCTTGTGCTGCTGGTTTTTATACAGTGTTTCGTTGTACAGTAGGTGATCTCAGTCCTGTCCGAGATATATATTCGTGTACCTTTGTTTCCCTGCTGCAGACCTTGTTGAATAGATTTCTGGGCAGGGAGATGCCCCTGAGTAGATTTACTGGAATTGAGCATTGGGATTCACTATCTTGACCATGCTGATAAGATACATATCAGTTGCTAATTGCTGGGTCCTTGGTAGACTCATCGATGGTGAAGGTCCATCTCCTCCCAGCTGCACCCTCTTTTCTTCTGCTAATGTGGTTTTCTCCTGAGCTGGCAGCGATGTCACAATCTTTCAAGGGTATAGTTTGCAGGACAAGTTTTTCAAGGCATTTGTGACTTTAGCTTTAAGGTTACAGTGTAGATTTTTATAAAACATATTTACCATAAAACCGAATTACATACCACATTTATCACATCACACAAACATTATGAAAACATGAATTACTATCTACTACACAGCCATGCATGAACACACCCGAACTCACCACAGACACTGAAAGCAGTGGTCCATGACATTTGTAAGGGGAACCCCAGGGACAGAGCACTGAGAAGAGGGAGGCAGAGCATTTCACAAAGCTAATTACTTGCCACAAAGGACATCCCTCACCAGCAGATATTTCAAACACATGAAATATAAAGACCTTTATGAGAAGCAGCTAGATAAAGAAAAGGGAAATACAGTGCTTTTGAACATAAGTGCACTTACACGGATAATCAGATTGCAGGCTAGACACTCACTTTATGGCATCTCTAATTCTTTCCTGGCACAGGTATAAAGATTTTCACAGATCTTTTCCAAAGAGGAAATGTGAGCTGGATGCTCTCAGCAATCCAATTGCTTGCTCATATAAATAATCACATTGTAAAGAAATCAGTAACGTTTTAAAAGCAGGAGAGAAGAAAAAAATCCAGACCAGCTTTGCTCTCTGTCCCACTGCTCAAAGTGTAAATATCATCCTTTTTATGTGTGCCGATGAATGAAGGAATAAGATCCTTTAGAAGATCTGGAGCACGCACTGAAGTGATTCCCATGCGATGTCAGAGCCTGGTGCCCACCGAGGATTTGACATTGCACACCTTTGAGAAGAAAGGGGATTTCAGCCGAGTCCTCTCTCGGCTTTGGGGCAGCGCAGGAAGCAGCGCTGGTGCGTGGAGCAGAGCTGCCCAGCTCTGATTGCACCCTGCTGCAAGATCCCAGCGTGGGTGAGCCAGAGACTGCTCTAAAGCTGACACGGGATGGGTTTTGGGTTTGCCTTTCTGAAATCTCATGTCTGTATTTATTTACTTGTTCTTTTATGAAGCAAGTGGTAGGTTTAGGCATCACCACAATGTAGAACATTTAATTTACATATGACAGAAATGGCCTGTGTAATTTTGCAAAAAGGAAGAGAGTATTTTAAAATGCTTCAATCTGTCCTTCAGCATTTCACCTCTTCTATGCAAGCCTACAGGGAAGTTAAAGGCAATAATATTACAAGCTATACCTCCACAGGAGTCTGAGTTTATTCTTAACACCTTAGGAGTTTTTCAAGGCTGTCAGCTTCAGTTTAGCTACTTCAAGCATTTCCTTTCTCCTGTCTCTAAGACCAGTGAATGTGTTGTTTGAAACACCAGCCTTAACTCCTTCCCTACCACAGCACTGACATGCTGCCTTTATTCCCTTCAGTTTGCTTCTCCCATATTTTCTAGCAACTACTTCCAAACTAAAATGGCACCTTCTGGTCCGTTTCCCTCTTTCATCTTTGAGTCCCTGTGTGCTGCAAGGTCAGGGATGCAGCTTCCAGTGTCTCACCCTTGCTGTGTGGCCACTCTGCTTGGACCTCCTTTAGTCCCAAACACAAAGTGGGAGCCAGTCCTGCCTTCTCCATCCCAGTGCTGAGGGAGAGCAGGGAGTGAGAAGGGAGACACAGTGACGACTTCTCTGTCCTCCACTGGCGCTGGAGGCAAAAAGGCTCTTCCAACCAGAAAAACGAACAATCTCACGTTGGAACACTCTCAGGGTGGTACAAGATGGGGATGAGAGTTTCCTCAGTATCCTTCCTCACAGAAGCCTCTTTGGTCAGCTATCCTGATGGCTGAGGAAGCTGGGATCTAGACAGTGGACTGATGCACAGACTTTAAAGGGCATTTAAGGATGGGTAAAACAAAACCAACTTTGCTACTCTGTGTAGCAATGTATCTGAATAACTTAGGCCATTCTGTGTACCAGCCAAACTGTTTGTAGATAACAAGCCACCTGCACTCTTGTTTTCAGAGCTCTCAGGAATTCATCAAGGCTACTGAGACAACAACAGGACTAAAAATAAGAATGAAGAGACTGAGAAACTGTCTACAAAGGATGTAAACCCTGGATAGAGGACACACAACATGATGATGGACGCTTGACCAGTAAGGTGTCCTGGAGGATGTGTGCCTGCCTCGTGAACAAGTGGCTTGGCCAATCAAGAGACACCTGGACACGTGGACAGTAGGGCTAGAAACTGTAACTGGGCTTTAATGTAAACAGTAAATTGGCTTCTGGTCAAGCATATTGATTCTGTTATTCTGCCCATTTTCTCCCTGCAACTCTGAAGAACAGCCTTAACCACAGAAGACAAAATGGGTGATTTTCATTTTGGTAGTGCTAAGTCTAACGAAGACCAGAGCAAGTGTTTGTTATGATACCATCCTTTTGTGCCTTCCCAGATGCCAAACAAGGCACCACAGACCTTTTTACATTTAAACACTAGTGGGAATGGTTTTACATAGAGAAACACTTAAGAAAATAGATCTTATTTCTGAGATTTCCTGTATTTCCCTTCTCTGCTAAAGTTAGAGGAAACTGATACTCCCACCAACTGGTGAGTCCCTTCTACAGCGGTTGTGGTGATGAGAGGTACCACACATTGTGCCAATCATTCCAGAAGGTACTGAAATTAATTATTTTTAAAACTAATACATGATAAATAGTGTCAAAGGAAACGAAGAAGTTACCTTCAGAGTAATTTTTTGAGACTTCTCTGGTTAACTCAAAAGTCAAACTAAGATGTTTGAGTTTATACCTAAAGGGGAATTCGCAGCGTGTGTGTGAATTGACACATATGGGTAACCATGGCAACCACCAAATCACAGCCGAAATGCAGAGTACATGTATTTCATTACCTCACTAACAACGCTGGGTGGCAGAGACGCACAGGACACGAGCTCTGTCAGGCTCAGCTCATCCCCAGCAGGGGGAACTGCTGTCTACCCATGTATTAAATGTATTAAAGGGCTTCACACAGTTTATCAAGGCTGTGCTTTTATGACCTCTCTCTCTCCCAACAGGAGACAAGCACGTCTATGAGAGTGGTATCTCTACACAGGAATTTAACTTCTCAAAAACAGGCAGAGGAGGAACAACATTAGGCATAATAAGCAGAGTTTTCCCACACCAACATTCCCAGGTGCAACAGCGTTTTGAGTGAAATTATTCCCTCCTTGTCAAATCTTCTGGTTTTAACCCTTTCCTCCCAAGGAAATGCTTTCATGCTTTCAAATTATCATTATTTATTATGAACCAAAGCTTAGAAAAATACAAAACTTTCCCCCTTAATGACTTCGGTCTTTTCCATTTGGCAAATTTTGATTTTTTTTTTTTTCCTTCTTTTCTACAGTGAAGAAGGCAAATTCACGTTACTGGTAGTAGAGAAATTCAGGCTCGAGGCCAAACCTCCTGATCCCTCTGAAATTATCTGCAGGCCCCCAACCATTGAAACAAAACCTTTCCCATGTGAGCAGCTGGTCACTGGGACACCTCTGACCTTTTGTCTTTTTTGCAGTGGTACCTTCTGCCTCGGAGTATAGACAGTACACCAGCAGTGGGAACACTGTGGGGGTCTGCTCCTCCTGCAGCCCCCTGGGAGCACTCGCTGCCAGGCAGGCAGGCAGACATCCCTGTGGCACAAACAGAACACCTGGCCCACAGGTGTGCGGCTCACAGCACCTTCACGTCCTGGTGCTCACACCAAGGGCTGCAGGAGGCACCATTGCAGCCCTGACCAGCTCTTCAATTGCTGTCCTGGTCTCTGCCCAGCTCTGTGCCCCTCAAGACTCCCAGAGGACCTCCACGACTCCCACAGCTCTCCAGGGTCACTGCACCCACACTCCTCTCCCTCAGAACGGGGCTGCAGCAGGTGCCCTTCAGAAACTGCCAATGCTGTAGGTGTCTAGGACACCAACCAGATCCTAGCTCAACCCTGGAGTCATAAAGACCTTTATCTGCTGCAATTGGTTTTGCTTGGCTTTTAATCTTCACTGGAATAGGTCTGGAGGATCCTGTTATCCCCATGAATGCCTGATGTCCTTTAATTGATGCAGGTTTTTGCCTTACTGACAACTCCCAGCAATGAGTCTTACCAGAGAATAGTGTGGAAAACTACCTCTCTGTGTTTGTTTTCCTGGACTTGCTCCCAGCTTTGTGCAATGACAGACCTTCTGTTTTCTGCTCCACGATAAAGGATGTGTAGACACCTACAACTGAATTTCATAACGCTGCTTATTACTTCTTATGTTTATCAGATCTTCCACTTAATCATTTCACCTAACAATAAATTCAGGCCATTTCAGCTCTGCTGAGCCCATAAATTCTCTCCAAGAACTTAGGCATTTCCAGAACTGAACTCTGAATCCAGTCATTCCATCTACATCCTTTTTGAGACACACTAACCTGAACTAGATTATTTTGGGTGAGTGTGTAACAGTGATTTCTTTGACAGCTTCCCAATACTTCCAGTATTCTTTTATCCTGTTCCCTCTGCATTCTAATGACTTTTGCTCCTTAGAAAGTATCTACATGTTAAGTCTTTGAGCTTTCCCAGTGATACAAAGATCTCTTTTTCTGGGTTAATGCAGTTAATTTGGAGCCTAGCCAGGAGCATGAATTTTTCCAATTTATTTCTCTATGCAAATTACTTTGCATATGTCAAAACTGAATTTTGCTTGTCATCTTATTCTCCATTCACACCACCATCTTTTTGTACCTTTTGAAGATCATCACTAGCACCTCTGGTCTTGATAAACCTAAATAATTTTTGTGCAATTTACATCTCTTTCTGCTCCTTATCAATTTTCTTACGCAAAATAGGTGTGCATGTATGTATGTTTTTTATATGTGAATTAAGGATTAAATTCCCTTTTAGGAATTCAGCTATGTCACTCCCCAGACTTTCTGCTGTGGCAGCAGTTTCCCTGTCCCAGTTAAGACCGAGAGTAGCTTAGTGACCAGATGTGAAATGGAAGGGAAGATTCAAAATCCACTTTGTCCTGTGTATTGAGTGGGATTCTGACTTTACTTTTTATGGCTTTTGTTTTTTATTTTTCAAAGCCGGAGCAAGTCCAAATTTAGCCAAGGACCTCCTTGACTTATTTCTATCCCTACCCAGAGTAGTGTTTTCTGAGTCAGGCATTGCAGCCTGCAGCAAATCATGGGCCAGGAATGCCACACCACCTCAGCACCCACCGCAGTCACCAGCTGTGACCTGTGCTGGGGCTCAGCCCCAGACACGGCTTGTGGGGCTGCAGGTTCTGAGCTCTTCAAGCCCCCAGCCATGGGAGATGGCATGGTCACAGCACTGGGATGTTCCCCAGGAGCTGGGAGCAGCAGAGGGCTGCTCTCAGCCCACCTGTGTGCAGCAGTGCCAGGGGACCCAATGCTCCAGGACCCGTGTGCTGGGCAGGGCCAGAGCTGCCAGGTCAGACACTGCAGTGATAGTTCTAACTGCTGTGCATCCATGCAGGACTAAAAAGAAGAATTAGTAATGGGCAAAGGAGCATACTCATCCTCTTCCACATGTACAATTTAATTCCTGCTGACTCCGAGGGGTTCAGAGCAAGGAGCTGAAATTCTGCAAAACAGCAGAGTATACACAACATTTCACCCTTAAAGATGAGAGCATCCACATACTGAGTGGTAGGACTGGGACACCCCAACCACTGCTTCATCCCCAAAATGGTCAGTTCTGTCTTTATACAAATTGGTTTAACACACTGGGAAAATTATGGTTTTACTTTAGAATTTTTTTTTTTTATCTTTCCAATAGATGATTATTCTTAAATGTTACTGAAATCACAAATTCTGCAGCTCAGTTTGTGACTTATACCTGGAAACATCTCTAGTTACCACAGTAATGTCTTGTTTTAGCTGTGTGTAACTAACCCTTGCCATGGGTGAAACAGCCATCTATTTTATTGAACTTTGTACATGGCATTAATTAATTTGTAAAAATTAAGATACAACTTTTTTTTTGCTGTCCACACACTGACAATTTTCACAAGTCATATAAACATGCTTGCTGTGCAGTTAAGATAAACAGGCCATCCAAACTTTGGTGATAAGGTTCCATATTTCAATAAGCACAATGTCCAGTAGCAATTCCCCAGCCGCTGGGATAGAGTGTGGTAGAGGGTGGAGGCAATGGGCCAGGCCCTAATGTCGTGAATAACCATCCCACCTCAACACCCCAGAGCATTGAATGAGGTTAATCCAACTCCATCATCTCCTGGAATTCATGTTCCTCAGATATAAGTGGTGATGCCTGGTGGAGCTGAATGTTATTTATCTGCAGTTGATCTTTCCCAAGGCCATTGACAGAAAGATAGATGGAAAACATTTATTCTCTCTGGCTTGTGTAATTTTCATGTAATGTCATCAGATCTCCCAGCTGTCTGTCACTTTGCACTGAGATTGATGTGAAATGCTGAAAGCAGGGAGCAAAGCTGATGTTAATAACAAACCATGCAGTAATTTGTGCTTGATAGTACCCAAAACTTACTGACACTGTTACCTTTCACTCAGTAATGCTGTTTCCTGACAGATGAATTATGTTGCATCACCAATTCCATGCTATTCAGGCCTGGGCTTTCCTGGCATCTGTACACACACATAAATATACTTTAGCAAAACACCAGGTTTCAGTCAATTGGCAGCTACTTTTTAGTTGGTACCAGTTTAAATGGGATGATGATGTGGTTAAAATTCATCCATTTCCCTGCTGGAAGGGGACAACTTGGCAGCACAGAAAGGGACCCACCTCCTCCAGGACCTGTTGAAGTGAGGGGGGGTTCCAGGAGAGTGAACCAGGCTGGGCAGATCTTGAGGCAAGTGTCTCCTCCTGAATGTGGGAGAACAGTGAGAAATACATCAAACAAAGGCTCTAAAAGACACCTATAGATATCCAGGTTCATAAATTCTTATCCAAAATACTAATACTGGTACAAGATCTCCATACGTCTGATTAACTGGCTTGCCAAATATTTTTTCTTCAGGGTTAAAAAGAAAAATCATCATACATTTCCTAGTATCAAAGCAACTGATAAAAATATTTTCCACATTAAAGTTGACATTAATTAGCTTAGCTCCAGTGAGGCTTCACTGCCTGAAAAAGAAATCCCTCAAAAGGCTGGAAAAAGCCTCTTTATTAACATTTTCCTGGGATTACATAATATATATCTGCAACCATCCTATAATACTTGAGAAGCAATTATGCTAAAATGACACTTGCTGAGATGGCAATAAAATTGCTGTGTAAAGTGCCAGTATAACTGCTCCAATAAGTCATATAATACATTTAGCTTTTAAGAAAAGTGTCCAGCCTTATCTATATTTCATTAAAACGGGAAGATAGAGTACCAACTGCAAAGGCTGTAACTGTGTGAGAATCCTCTGGAGTAAGAATCACACAGAGATACGAAGTACAGACTAAGAACAGAGGGTGGAGTGGTTCCCTGCAGTGCCCAGCCCGTTAGTTTGCTTGCAGCATCACAGAGTCTAGATTCACGGAATATTCTGGGTTGGAAGGGACCCACAAGGATCATCGAGTCCAACTTTAAAGCAAATGGCCCAAAAGGGAATTGTCCACACAACCTTGGTGTCAGCACTGGGGCACAGGAGAGGCCCAGGCTCGGGGATCCCCAGGATCGGCCCTGGGGCACAGGAAGAGCCCTGGGGTGAGGGACCCCCAGCCCTGGAGCTAACGGGGCAGTGCCGGACTGTCACACCCACCTCGGGAGATGCTGCAGCTCAGCGATGGCCTGGGGAGCAAAGGGTGCTGCTGTCACCTGCAGATGACTGGCAGCTCTTCGGGGTGTTTTGTAGCCATTTCAACATCTCCCAAAGGGCCTCTGAAAAAAGCTTATGGAATCTCTTAAGATAGCTCTTGCATTTTCCCACTAATGACACTCATTTTATTCTCCACAGCTGAGGACAGCCAGACTTTTTGCTATCAGATCGCACAAGTTTACTTTTAATTTTTCATCTGCAGCTCTTCTGCTTATCACAATATGTCAGTCATCCTGAATATGGGGGATGGATGTGGGAAGCCACTAGCATGAGTTAAAAATGCACCATGTCAAGGTTCTCAGCCTGGATTTGTAGAGCTTTATCTCTCTCTATGTGCATCCTGTCTGTTGGTATCATGTCATACAGAAAATTACAGAAAATTTAGTCATTTTAATCAAAAAAGTTTTCAATTTTCTGAGTCAAAAAAGAAATAAATGGTTTTACCCTTTACACAGTGCCTATTTTCCTAATTTATTGAAAAGTTAGGTATTTTTAAAGTTGTTTTCCAGGCCTACTGAATTCCCTTTCCAACATTAACTTTTACAGACTTCCAGATGGTTTCTGTATATCAATATTGCCCGTGTTGGTGGGGTAGAGAATGCTAAGAAATAAATAGTATAGGAAACTTGTGATGCTGTAAATACGAAGTTCAGCCACTGAAATTGCACTTTTAGCAATTTGAGATTAATTACAATTGTCATAAATGCCCTGATTTTAAAATGTTATGCAAAATATGTTTCCAGGCATACAAAGAAAGAAGGTTGGGAATAAAAGTTGACTTATTTGGCTGTTGTTACGAGATTATACAGCAGGATTGCTTTTACCTTTCCTTTACAGCTGAAACACCTCTGACTATACAAGATGCCTGTAGATGGTTCCACAAATGAACACATGCATGTTGTACACAGAGTATACATTTTATATGCATGCAAAGAGCATACAATATTACATCATTATTTAATGAATACATGTCATGTTCATTGTATACACATGTAAATAGAATTCTCAGTACCAAGATGTCCCCAAAAGGTGGGTCATGTCGCAAGAAAAAATGTATTTGAAATACTAATAACTAGGAAACAATTAAAAGTTAATTAGAGGACAGCATCAAAACTACACATTTTTAATAGTACGTAGAGTCATGCAAAGCAAAGAAAGGGATGCTGCACTGAAAAAAACCACAGGCTGATTTTCAGAGCTTCAATATTCTAGCAGCTATTTGAGTAAAGGCTTACTGTGCAAGGACACGGAGGTTTTTAAAAAACACATTCCAGCCATGTTTCCTAGACTAGGCAGGGTAACACTTTGAGCACAGTTAACCCAAATTATTTCTCCAAAATGATCAGC
Organism: Phylloscopus trochilus trochilus; assembly: GCA_016584745.2. Taxonomy (NCBI): domain Eukaryota; kingdom Metazoa; phylum Chordata; class Aves; order Passeriformes; family Phylloscopidae; genus Phylloscopus; species Phylloscopus trochilus. The sequence continues at coordinate 66,738,303 of WQNJ02000001.1, forward strand.
ACTTAGGGCAAGTATTACTGTGTGCAGTTTGCGGCATTGCAGTGTAAGAAAGATACTAAGCTATTACAGAGTGTCCAAAAGAAGGACACAGAGATGGTGAAGGGTCTGGAGGGGCCACAGAGGCTGAGGACACTTGCTTTGCTCAGCTGGAGAAGTGGAGACTGAGGTCAGGAGGCTTCAGCTCCTCCCAAGGGACAGCAGAGGGACAGCTCCAGTCTCTGCTCCCTGGGACAGGGACAGCACCCAGGGAAGGGTGCTGGAGATCAGGGAAAGGTTCCTCCCCCAGAGGGTGGGATAAGCACTGGAACAGCTCCCCAGGGAATGGGCACGGCCCCGAGGCTGCCAGAGCTCCAGGAGCCTTTGGGCAGCGCTGCCAGGGATGCCCAGGGGGGATTGTTGGGGCTCTGGGCAGGGACAGGGGATGGGACAGGGACTGGGCTGGATGATCCTTGTGTGTCTCTTTCCCCTCAGGAGATTCTTGGTGATTCTACTATCTCATCAGCACTCAGTGCCACATCTCCACACGGGAAAACACTAGAGTGTTGCTTTTCTCCAGGAGGCTAAAAAGTACAGCCAAACATTTGTGCAATGACCTAAATCAGAACCATAAAATGGTTTGTAAGACAATTACCAATAAAAACAAGTGAACAATGCATCAATTTTTGAATCTATTCATTCTAAATGAGCTGTTATTCCGCTACATAGTCCCATAGTCTTACAGGGAATTAGTCCTTGGCCATTTTTTATCCCATAAGCTGTCTTGTCATACGAAATTTAATTTTAAATCAATTGTACAGAAAGGTAAAGTTGGGGGGGAAAACATTTTAAAATGTCTGATGACTTGACAGCTCTCTCACCTGCATGGCTCTTTGCTCTGCTGGGAGGCTGGACTTTCCTGGCTTTGTCTGCACACAGGGGTCTGCAGGACCCCCAGTCCCATCACCCACAACCTATATCCATATTCAACACATGCTGATCACTTAGTCCCCCCCGTTAAACTGGGTGTTGAAGGAACCCCCCAAATTGTGCTGAGCTCCCCATCTTTCACTGGTGGTGTTTTTTGCACATTTGGTTTACCAGCCAGCTCACACCCTGTGCACACTCCCAGCTGCAATTCCCTTCACTGGCTTTTATACAATGTCTGCACAGCAAAGTGCTTGTTGGAAACAGTGTAAGAAATGGGTTGGCCTGGCTTTTTATCCTAAAAGTAAATGCAGAAGCCAGCTCCATTTGGTTTAGAAAGTGTCTTCCTTCAGTGCATTGGACAATAAAGTTCAACCACTTCCAAGTTCTACCTCTTCCCTAAAAGCAACTTGTCAACTGAAGTTATTGTGTGAAAACATAAACAAACTGTTACACTCCCTCAAGAAGCCATTAAACATGCCATGGTAAGTCAGGAATTTGCATATGGCTGATTGTTTAGTAAACAAATTGTCTCCTGAGAGGACTGTAATTAATCTTTTGCATCAAATCTGTTGATTAGTCTTTCTGGGAATAATGTTAGACAATACAAGCAAGCGTGAGTCATGATATCACTTTCTTTGAAATTTAGGATTAAATAAGGCAATGAACCAATTTTTAAGTGTATTTTTTAAAGCTTTGGAATCTTTAGTAAGAGATTAATTCTGCTTTTTACATCAAAACTGAAGTTGATGTAAACCTAACCCTTTGGTATTCTTCTATTAGGAAAAAAAAATTCAACTTCAGATTGTTTAACAACCTAAAGGCTGCTGTATTTGTCAATGAGTGTAGCACTGAAAGTGTAAAATGAGATGTATGTTTAGATGTACATTATTACCTGTACCAGGCAGTACTTTTTTTCCTATTATTACTTGCAGAACTCAAAGGTATCTGACACTGATGATGTGCACCGGGCTAGTAGAGAGGTCCCACACACAGCATGGGGACCTTAGTGTCCCTGACCTGTCTCACTTGCCCCAGTGGCATCATGCCACCCATGGGCCTGAACCCAGAATTTCTCCAAGGAAGGTAATTCAGAAGAGGCAAACTGAAAAACCATTCAGTAGTGCAGGCAGAGACCAAGATGTGCCTGTGGTCAGTCAATTGGGCAGCTTTTATCAGAACAGGCAACTGTGGAAACAATCTTGATCTCACAGGTCACAGCTGGACTGCTGACATCCCTGTCACCACTGCAGGACCAGCCCACAGCCAGCTGGGGACCTGCAGTGCTCTGAACACGGCAGAACAGCTCTCCATGGCTTGAGCTGAGACCTCCCCTGGACCTGGAATCACTCATGGTATTTGGGAAACTTACTGCTTTGCCTTGTCGAGAGTACTTGGCAGTTTCTTTCCCTGGGTCAGTTATTTTCAGTGATACCGTGTCAAAGGACAAAATCAGTCAGATTATCATGTTCTTCCTTCCTTTAGGAGAGTCTTGCTGAATTTCTCTGAGTTCCCCGGAGCTGTATCTGGTGTTCATAGTGACCACTTTCACTGGGGCTATGAGGTTTTTCACAAAAGAACTCAAGAAAAGCAAAGGTTTCATTTTTGAATAAAGCACCAGGAGAAGGGCCAATGTTTTCAGATATTTAGTTTATCAGCTGGTAATTTCCATCACACTCTTGTTCACCTCTGTTTCCCAGAGGCAAAACACAGGACAGCACTGAGAATCTGTAGAGGGAAAGATGACAAAAATATCAGCTATTTTAACCAGTCTTTATGCTGATAAGAAAGTCTGGAAGATACCATGGAAAGGTTGCTATTTATAGAGACATAGCTGTCAGCCATCTTAGGTTTTAGACTGAAGAAGTTTATTACAAATTGTTGGGGTGAGTATTTGTAAAAATGACAAGGTCACCTCAAACCTACCAAAGTAATTTGTTGATTATTACTTTTTTTAAAAAAAAAAGCACTTGAACCTTAAGTTAGGAAAGTAAAAAGGAAACAGTGGACTACAAGCTTTATCATAGTGAAAATATACAAGAGCATTTCTTTTCTATGGATAATACAGGACAGAAGCATAACAGGCTGAGGAATAAGGTGTGTAAAAGCACACCATGCATCTGTGCCAGAATTGTATATGATGCAAACAAAAAATCATATTGAACTGCAAAATTACAGCTCAAGGAATCCATTTTCTCACAATAAGTCTATCACACTTTTCTAAAAGCAGTGCCAGTCAAAGTATACAGAGTTTCCACGTCCACAGAAAATCCCCAAGACAGCTCTTCTGCGCTTTGTAATTCAGATAAAAGATCAGATAACAATGCTAGGCTCAGACCAGGCAGGCCCTGGCAGCTCTGCCGGCTTGTTTCTGGGGCTGGTAAAACCCACCAGCCCATGAGCAGCACAAATCCTCCAGGGAGGATGTTCCCATAAGGCATGCAGGGATTAATTTATTGCATTTGTGCATTCTGACCCAGGGCATTGAAAGGATAGCAGATTGCAGCCCTGATGGGACAGGACACAGAGCCACTGCTGCAGCTGTCAGGGCACCTGCATCCATTCCCTGGTAGCACAGCCTGCCCTTTTGAGGGCCTAATGACCAATTAGAGCTAATAACATAATGAGGACTGCTATTTTAGACAGCCAGAAGTGATGGAGTAATGGTAGGCAAGGTGCTTGGGCCAGGCTAGGTTCTGCTGGGGGCAGCAGCATGGTCAGCCACCCCTGGGGCAGACTGGCCCAGCTCCACCAGTGCCAGGGGGAGGAGGGCTATGCCCGGCCACGCAGACAGCTCGGGGCAGGGGAGAGGGGATGCAGATGTTCCAGGTGTGCCCCACTTTGGATTTCCAGGGGTGCCACAGACCCCAGCAGCAGACACAGCAGGGATCCACCCATGCAGCAGGATGAGGGGATGGCAGGGGATCTTGGTCTGACCCACTGCAAAGTGCCCTCTGCAAGGCTGTGCCAGGTGCCACAGCTGGCCCTTAAGGCATTTCTCTGCTCCTGCTTTAGCACTTGTGGCTGTCACAGTCTATCCACCAAGAGCCTTGCCAAGAGAAGCAATAGTCATGAGCACTGTGTGAGAAGAGGCTGCTCTTCCTCTACCTTCCCCACAGAAAGAGGATTGTATCATGTAACTGTGCATGATACGATGACATGGATTCAAGCTGCCTGTTTCATTCTCTTGAGGGACCAGAGAGCAGCAATCATACGAGAAATCTTACATGAACCATGGACACAGCAGAAAAGAAAAACAATGGTATTTCTGCTGCACATCTTCTACAGCTGCACCTCTGAAAACTACAAGACACAATACTACCAGACAGTGGAGTTCCTACACAGAAAGACTATGTGGACAGTCCCAATCTCTGGGAGAATTCTCTCAAGTGAAGAAGCCAGGTTTTCATGATGAAAGGGCAATTAGAACAAAGACAATGAACTGTCTTTCCATATTTCTGTGAGCTAGCTCCTCCCTTACCTGAGCTAAAGGTAGGTTAGTCCCAGTGGTTCAGCCCTGAGGCTGCAAAGTTTAGTCTTGCTGCTGCTGGGCCATGAGGCATCTCAGAAAATAACTGAGAAATACTCCCCCACACTTTGGAAGGTGACAAGCTTCTTCCAGGGCACCTGCCCAGTTCTGCTGCTCTGCATGCCATGAGTCCATGAGCCAGCCCAGAGGCTTGACTCAGTGCAGCTCAAGTGGCTCTTTAAAGATCAGTGTAAAGGTAAACACAAAATGTGAGCAGTGATTAAACACTTTACAATGGTGATATGTAATTTCTTACTTGCTGGTCTCAGAGCACACACTGATGATCCCTTCTCACTTCCAGCAAGCCCCCATGTGATGGGCAGCTGGAATTGATTTGTTTCAGGGCAAGCATCCATGTTCCTCTTTTACACACTGTGACCATAACCTGTTGACCCTTGGCAGCCCATTACACTGCCACATGCTGTATCCATGGAGGATCTGAGACGTCTCAGCACCAGCCTCTCACCATGCTGCTCCTGGCTGGCCAAACTGCTGTGCCAGGTCCTCTGATGAGCTGTGCCTTCTGTTTACCTGAGGAGACATCAGAAGCACACCACCTCCCCAGTACATCACCTGCCTACAGAACTACTTAGGGTGGTATGTAGAAGTTGAATTCAAGAGTTTTTTTAGTTGATTTTGTTTAAAGATAAAGGCTCTGAAAACTGGTCAAATCATGAATATCTTTTGCTGAAAGCAGAATTATAAACAGTGGCTTTGAAGAAAATCTTCTCCATAAATATTTCTTTCCTATGTAAGTAATCTTTAGGGACTATGGGAAAAGGTATATAGAAAACAGTTTTCTTGGTCTAACTATTTTGTTTTAGCTGAAAATATTTCTTCATGTAGTTGGAGAACAAGTTTGTTAGGTATTTCTTTGTTGTCACTAAATATGACATGTCACTAAATATGAATAGTGATGCTCTGGACCAGTGGAGGTCAGGAGAAATTTTGGTTCTGTTTTTTTCTATGTTCTAGAGTTTCCATCTGAGTGAGGCTGTGGAAGGTGAGAGGCCTTGTATGGCATGTCACTGTCTGGCTGCTCAAATGCAACCATGGAAGGATGTCTCAAGGGTGCCAACATTGTCTTCCTAAATTTCAACCCTGTTGCATATTTAAAGTTTGGCAATTAGTATAAGGAATCAAAGTAATCTCAATTTGAAGTATTTTAAGTTACCTCATTAGATTCAATATTAATTTCTTCATCATCTCATCTCAATTGCATTTCCATTTCAAATTATTTATCTCTGTTAATTCTAATCAATTTTATATTTTGCTAACAACAAGTATGATCTTGATGGGTGGCTGGAGCACTCGAAGGTCACTGCAGCAGGCAAGTGACCCTGTGACAGACCATGGCACGTGCATGTCCTGCTCAAGGGAAGTCACCTGTGGGAGTGCACCAGCTGTCAGAAGATGTGGGTATTTTTATTGCTGCACTTTCCTCATCCTCCAGTGTTTGAAACAACTGTCACAAAAGCAAAGGCTCTTCTTGCTGGATTAGGTGTTGAGGATGGCAGTAACTGGAGACAGCACCATCCCTGGCTTGGCAAGGCTCCGTGTGCAGGGTGGCTCACCTGGCTGCACACGTGCAGTTTCATTTTTTATTCCTTTGCCATCACAGAAAAGGATCCCTGAGTGCCAGGCAAAGCTCATGCTGTGAAATTCATGACCAGGGCTGGGCCAACATGAGAACCATCCTGCACCAGGGCAGCAGATGTCCTGCTGTATTGACTTTGTTTGCTGCAGCACCAAGGACCCTGGGGAAATCCACCTGCAAATTGTATTTAAAATAATAACCCACTGGGCATATCGTGCCTCAGGAAACACTGCCTTGAGGGGAAGAGGATTGCAAGAGACAACCAAAGCCTGCTGGTTCGAGGACCAGCTGCTTCAGCAGAATCCTTGCAAATTGCAGCCAGTTTCTGGGGTCTCCTGCTGTCCCTTATCCTGAGGCTTTCCTTGTGTCAATCACCTGGCCAAGAGCTGTTGAAGTCTAATTTGTATGCTCAAAGCACATTTAAAGAGATGCTGGCATTTTTCCAAACTGAGAAAATTATCTGCTAATAGACTGGATAATGTGTTACACTGTAACATAATGTCAGAATGGAAAATTGTTATGAACAGTCATTAAAAAGAAAAATTAAACTATGAAGTAAAAGTCACCCCTTGAATGTAAAATCACAATTTAAACTCACACTTCATGAAGACATAGGCATAAAGAGGATCACAAATATTTAAAATAATGATGTACTTTAAATAATTACGTACAGAACCTAAAGTATTCTTTGATGTTTAAAGTTTTAACAAGTGAAATAAAAGTATGACAGATTATGAGACCACATTCTCCAGAAGCTGGGTTTTGAAAAGAAAATGCTATCATAAGATTTTCCATCAGAATTACAGAAATGACAGCACTGAGAGTGGCTGCTTCCAGAACTGAAATATTAGCTTTCTATAAAAATGACACTGTCAGAGAAAAATATCCCTTCTATGTTTCTGATGCACTGATAGGCTCCTTCACTTTCAGCTAGAGCTGTATAGAAAAGACAAATTAAGAGAATTTTTGTTAGGAACGATGGATTTAAAGTGCTGTCACTTATAGTTTATTACTGGCCTACTTACGTTTATGTCATTATAGTTGTGTTGACTGTTAAAAAGTAGTCAATTACCCCATGAGAATTCCAGAGTGTATTATGAAAAGTAAAACTCCCTAAAAAGTAGAATTCCCTAATAACTAAAAATAGACTTATGAAACCCCATTGATATTAGAGCTGAAAAGCATGACTGAATTTAAGCTTGAAACTGAGTGAAATACGTAAAACATAAGATATTTGAAAAATGATGAATGCCAAAGGATCTGAGTATTGGATCTCTCCTCAAAAGGAATCCTTTTCGCTAACATCTACGTGCCAGGAGCTACTGTGTAGCATCAGGGAGACAAAGAAATCCATCCGTGCTGAAAAGCTTTTGTTTGCACTCGGTAGTGTTCAAAGAAGTGATCTCAACAACCAGTCTCGACCAACAGTTGTTTCCTGTCTCGGCACCTGGGGTCTGACTTTAAGTAACTAAGGTGTGAACAATTTGAACTCACCTGGTGGGTGAGAAACCTCTCAAAAGCACCCTAAGTCCCAAGCCGTGTCTTGCAGCCTCCACTGTGGCAGCAAAATATGCAACAGCAGCCGAAGACGACACAGATTTATTGCAGCGTGTGGCAGCAGTGACCACCGCGTCCAGGGAGGTACAGCCACCGGCAGGGAAACAGACGGGGAAAATATCTTTGTTAAACTGGAGAATCCATTTTATTCCCCCCAACCCGGGCCAGGGAGGAAGTGAGGAGCGAGAGCAGGGTCGTGGGTTTCATCGGGCATTTCAGGGGAGGAGTCTTAGGGTTTGGGTCAAGGGAGGAGATAACACAAGGACAGCAGGATCAGATTTCAGCCTCCTCAAAACGGGAGGATTCCACACACATTTTTTTGAATCTTTGCGTAATTCTTTTAGAATCTTTGAAGATCAATGTATGAGGTGAATCAAAGAACTGATGAACTACATCCAACATAAACTAGGAACAACAGTGTATAAAATTAGTTTATTTTCAAATCCCTGATAGAGCAACAAATTAAAGCCTCAAACTTTTCCACTTGAACTTTAATTTTTAAGACAAAAGGATAATCTTTTTTTATCTATGGAGCGCTTATTAGCCTCTGTCTTCAACAGGCATCTCATCTTGACTTCATCACTTGATGGGTCCTTGGGAAATTTACTTCTTCCTGAGCCAGTTAGACACTTTTCAATGTATCACTATTTCTGAAGTGATTTATAAAGAGCCATAATCACTTGTGACTCTAGCTAAAGAGAGTAAATATCCAATCCTTGTTGTTTTCTTCTAGCAGGAGAGATTGTTAATGACAGTGAGTCACACTCTAAATAGACCATCAATGTATAATTTGGAGGGTTGAGTGACGGTGTCCACAAGTAGCAAATGTTTGTCTAAGAAGTAAAGGTGACTGACAAGACCTACTTCTTGTGAGCATCCTATTGCAGCCTCAGAGCTGAAGTGATGCCAGAAAAACACCTCATGAGGTGGTAATGCCATGTTTCTGTTCTCTGGCTCTTAGGTACAGACAGGATCCCTGCATACATATCCTCTCTTCCAGAGTAGCATAACAAATCAGTAATAATCAGAAAAAAATTATCTCACTAAGAAGCTTCTCTCCTCACCTTATTCTTTGCCCCACCAGATTCCTGGGCAGGACCTAAATCTTCAAGGAAAAAAGTCCACTAAATATCCTTCCATTCGTTTGTTTTTTAAAGAAACTTGGAACAGCTTTGCTTTCTTGAAAAACCACCACTCATAACTACAAAGCTGCTAGCAGTTTTATATCATTAAACATAAAACAAAAATGGAATTAATGTCACAGATAGTTTAATTCAGTCTTCCGTGGTAATATGTTACTCAAATTGATTAGGAGCAATATGAAGCAGGAAAACATGAACTGTCATTAACATCTAGTAGGCTGGTTAATGGAAGACTCAAAGCAGAGCTGTTTATTACCACTTACACTACTGTGTAGTGTACACTACACTGTGTAGTGTAGTGCCACAGAAAGCTGGCAGCTTGGGGTGTGGGGCACTGACATGGTTCCATCTTGGGCTACCCAGTATCACATCTGCAGAAATATGCTTTTCAGGTGCACTAGCAATGAGAAGTGAGGAGGTCAGGGAGAAATGTCTCAGCACAAAATCTCACAGAGGCATTTCCATCAGCCTGCCTGCTGTGTGCCCTGGGACTGCTGGTGCTGCTGCTACACCTTCTGTAAGGGTTCAGGCACACCAGGACACTCATATTGCAAGAAAAATAAAACCACCTGTATATGTTTTAAGACCCCAGGTTTTACCAGTAACTGAATAAGGGGTTCCCAGATCTTGATTTTGTCTGGAGGAAGCATTGACTATGTGTCAATAGTCAATTGACTATTCAGATTTCAGACTTCCCTATCACCCTTCTACATCAGCTCCTCAGCCCTTGCTGTGCTGAGCAGGGTTACAGCAACAGCACCTTCAACAGGTCCTGAGCTGTAGCCCTTCAGCTGTGCTCCTCAGCACTGGGTCACCTCCCTGGACACAGCTGGCCAGGAGTCAAATGAAACAACAAACACAATGGAGCCTGTTGATGACCAGGACATCAAGAGCATGAGAGGCAAGTGAATCTTGTTCTGGCAGCATCATCCCTAAAACAAGGACCAGAGCTAGCCCAAATCCAAGGGGAAGAGTGCACTCTCCACATTGATGGCTCTCAGCTTCTCCCATACTTGCTTGTGACTTCTGCTGAGCTTCACAGTGGAGGGAAGAACTGGATATCTGCTATCTCTAATACCTGTATGGGCTAGACAGAGTCTGACCCAGCTGGTTCTTGCCAAAAGAGAAGCACGGCTATTTGGTGATTAATTCAGCTGGAAGCATTCTGCTTATAAATGAGATTTAGGAGCAAGTGCAAAATGAAATACTGTAGATACCAAACCAAAACAAATCCATCCTAAACCCTATCACAAAATAGCAATGGAAATTTATAAAGATGGGTAGCTCTATCTAAGAAAAGCAGGTCACTTCTTCAGTGGTCATACTGGCACATCAAAGGTACTTGATAAATGCTCTGTATAAAGGGCATTCCTACTGCTAAAGATGAAAATGCAAACTAAATTAACCCCCTCTTACAAAAAACATTATAATAAAGAAATACGTATTTTCTTTTTTGTCACCTGTGGCTGGAAAATGACATAGCACAATTAAAATCTTTACTTGTGACAGTGATTCCATGAGAAGCTTAAGCTGCCAATACTGATTATCAGTGCTAAATTCTCAGTCATTTTAATTTCTGTCACTTCAGTAAAGAACCCATTTGCACTTGCTTTACCACAGTAATGACTATATCCTATGACAAAGAGTTACAAGGTAAGTATTGCTGAATGTAATGCAGGTGGCAAAAAGGTTTGTTCAAAGCACTGATGCCTACTTTCCCAGTGTCTGTTTCCTCCTTACTTGCACTCACACTTCTTTATGTTTTTCTCCCTGATATTTTCTTCAGTTGGGCTTTTGAGCTGTGTAAGGCTCCTTGAAGGTGAAGTAAAGGTCCACCAAATTCTTACTGCTGGAAGGTCAGTGCCACCCAAAACAGCAAATAGGTTTTGACAGGCGCCAAGCAGCATGACTTTGCATTACTTGTGATTTCATTTTGGCAGCCTGAGTTTTATAGCTAGTATCCACTTTTTTAGCCTGTAGTAAAGAATACACTTTGTAGCTGCAGAAATGCATTGATGCTTGTAGAATCTCAAATTTACACTTGGAAACACACGTGGGGAAAATGAACGTGGGCCTTTGAAAACTACGTAATGCCAACAGTCTAGCAAGGAGAGGGTGCTTTTGTCAGAAAAACAACCCCATGTAGCAATCAGCTCTAACCCTGGTCATTTCCAAGGAGCAAGAGTGTCCATCCCCCATGCGCCTCCTGGGAGTGGCTGGGAGGGCACAAATCACTCTTCCAGGAGTTGACAATGTTTGGGGCAGCAGGGCTGGGGCCCACCATCCATCACAGGCCATGGCTTCAGCACCTACAGCCCATCCTGACACGTGCTCTCACACATGTTTGAAGGGGGTCATTATCTGAGGGCAGGGAGGTAGTACTTGCTTTCGTCATTCTCCATTGATGCAGTTATTCAGCACTGCTATGAACTTCTATTCCCCCAAGTTACTGGGGATAAATAAGTGGATTTGTTCAGTGGAAAGGTACTGGATAAAGAGATATGGAAAGACATTGCATTCAAATTTCCTGTCCTGTCAATTAATAGTTTCTAAAATAAGATATTTTAAAATATAAGATACCTTATATATTTTTTATCTTAAAATAGATTATTCTTTTTTCACTGGAAATCTGTGGTTTCACTGGACAATACAATCCAGTGAAAAACAACACAAGCCCTGAAGTTTCGTGTCTAAAACCTAAGGTAAAATTCCTCTCCAACCAGTGATACAGCACAATTAATCCTGGCGTGGCAACTCAGTACTGTGCTGGTGCCCTTCGCCCAGTGACAAGGTCCTGCTGCAGTGAGCGGCTCATCCTGGGGATGCCCATGCTGGATGGCTGCCCCTCAGCTGGGTGTCACACCCACCTTCCCTGGGCATCCACAGAGAAACAAGCACTGCTCTGCCTTCCTTGTTAAGCTGCATGATCCAAGAGCAAAGTACCAGAGAATACCAGAGACTAACAACCTGCTTTGGGATGGCAAAGAAAAAGACCGACAGTAACAATAAAACCAAACCAGAGGTGGGCTGTAAATAGTTCAGACTGGATGTTTCAGAGGGTGCCCGTATTTAGTACTGTGTGTCCTGCTTCTTGTGGCTCCAGCTTTGTGCTCTAATCAGCAGCTTCTTAATGAGACTTCAGAGTTTCCCACAAGGTTTCGGTGCACTTTAGTCAAGAGCAGCAAGGTAAGAATGAGCCCTTTTGTATCTATTTGACACTTCAAGTTTATTTACTCATTTCTCTGTTCTTCAAATAATTGTTGAACACCTTTTTCACTGAGTTCTTTAGAGATCAGCCAGAGTGTATTTGCATGCAGTCAATAAAGCTGTGAAGATTTTTGACCTAGGCAATCCTTTCTACAGACTCAGTTTTGTAAATTGCTCCTGATATAATTCCTTAGAGTCACTGACTGAGGTTGACATACCTGTGGTTCTTCACATGGACAGTGTGAAGCCTTGAAGGTATATAAGAAACCCATAATGCCTGAATATATCCCTTTTGATTTTCTTCCAGTTTCATTATCATGTTTTCAATGCAAGAGAAAATTATTCAATTATTCAAAAATGTTATCATATACTATAATTTTCCTGATTAATAAAATTGAAACAATTTTTTTTCTCTTCTTTGAAGAACCAAACAGATCATTTTAACTTGTTCAAAAATAAACTTTTAAAATGTGCAAATGAGAAGCAGTCTGAATCAGGTAGAGTTATGAGTTTATGAGAGTTAGCAGGCCCCATGCTTTCTGTCTACATGAAGTACTAATGTTTGCATTGTTGACTTGTTTATGTAATGAGTGGTTCAAGAAGCCACTCTAATTCCATATGGTTTTCCTATGTGACCTCACTGGGCCTATTTGCATGAAGTGAGTTGTACTGTCTCCATTCCAGACTGAATAAAAATAACAACAGCAACAACAATAATAACAACAATAACAACAATAATAACAACAATAACAACAATAACAATAACAATAATAATAGGTATTATTGTTAGCATTACTATTGTTGTTACTGTCATGGAACATTCTGATTTTTTAAATGTAGGCACTAGTCTGGCACACATTGCCAGAAGATCCCCAAATTACTTGTCAAGAAGTTTTTACATAATATTAACTCAAAGGCGAGAGTGTATTTCTAAAGCAGAGGACAAGACTGTATCTTCCTAACATTCTGCACAGAATAACATGGCAGAAAAGGCTTTGTTAAAGTATCAGATGGACAGGGTCTTTGGAAACCTCAATGCCAGATTTTTGCTGCTAGTCCCCAGCAGGAGCTAAGTAAGCAGAGAGAAGCTGCTTCTGTGTCGGGCTGGGTTCTGTGAGAAAGGTAAAAGGTAAAGGGCCTGGGCTCAGTAAAATGACAACTCCTCTCTTGGGAACTGTGAGGAGACACAGTTGGGAACTGTCACAGAGGACTGTGACACACTGAAGCCCGATTGCATTTGAAATTTTCACAGCATTCCTATGCATGGGGAGCTCCCTGATTGCCATCAGAGCCACTTCTCAAAATCGCACAAGTACATCTCAAAATGCTTCTTGTGGTTTTGGAGACATACAGGTGTGATGCAAACTCTCCAGGCCCTTTGGATGCTCTGGTTATTCCTGACACTATGAGCTAGTGTCTGAGAACTTGGGTTTTGGTAAGGTCCCTGTTCTGATGGCTCCTAGACAGGCAGAGCCAAGGTAGATTCCTGCAAAAACCTGTGTGATCTGTGTGATGAGTGAGAGTGATGTGATGATGTGATGTGATGATGTGATATGAAAGCCTAGATGGGTGTAGAGAGAGCACAACTTTTTTCAGAATAGCTGCTCTGACTTGATATAGAGCTCTGCCCCATAGGAAACTTGGCTCCTCCATCAGAGTTTGAACTGTTACACAGTATTTTTTTTTTTCTTATCTCATGTGTTCTCTTGCAACAAAAAGCAAACAGGACTAGACAGTGGGATGACAAAATTCAACACCTCAAAATTCTGACACTGGTTCAAGCTTGACTATATACTTATTAAGCTATATACTTATTAAAATTATATTACAATTTTTTTAAAGTCACAAATAAATACATAACACCTACAAAAGGCCTTGAACTAGCTAATTTAATAAGTTCAGTTCTCTGAGTTTAGTTTAAAGCAAATAAAAACAAACAAACCAAACCAAACCAAGCAAACAAAAAAGCCCAAACAAACAAAAAAGCATGAGCATGATGTCAGTTATTAAAAATCCTGCTTGGCAGACTACATTGGTTTCAAATCCAGTTCAGAAATCTAGTAAGGATTCTCCTGAGCTGGGAGAATGGAGCTGGACTGGGCACAGAGCCTGTCCTGAGGGACACGGAGCCTGTGTGCAACCCCACACCCCAAAACTCCAGGAGCTCCCTATTTACTATAGGCTTACCAGCACGCACACACATACATACACACACCAGCATTAGCCAGGATGTGGCTTACACATCAGGGCTCATTTGTGCACATTTTCCCCCTCTCAGACAGCTGCAGTTAATGAGCTGAATATAAGAGACAGCAGCTCATAGCTTGACTCTAGATAACGTGAAAATTCCCATCCTTTCTGTTCTTTTTTCCATCTTTGTGGTTGTTTATACACAGTTACCTATACTGCGTGCAGAACAGTCTACTGTTATTGCTGCCAGCTCTAATTGTGTGATATCCAGGAAATTCAGGCATGAGCTACAGCTCTGTTCTTCTACTTGCTGCATGAGTACAGACCAGAAAGGATTCCACTCAGAAACATAAGCAGAGATGTTCACTATGAGAATAAGGCACGTGGAGCAGACAGACAAACAAGGAGAAACAAGGAAACAATAGGTCAGGAAAGGGGGAGTTTATGTCTTTTCTGTATTGTGCTGGCTGTCTAGGTCACAGAATCTTACCTCACTTTCAAGTACCTGTAGGCTTAAGTCCATTAGCAGCCTTGTCATCCAGCTAATCAAATCTAGCTCCCTTCACCGCTGTTCACATTCCATATGTTCAGCCCCACCTTGGAACCCGTTTATTACACTCTCCCCAGTTCCTTAGTAAGTTTTTCATACTGGGAGCCACACACCTGTGGATGCACATGATATGTGCTCTGCAATGCTGGACAGAAGGGTGTGCTCCCTGCCTTGGACCTGCTGACAGTACTCCTGCTAAAGCAGCCTGGGATGTGGGGGCTGTCCATCCAGAGTTCCAGGTCTGTGAAAAATGGTGGTTGTACAGACACATGGTGACTTAAAAAAATTGCTATCACAACTCAATTGGATAAGAAGGAGATGCAAGCAGGTCACATCAAGTTTGGGCAGAGCAGGTGTGATGAGGCCTGGTAAACAGTACAGAGCTCGGGGCATGCTATTAGCCAAAGCAACACCATGTTACAGGGCTACATGGTTATAATACAACACACATATTGGTATGAAATTTCCTTTCTTCCTTCCCATCCATCTCCACCTTTCTCAGTCCCATGACTCTCCCCGAGAAGGATATTTTTCGAGGGAAAGATGTCAGAAAATGTTTAGACAAATATTCCAGAGAGAAAGTGTATGCGTTTTTGTGGCACTGATTTTCTTGCTCTTTGCTACACGAACCAAAGTTAAAGTACAGGCAAAGCCTTTAGTCAGCAAGGTCTGAAAGGTGACCTGGTCACTGCCGATGTGTGCTTTGTCATGTATTCAACACACCTTTGAAATTAATGACCCTGCAACACAGCAAATCTGCGCATTTGTTTTACAAAAGTAAACAACACCTATGAATCTTCTCTGGAGCATGTTTTACTGAGGCCGTAAAATGCTACGCTTCAGAGCAAATGCAAGGTAACAACAAATCCCCCTTTACTGTAGAGCCCGAGCCCAAGCACCATTATCCTTGGCAGCCACAGCATTTAATGTAGAGAATGGAAGGGGATGTTTGGACGCCTTTTTTGCCTCCGCTCTCTGCCTGTCCCCGACCCAGGGCTGAGCTCTGGCGCGGTGCTGCCACTGTGTGGACAGAGAGCGGTACTGCAGCGCTCCCCCTCAGCCCACCCCGATGCGCGTGGCAGCCCCGGACTGTGAGCTTGTGGGTCTTTCATATCTTTTTTTCCCGCCCTTTTTGCCGCCGTCTTGGAAACATCAAGCAGTGCCCCAGCCACCTTGGCACACCTGGGATACACCCACACACACCTGGATACACCTGGGCACACCTGGGATACACCTGGGCACACCTGGGATACACCCACACACACCTGGGCACACCTGGGCACACCTGGGCACACCCACACACACCTGGGACACGCCTGGGACACACCTGGGCTACCCATGTATACTGACACACACCTGGACACACACGGACACAAGTGGGACACACCTGTGCCCACCTGTCCCCATTACCTGTGCTCACCTGTGCTCACCTGTGCAGGCTGGGCGGCGGCCCCGGCGATGCCCTGGAGGTGATGCAGCATCACTTCTTCGCCGGCATCGACTGGCAGGACGTGGTGCAGAGAAAGGTGAGCTGGCCACGCCCCCGGCCACGCCCCCCCGGCCGTGTGTGCATGTGTGTCACACCTGGGCACACCTGGGCTCACCTGTGTGTGTGTGTGTCACACCTGGGCTCACCTGGTAACTCCACCTGGACGCACCTGTGAGTGTCCCCTCCCCTCCCCCCAGCTGGTGCCGCCCTTCTGGCTGCAGGTGACGTTGGAGGTGGACACGTGCTACTTCGACGAGGAGTTCACAGCGCAGAGCATCACCGTCACCCCACCTGAGAGATGTGAGCTCACCTGGCACACCTGTGCCCTTACCTGAGCCTCCCCTGAGACCCCTGTCCCCTTACCTGAGCCTCACCTGAGCTCCCTGTCCCCTTACCTGTCCATCACCATCACTTCACCTGAGAGATGTGAGCTGACCTGGCACACCTGTGCCCTCACCTGTCCCTCAACTCTCCCCTCATCTGTCCCACCTGTCCATCCCCAGGTGACCACCTGGACTCCCTGGACCGTGACCACCGGACGCATTTCCCGCAATTCTCCTACTCAGCCACCATCCAGGAGTGACACACCTGGGCACACCTGGACATACCTGGACACATCTGTGTGTGCGTGTGCCCCGCCTGGGGACATCCAGGGACATCTGGGCACACCTGGACACACCTGGACACACCTTCGTGCATGTGTGTCACACCTGGGCACACCTGGGCACACCTGGACACACCTTTCGTGCGTGTGTGTCACACCTGTGTGTGTGCATGTCCTGCCTGGGGACACCTGGACACACCTGGGCTCATCTGGACACACCTGTGTGTGTATGCGTGTCACACCTGGGCACACCTGTGTGTGTGTGTCTCACACCTGGACTTACCTGTGTGTGTGCGTGTCTCACACCTGGGCACACCTGTCTCACCTGTCCCCCCCTAGGTGCTCCAGCCCCGCCCCCCCACCCCCCCCAAGCTGATTTTTGCAGGTTTTGAAACAAAAAAAACCAAAAAAACCCCAAAAACGCCACGAGCGGCCTTGGACCCCCCACAAAGCCCCCGGCTCAGACCGGCCCAGACTGGGTGGGTCAAACCAGTTTAAACCGGTTGGTCCCAGCCAGTCCCAGTCCATCCCAGTTCAAACCAGTTCCAACTGGTCAGTCCCGGCCCATCCCTGCCTGGGACCCCCCAACCCACCCAGGATGCACCTGGGGCCCCTCCCCCACCACCAGCGTTGCCTCTGAACCCCTCCCCCACCCCGGACCCCTCCCCTCTCTTTTGTGAGGGTGGGGGAGGGGAGGGGAAGGGGGGGGCGGTGCAGTACAAAAATAAATAAATAAACAAATAAATAAAATTTCCTCATTATTTTTGGGGGGATGTCGCCTTTTTTTGGTGGGGGGGGAAATTTCAGAACTCTGACACCCGCCCCCCCCCAAATCCCCAAATACCCCCAAAAATCCCGGGCCCCCTCCCTCCTCCTCGCCCCCCTCCCTTCCCCCCGCCCCCCCCAATTTTTGTCACCTTCAGTGCCCCTCCCTGATCCATCCCTCTGCACTCGATTGCCCCTCCCCGATCCATTGATCACGCCTGGATCGATTGCTCGACAATCGACTCGTAATGCCTGGATCGATTGCTCAACGCTCAATTGATCACGCCTGGATCGAGTGCTCGGCGCGCGACTCGTAATGCCCGGATCGATTGCTCGACGCTCGATTGATCATGCCTGGGTTGATTGCTCGACGCTCGACTCCTAATGCCTGGATCGATTGCTCGACGTTCGTCTCGTAATGCCTGGATCGATTGCTCGACGCTCAACTCGTAATGCCTGGATCGATTGCTCGACGCTCGACTCATAATGCCTGGATCGATTGCTCGACGCTCGACTCGTAATGCCTGGATCGATTGCTCGACGCTCGACACGTAATGCCTGGATCGATTGCTCGCCGCTCAACTCGTAATGCCTGAATCGATTGCTCGACGCTAGACTCATAATGCCTGGATCGATTGCTCGACGCTCAACTCGTAATGCCTGGATCGATTGCTCGACGCTCAACTCGTAATGCCTGGATCGATTGCTCGACGCTCGACTCGTCATGCCTTGTTCGATTTTGTTTTTTGGGGTTTTCAACGGATTTTTTTGGCTTTTTAAGTTTTTTTTTTTGTTTTTTTTTGGTGGGGGGTTGGGGTTTTTTGGGGATTTTTTTGGGTTTTTTTAGGGATTTTTTGGGATTTTTTGGTATTTTTTTGGAATTTTTTTGGATTTTTTGGGGGTTTTTTTGGGGATTTCTTGGGGGTTTTTTTGGGATTGTTTTAGGGATTTTTGGCGGGGTTTTTTGGATTTTTTTGGGGGTTTTTTTAGGGATTTTTGGGGTTTTTTGGGGGCATTTCCCGCTCGGCCCCGCCCCTCAGGGAGCCGAGCCGAGGTGAGCTGGGCGGAGCCCAGCGCAGCGAGCGGCACCGAGCGCAGCCGAACAGAGCCGAGCTTCCCCGAAGAGCCGAATCTAAACGTCTGTATCCGGAAATAGCCGAGGTGTGCCGGGAACAGCCGAGCATAGCCGAGCTTGCCCGAAGAGCCGAATCTAAAAGACTGCATCCGGAAATAGCCGAGGTGTGCCGGTAATAGCCGAGCATAGCCGAACAGAGCCGAGCTTCCCCGAAGAGCCGAATCTAAACGACTGTATCCGGAAATAGCCGAGGTGTGCCGGGAACAGCCGAACAGAGCCGAGCTTCCCCGAAGAGCCGAATCTAAACGACTGCATCCGGAAATAGCCGAGGTGTGCCGGGAACAGCCGAACAGAGCCGAGCTTCCCCGAAGAGCCGAATCTGAACGACTGCATCCGGAAATAGCCGAGGTGTGCCGGTAATAGCCGAGCATAGCCGAACAGAGCCGAGCTTCCCCGAAGAGCCGAATCTGAACGACAGCATCCGGAAATAGCCGAGCATAGCCGAACAGAGCCGAAAATGGCCGAGTTCAGCTCTTCAGCTTGTGAAAAACGACGTTTCACCTTTTTATATTAATTTATAAGTTTATAAAACTGCTCGCACAAACACTTCAGCCGCTCTGCCAAACTCAGCACTGTGATCTGACACAGAACCTTTTTCATTTTCAGCTTATTGTCTTAGAACTTAAACAGCCATTAAAAATGGAAAACACATGAGATGGACAAAAGCACCCGATAATGGACAAATGTTCAGACTCACATCCTTCTGAAAAATGGTATCTCCAAGTCTTTTAGTATCATCCCAAGCTCTTCTTCATCCTTAGGATCACTGCGCTGACTCCCAGATACTTAGCAGGAAAAAGGAGACAGTGGGAACTTGGTGGCTTCCCTGAGATCGCTCCCGGCTCCCCCCGGCCCCATTCCGACCCAGCCCCGGCCCGGCCCCCCGGCCCCGGCTCCGCCCTGACTCCGGCCCCGTTCTCTCCAGCCCCGGCTCCGCCCTGACTCCGGCCCCGTTCTCTCCGGCCCCGGCTCCCCCCGCTCAGCCCGCCCCGCCCGCCCCCATCCTCCCCGTAGTAGATTCCTGTTTGTGTTTTGACTGAGAAGTGGCGTTTGTGCTGGAGAAGTGCTGTTTGGAGGAAAGGATGGAATGCATCTTCTCCGGAGATGTGCAATGAAGGGGAGTATTTATAAACTGTCTCCATGTTTCCCTGTCATTCTGGGCATTTGGATTTAGCCTGGGCTGGTCAGTTAAATCAGAAACAAGCCAACCCAGCTCCTGAACTCCCTATGAATGTTTGAAAGACAAGTTACTAGGGATTCCAAAAGCAAAATTGTAAATGAAGGCTAATGATTGCTGGGAAATTTCCTTAGGAGTTATGAACCTCAGGCATGTGGGATTTTGGAGGTGTACCTGCAAGAGAAGAGGGGTTTTATCCATAGCAAGGGAAGTCCGGAGCCCCAGGGTGTCAGCTGCAGACCAGGAAGTGTGCAGGGAATGAGCAGCAAGTCCCCTCTGCCCCTGCCCTGCCCTCACACTGAGAGTGGCAGAGCCACAGGTGTGAGCTGTGAGGATGATGAGGGGACAGGGCAGCCCACAGGTGTGAGCTGTGAGGATGATGAGGGGGTGGCTCCTGCCGCGGGGGCTGCTTTAAGAGGGGAGCCTGGGCTCTCTTCAGCCTGGAGCTGCTGGAGCAGAGGGCTGAGGAGGTGCTGAGGGACAAACCTTTGTGTTTGGAAGCAGCAGGTGAGCCAGTGTGGGTTTGTAGGGGGGATATCTTTCCTTTCCCTTTTCAATTTCATCCTGCTAATCCTTTCCTAGTGTCCTCAAAAAAAGAAAAGTGGGGGTTATGAGGACAAAAAAAGTTCAAATCAGGGGAAGAAACTCTTCTCCACTTATAGTCTAAATTAGGAAGAATCCCCCTTTACCTGGGATTTTGATAAATAGTGATTTCTCTATAAGGTTTTTATTCACTATTACATTCTTTGGTGGTACACTGCTTTTTGTTTTATTTGTTGGTGTTATTTTTTTATGTGTAATTTGGTTTTTGAGTGATGATAACTTTATGGATGTGTTTGTTTGTATTTAAGGTAGAATTAATTTAAGTGGCTTTTTTTTTAGACTTGTGATGTGAGTTATTGGGGTTTTGTTTGTTGTAGGTAGGCATTCAGATTGGGTGGGACCAGCTTGGCTGGTGGAGGTTTGGGTGTTTTGTTCCATGCAGTTATTAGTTTTTAGTTTTTGAAAGCTTTTTCCCTGTTGTGGTTTTAAGGTGGCTGTTGCTAACTTACTGTGTAGTTTTATTTTGTTTGTAGATACTGTAAGATAAGGGATTTGGTCTATTTATTTAACACTGTATTTCTTAGTTCAGGTGTTGATTAGGTTGCTTTTGGACTGAGTTTTGTGGCTGAATTTTTTTGGTGGGGTGTTATATTTTTAAAGGATATGTTTTCTAAGGCTTACAATGCTGTGATGGACTGTAATGTGAGGTATTGAGTAGTCTTTGAATGATTTAGTGGTGGTTTTTATTATGGTGAATAGGTAGAGTTAGTTTTGGTGGGTCTGAGGTGCTGTGATGTAGTTAATCTGTTACAGTTTTTTAATATTTATAATTGGACTATTGTTATTGTACTTTGAGGTTAATTTATTTGGCTTGTTTGTTTGCAATGTGTGTTTTCTAGCTATGGCTAGAAACTGTATTATATATTTTATATATTGTATATTTTTTTTCTACTATTATATATATTATATATTTGGGAGATATTGTTTATGGTTAAATTGATCTTCGGGTTTTGTGCATGCTTATAGGTGATAGTTTTGTTTTGATGGTTTGAGGCATTATGGGTTCATTGAGTCAGGAATAATTTTTTTGGTGCTGTTAATTTAAGTTTATTTGGGATATTTCTGTTATGGTAGTTTAATTTGTTGTTTTGCAGTTTTTTATTGGTTTTATTTCTGGGAACTTGGCTATTGATAGGATTGGTTTTTTAGGTAGTTTTTGGAGTAGTGATGTTCTGTTTTTATTAGTATAGATTTTTTCATGTTAGGGGTTTTTTGTTAATTTTATAGAGTACTGATTATTATTTATGAGTTAGTGTAGGGGTTTTTTTAGTCAGTTTTAGGGTCAGGTGTACAGTTTTGAGTTTAGTAAGTAGGTTTGATTGATCTTTTTTGCTAGTTCTTGTGACATGTTGTGTGTGTGGGATTCCATATGGTTGTTTTTAGTTCTTGTTTCATTTTTATGATGTGAAAAGAATGTGGTGTGGTTTGTTTGCTGGCAGTTGGTTGTATGGTGGAGTTTTTTAGTTTGTGGACTTTTTGTTAGTGAGATTAAAGTTTTTTATTTTGCAGTTAATTTATAATTATGTTAACGTTTTCAGGGAGGTTTAGCTTTTTGATATGGGTCTGCTGTGTGAAGAAGGTAATTTGTTTTATGTGATATTGGTGATGCGGTGGATAGAGGGAATTTTTGCAGTAGTCATTTTAAATGTTTGAGGTTTTTTGGCATTTGAAATACTTGTTTAGGAGGAAGTTTGTTTGGAATGTATGGGGTTTGGGGTTAGTTATAATGGTATATTTTATTTTTAGTTTTAATTAGATTTTTTTAAGTTTTATTATAGGTAAAAATTGTGATTTCTTTGTTATGTCAGTAAGCGAAATGGGTTTTGATTTTGTGTGTAGCGATGGGATTGAAGTATTCAGAGTACTAGTGTTGACTAAGAATTTAATTGTTGTGGTTTTGCTCTGTTAGATTAATGAATTGATGTATTTTGAAACAGATCAATTTTTATTTTTATGTGATTGCAAACAGGCTTTTTAAGTTTGGAGTGATTCTGGGCATTCACTTGAGGTTTTTTAAGGGTATTGGACATGGGATTATTTTTATTATATTTGGAAAATTGATTATGGGTAATTAGGCTTGGTTTATTTTAGGGCAATTTTTTTTTTTTTTTCCAAAATTGATAAGTTTGTCAGGTTAGGGTATTTGTGTGGTGTTTTTGGTGCAACTCTAAGCATCCATCATTGTTTGTGAGTGTTAGCTGGTCTAATCATATTACACTGGGACCCACTCACAAACCGGACAACAGATCTGCTAAGATCATGTTTTGGTGTTGGTTTTCTTTATTGTAGCTGACAAAAAGACAGCAGCCCGGTGACAGCAGGAATTACCCAGAGGGCGAGCCGGCCTTCCTTTGCACCCGACATGGATTCTCGTCCCCATATGTCCCAGAGATAAGTGCAGGGCTACAGATCACAGAGGAGATCAAAAGCAGGGTGCCGGGTTGGGGGTCACCGGGAGGGATTTTGGAGACAGGGATGTCCAAGATGTGACCCCTTGTGCCCCATCGAAGGGAAGTCTCAGTTTTGATCACAATGCTGAGGTGTGCAGGGCAGAGCAGTACCGGTGTGCGTTGTGTCACTTGTCTGTGGTGCCTTCTGTGTCTTCTGGGCATCTCGTCTTTCACGTCTTTTGCCGTGGCCCTTCCGGGGGCCTCTCAGAAACCCTGGCGTCAGTCTTAGCATCTGCGCTCTCTGCGCTCCTCGGCCCGGCGCCTTTGACTCGGGAGCTGGGACAGGCATCGCCCCTCTCCTCAGGAGCATCCAGTCCGGTGTCGGTTCAGGTCTTGTTCTGAGCTGTGTCGACAGCTGTGCTCCGCAACGATCCATTCTGGCGGATTAGGACTTGTCAGAAGGCAAAGACAGGGAGGTGATTCTGACCGTAGCACTCTCGGGCATCCGTCTTTGCGCTCCTAGCAGTAAGTCATCCCGCTGGCATCTTCTTCCTGCAGGGTTCTGCGAGCCTGGCCAGCTCACCATCAGTCTTACCTCAGTCACCTCCTTCTGAGTTCTCTGGGTCCTCAGGGCCATTCTTGTGGCCGAGAGTTTTCTGTCCCCGTTGTGTTCCCTCGTTTGTGGTCTCCTGTGTCACGGGTGTGGGTGTGTTTGGCCCGGAGCTGCTCTGCCTTGCTGCTTAGTCTGGGTGAAGGAGTAATAGGGCAAGTGCTGGGGGCTTGAAATTTGTAATGTGGGGTGGAGTTGGACTGTAGAGAATATGCCTAGATGGACACAAGAGGTCTGCAGCTGTCAAGTTCTCCTGCAGCACGTTGACTTTTGTTGCTAACTTTCTTTCAGATGCAGATGGATAGAATCTGCGGCAGAGCGCCCCATGCTGGGTGAGGGGGCTTCCCCTGAGGAGGTGGGTCACTGTTTGCCTTTGCAGGGGAAGTGTAAATGGTGGCTCTGTTACAGCACTGTTCTTTGTCTTTATTTCTAGGAAGTGGAGCTGCGTATCTGCAGTAAAGGTCAATGGAGCAAGGTGAGCAGAGATTGGAGGGCAGAAGCAGTTGTCACTGCTCAGGTCTCGATTTCCGGTGCAGCTCCAAGCATCATCTGGGGCTTTTTTATTTTAGGTGTTCTGCTTGCCAGTTCTCCTGACCCGGGCTGCCAGAGGCCAGATGGATGCAAGCTTAAGGTACACTTGTGGCGTACTTTAGTCGGACCGGGGCGGTTGCCGTTTCACGACATCTCAGCGAGCCTTTTTGCTTTGTTTCTTTGCAGGTGCTGCCGCTTCCCCAGGCGTGCCAAGGAATAGAGGTGAGCGGGTGAGTCGGCCTTTAGGTGGGGTGACTCGTAAGAGAGCGGTGTGCAGCAGCTTGCTAAGCGTGTACCTTTTCATTTTGCAGGTACCCTCCGAGCAGCCTCTGGAGTCGAATGAAGATTCGAGGCAAGCTGGGCCAGTGGTGCCGAGGAGCCCTGGGGATTGTTCTTCTGGAGGGCAATAGTCACATTTTTGGTTTTGTGATCCTAGGTCCTGGGAGGACGTGCAGAGCCCAGATTTGGTGATGACAGCAGCGAAGCCGACGCGGAGGTGTCTCGACGTCCACAGGGCCGACACGTTCATTTCCATCGAGGACGGATTTTGTCTGCTCGTCTTCTGAAAGCTAAGTGTTGGGACAGCTGGTCGGGAGATTGGGGAAAAGCCTTTTCAGTCCCAGGAGGCAACTTAAAGTTATCTTAGAGGAGAGGGCCCTAATGGGATGGAGCCCTCAGGGGTAAAGGGGGAGGGTTTCCCCTCAGCATCCCCGCAGACTTGGCCGGGCAGGGCAGTTCTGACCCATCTCTGCGTTTTAGCCAGCTTTGCATTGTCGGCCGTCTTCGAGAGCCCACAAGGTAAAGGGGTGCAGTGGGAGATTGGTGGCCCCCCCTGGGATCCCTGTCCCAGGAGTATCCTGATAAAGAGCATCCCCGGTTGCAAGGTGTAGGGTTCGGCAGGGGGACTTGGCAGTGGCACACAGAGGCTGAGGGAGGGCTTGAGAGGTAAAGGGCTCAAGGGTCAGAGAGCACACAGTGAAAGAGAGGGGTACAGACTGGGATACAAGTTAGAGCACAGCTATAGCAGCCCACACACACAGCACCACACCCCGGTTTCCTGAGAGCAGCAGCAGGCAGTAAGTCTAAGGCAGGAGAATGCCAGAAGCCTTGAGAGGTGCAGGCAGTAACCCAAAGGCTAGGCTAGGCAGGAAGTGGTAGTGGGGAGCAGGGTCCGCAGGGTTGGGGAAAAAAGGGGGTTTCCCGCCCCACCCCTCCCTGGGATCACCTGTCTCTCCGCAGCCGGGGATTGCGTCCATCCCTCCTCGAGGCGGCGGTTGGTAAGGCTTCGTGCCTTGGCCACCGCAAAGAGTTCGGCTCTGTCAGCCTCTGCCCTGACTCAGGGCCACACTTAGGGTAGGAGCCCTGACTCAGGGCTACACTTAGGTAGGGTAGGAGCAACTGTGGAGATGGCGTCCCGCTTGCGGGACATTGAGACCCTGTTGGATAAGGAGCATCCCCGGCTGCAAGGTGTAGGGTTCAGCAAGGGGGACTTGACAGTGACACAGAGAGGCTGAGGGAGGGCTTGAGAGGTGAAGGACTGAAGGGCCAGAGAGAGCACACAGTGAAAGGGAGGGGTACAGGCTGGGATATAAGTTAAGAGTACAGCTATAGCAGTCCTTACAGCAGTCATCATAACACCTCTGTTTCCCTGAGAGCAGTGGCAGGCAGTAACCCTGGGCTAGGGCTAGCCAGTAAGTGACAGTGGGGAGGCAGAATCTACAGGTTTGCGCTTCTCTGGGGATGTCCATCCTGGAACCCTTGTCCCACTGCAACCGGGGATGCTCACGCCCCTGATAGAGGCCGTGGTGGGTGGGCTCAGTGCCAATAAGGCCATGGAGACTCTGGCTCTGCAAGTGTCAGCCTTGCAGCGCAGCCAAAGTGTGCTGCCCGGGGACCCGGGCATTCTTAAGCGATGGTGAGTAGCAGAAATGCCATTTTTGGCTGATGTGCTGCTAAGATTCACGCTTTTTTGGTTTTCTTTCTTGTAGCAGAATAAGAGACAACAATAAGAGCCCGGTGACAGCAGGAATTTCCCAGACAATGAGCCGGCCTTCCTTTGTACCTGACACGGATTCTCGTCCCCAGATGTCCCAGAGATAAGTGGAGGGCTACAGATCACAGAAGAGATCAAAAGCAGGGTGCCGGGTCGGAGGTCACCGGGAGGGATTTTTGAGTCAGCTTTGGAGACAGGGATGTCCAAGATGTGACCCCTTGTGCCCCATCGAAGGGAAGTCTCAGTTTTGATCACAATGCTGAGGTGTGCAGGGCAGAGCAGTCCCGGTGTGTGTTGTGTCACTTGTCTGTGGTGCCTTCTGTGTCTTCTGGGCATCTCGTCTTTCACGGCTTTTGCCGTGGCCCTTCCGGGGGCCTCTCGGAAACCCTGGCATCAGCTTTAGCATCTGCGCTCTCTGCGCTCCTCGGCCCGGCGCCTTTGACTCGGGAGCTGGGACAGGCATCGCCCCTCTCCTCAGGAGCATCCAGTCCGGTGTCCGTTCAGGTCTTGTTCTGAGCTGTGTCGTCAGCTGTGCTCCGCAATGATCCATTCTGGCGGATTAGGACTTGTCAGAAGGCAAAGACAGGGAGGTGATTCTGACCGTAGCACTCTCGGGCATCCGTCTTTGCACTCCTTGGAATGAGTCATCCTGCTGGCATCTTCTTCCTGCAGGGTTCTGCGAGCCTGGCCAGCTCGCCATCGGTCTTACCTCAGTCACCTCATTCTGAGTTCTCTGGGTCCTCAGGGCCATTCTTGTGGCCGATAGTTTTCTGTCCCCGTTGTGTTCCCTCGTTTGTGGTCTCCTGTGTCACAGGTGTGGGTGTGTATTTGGCCCGGAGCTGCTCTGCCTTGCTGCTTAGTCTGGGTGTAGGAGTAATAGGGCAAGTGCTGGGGGCTTGAAATTTGTAATGAGGGGTGGAGTTGGACTGTAGAGAATATGCCTAGATGGACACAAGAGGTCTGGAGCTTTTAAGTTCTCCTGCAGCACGTTGACTTTTGTTCCTAACTTTCTTTCAGATGAAGATGCGCCCCATGCAGGGTGAGAGGGCTTCCCCTGAGGAGGTGGGTCACTGTTTGCCTTTGCAGGGGAAGTGTAAATGGTGGCTCTGTTACAGCACTGCTCTTTGTCTTTATTTCTAGGAAGTGGAGCTGCGTATCTGCAGTAAAGGTCAGTGGAGCGAGGTGAGCAGAGATTGGAGGGCAGAAGCAGTTGTCACTGCTCAGGTCTCGATTTCCGGTGCAGCTCCAAGCATCATCTGGGGCTTTTTTATTTTAGGTGTTCTGCTTGCCAGTTCTCCTGACCCGGGCTGCCAGAGGCCAGATGGGTGCAAGCTTAAGGTACACTTGTGGCGTACTTCAGTCGGACCGGGGCGGTTGCCGTTTCACGGCATCTCAGCGAGCCTTTTTGCTTTGTTTCTTTGCAGGTGCTGCTGCTTCCCCAGGCGTGCCGAGGAATAGAGGCGAGCGGGTGAGTCGGCCTTTAGGTGGGGTGACTCCTAAGAGAGCGGTGTGCAGCAGCTTGCTAAGCGTGTACCTTTTCATTTTGCAGGTACCCTCCGAGCAGCCTCTGGAGTCGAATGAAGATTCGAGGCGAGCTGGGCCAGTGGTGCCGAGGAGCCCTGGGGATTGTTCTTCTGGAGGGCAATAGTCACATTTTTGGTTTTGTGATCCTAGGTCCTGGGAGGACGTGCAGAGCCCAGATTTGGTGATGACAGCAGCGAAGCCGACGCGGAGGTGTCTCGACGTCCACGGGGCCGACACGTTCATTTTCATCGAGGACGGATTTTGTCTGCTCGTCTTCTGAAAGCTAAGTGTTGGGACAGCTGGTTGGGAGATTGGGGAAAAGCCTTTTCAGTCCCAGGAGGCAACTTAAAGTTATCTTAGGGGAGTGGGCCCTAGTGGGATGGAGCCCTCAGGGGTAAAGGGGGAGGGTTTCTCCTCAGCATCCCCACAGACTTGGCCGGGCAGGGCAGTTCTGACCCATCTCTGCGTTTTAGCCAGCTTTGCATTGTCGGCCGTCTTCGAGAGCCCACAAGGTAAAGGGATGCAGTGGGAGATGGGTGGCCCCCCCTGGGATCCCTGTCCCAGGAGTATCCTGATAAAGAGCATCCCCGGTTGCAAGGCGTGGGGTTCGGCAGGGGGACTTGACAGTGACACACAGAGGCTGAGGGAGGGCTTGGGAGGTAAAGGGCTCAAGGGTCAGAGAGCACACAGTGAAAGAGAGGGGTACAGGCTGGGATACAAGTTAGCGCACAGCTATAGCAGCCCACACACACAGCACAACACCCCTGTTTCCCTGAGAGCCGCAGCAGGCAGTAAGTCTAATGCAGGAGAATGCCAGAAGCCTTGAGAGGTGCAGGCAGTAACCCAAAGGCTAGGCTAGGCAGGAAGTGGTAGTGGGGAGCAGGGTCCGCAGGGTTGGGGAAAAAAGGGGGTTTCCCGCCCCACCCCTCCCTGGGATCACCTGTCTCTCCGCAGCCGGGGATTGCGTCCATCCCTCCTCGAGGCGGCGGTTGGTAAGGCTTCGTGCCTTGGCCACCGCAAAGAGTTCGGCTCTGTCAGCCTCTGCCCTGACTCAGGGCCACACTTAGGGTAGGAGCCCTGACTCAGGGCTACACTTAGGTAGGGTAGGAGCAACTGTGGAGATGGCGTCCCGCTTGCGGGACATTGAGACCCTGTTGGATAAGGAGCATCCCCGGCTGCAAGGTGTAGGGTTCAGCAAGGGGGACTTGACAGTGACACAGAGAGGCTGAGGGAGGGCTTGAGAGGTGAAGGACTGAAGGGCCAGAGAGAGCACATAGTGAAAGGGAGGGGTACAGGCTGGGATATAAGTTAAGAGTACAGCTATAGCAGTCCTTACAGCAGTCATCACAACACCCGTGTCACTGAGAGCAGAGGCAGGCAGTAACCCTGGGCTAGGGCTAGCCAGTAAGTGAGAGTGGGGAGGCAGAATCCACAGGTTTGTGCTTCTCTGGGGATGTCCATCCTGGAACCCTTGTCCCACTGCAACCGGGGATGCTCAGGCCCCTGATAGAGGCCGTGGTGGGTGGGCTCAGTGCCAATAAGGTCATGGAGATGCTGGCTCTGCAAGTGTCAGCCTTGCAGCGCAGCCAAAGTGTGCTGCCCGAGGACCCGGGCATTCTTAAGAGATGGTGAGTAGCAGAATTGCCATTTTTGGCTGATGTGCTGCTAAGATTCACGCTTTTTTGGTTTTCCTTCTTGTAGCAGAATAAGAGACAACAATAAGAGGCCGGTGACAGCAGGAATTTCCCAGACAATGAGCCGGCCTTCCTTTGTACCTGACACGGATTCTCGTCCCCAGATGTCCCAGAGATAAGTGGAGGGCTACAGATCACAGAAGAGATCAAAAGCAGGGTGCCCGGTCGGGGGTCACCGGGAGGGATTTTTGAGTCAGCTTTGGAGACAGGGATGTCCAAGATGTGACCCCTTGGGCCCCGTCGAAAGGAAGTCTCAGTTTTGATCACAATGCTGAGGTGTGCAGGGCAGAGCAGTCCCGGTGTGTGTTGTGTCACTTGTCTGTGGTGCCTTCTGTGTCTTCTGGGCATCTCGTCTTTCACGGCTTTTGCCGTGGCCCTTCCGGGGGCCTCTCGGAAACCCTGGCATCAGCTTTAACATCTGCACTCTCTGCGCTCCTCGGCCCGGCGCCTTTGACTCAGGAGCTGGGACAGGCATCGCCCCTCTCCTCAGGAGCATCCAGTCCGGTGTCCTTTCAGGTCTTGTTCTGAGCTGTGTCGACAGCTGTGCTCCGCAACGATCCATTCTGGTGGATTAGGACTTGTCAGAAGGCAAAGACAGGGAGGTGATTCTGACCGTAGCACTCTCGGGCACCCATCTTTGCACTCCTTGGAATGAGTCATCTTCTTCCTGCAGGGTTCTGCGAGCCCGGCCAGCTCGCCGTAGGTCTTACCTTGGTCACCTCATTCTGAGTTCTCTGGGTCCTCAGGGCCATTCTTGTGGCCGATAGTTTTCTGTCCCCGTTGTGTTCCCTCGTTTGTGGTCTCCTGTGTCACGGGTGTGGGTGTGTATTTGGCCCGGAGCTGCTCTGCCTTGCTGCTTAGTCTGGGTGTAGGAGTAATAGGGCAAGTGCTGGGGGCTTGAAATTTGTAATGAGGGGTGGAGTTGGACTGTAGAGAATATGCCTAGATGGACACAAGATGTCTGCAGCTGTCAAGTTCTCCTGCAGCACTTTGACTTTTGTTCCTAACTTTCTTTCAGATGCAGATGCGCCCCATCCCGGGTGAGAGGGCTTCCCCTGAGGAGGTGGGTCACTGTTTGTCTTTGAAGGGGAAGTGTAAATGGTGGCTCTGTTACAGCACTGCTCTTTGTCTTTATTTCTAGGAAGTGGAGCTGCGTATCTGCAGTAAAGATCACTGGAGGGAGGTGAGCAGAGATCGGAGGGCAGAAGCAGTTGTCACTGCTCAGGTCTCGATTTCTGGTGCAGCTCCGAGCATCATCTGGGGCTTTTTTATTTTAGGTGTTCTGCTTGCCAGTTCTCCTGACCCGGGCTGCCAGAGGCCAGATGGATGCAAGCTTAAGGTACACTTTTGGCGTACTTCAGTCGGACCGGGGCGGTTGCCGTTTCACGACATCTCAGCATGCCTTTTTGCTTTGTTTCTTTGCAGGTGCTGCCGCTGCCCCGGGCGTGCCAAGGAATAGAGGCGAGCGGGTGAGTCGGCCTTTAGGTGGGGTGGCTCATAAGAGAGCGGTGGGCAGCAGCTTGCTAAGCGTATACCTTTTTATTTTGCAGGTACCCTCTGAGCAGCCTCTGGAGTTGAATGAAGATTCGAGGCGAGCTGGGCCAATGGTGCGGAGGAGCCCTGGGGACTGGTTTTCTGGAGGGCAATAGTCACATTTTTTGTTTTGTGGTCCTAGGTACTGTGAGGAGGTGCGGAGCCCATATCCGGTTACGGCAGCACCGAGGCGGACGCGGAGGTGTCTCGACGTCCACGGGGCCGACACGTTCATTTCCATCGAGGATGGATTTTGTCCGCTCGTCTTCTGAAAGCTAAGTGTTGGGACAGCTGGTCGGGAGATGGGGAAAAAGCCTTTTCAGTCCCAGGAGGCAACTTAAAGTTATCTTAGAGGAGAGGGCCCTAGTGGGATGGAGCCCTCAGGGGTAAAGGGGGAGGGTTTCTCCTCAGCATCCCCGCAGACTTGGCCGGGCAGGGCAGTTCTGACCCATCTCTGCGTTTTAGCCAGCTTTGCATTGTCGGCCGTCTTCGAGAGCCCACAAGGTAAAGGGATGCAGTGGGAGATGGGTGGCCCCCCCGGGATCCCTTTCCCAGGAGTATCCTGATAAAGAGCATCCCCGGTTGCAAGGCGTGGGGTTCGGCAGGGGGACTTGGCAGTGACGCACAGAGGCTGAGGGAGGGCTTGAGAGGTAAAGGGCTCAAGGGTCAGAGAGCACACAGTGAAAGAGAGGGGTACAGGCTGGGATACAAGTTAGCGCACACCTATAGCAGCCCACACACACAGCACCACACCCCTGTTTCCCTGAGAGCCGCAGCAGGCAGTAAGTCTAATGCAGGAGAATGCCAGAAGCCCTGAGAGGTGCAGGCAGTAACCCAAAGGCTAGGCTAGGCAGGAAGTGTTAGTGGGGAGCAGGGTCCGCAGGGTTGGGGAAAAAAGGGGGTTTCCCGCCCCACCCCTCCCTGGGATCACCTGTCTCTCCGCAGCCGGGGATTGCGTCCACCCCTCCTCGAGGCGGCGGTTGGTAAGGCTTCGTGCCTTGGCCACCGCAAAGAGTTCGGCTCTGTCAGCCTCTGCCCTGACTCAGGGCCACACTTAGGGTAGGAGCCCTGACTCAGGGCTACACTTAGGTAGGGTAGGAGCAACTGTGGAGATGGCGTCCCGCTTGCGGGACATTCTTGAGAACCCTGTGGATAAGGAGCATCCCCGGCTGCAAGGTGTAGGGTCCAGCAAGGGGGACTTGACAGTGACACACAGAGGCTGAGGGAAGGCTTGAGAGGTGAAGGACTGAAGGGCCAGAGAGAGCATACAGTGAAAGGGAGGGGTACAGGCTGGGATATAAGTTAAGAGTACAGCTATAGCAGTCCTTACAGCAGTCATCACAACACCCCTGTTTCCCTGAGAACAGGTGCAGGCAGTAACCCTGGGCTAGGGCTAGCCAGTAAGTGACAGTGGGGAGGCAGAATCCACCGGTTTGGGGTTCTCTGGGGATGTCCATCCTGGAACCCTTGTCCCACTGCAACCGGGGATGCTCACGCCGCTGATAGAGGCCGTGGTGGGTGGGCTCAGTGCCAATAAGGCCATGGAGATGCTGGCTCTGCAAGTGTCAGCCTTGCAGCGCAGCCAAAGTGTGCTGCCCGGGGACCCGGGCATTCTTAAGAGATGGTGAGTAGCAGAAATGCCATTTTTGGCTGATGTGCTGCTAAGATTCACGCTTTTTTGGTTTTCTTTCTTGTAGCAGAATAAGAGACAACAATAAGAGCCCGGTGACAGCAGGAATTTCCCAGACAATGAGCCGGCCTTCCTTTGTACCTGACAT
The DNA here is from genome assembly GCA_016584745.2 of Phylloscopus trochilus trochilus. Classification (NCBI taxonomy): domain Eukaryota; kingdom Metazoa; phylum Chordata; class Aves; order Passeriformes; family Phylloscopidae; genus Phylloscopus; species Phylloscopus trochilus. Next base: position 66,770,804 of record WQNJ02000001.1, read on the forward strand.
GGATTCCCATCCCCAGATGCCCCAGAGATAAGTGCAGGGTTACAGATCACAGAGGAGATCAAAAGCAGTGTGCCGGGTCGGAGGTCACCGGGAGGGATTTTTGAGTCAGCTTTGGAGACGGGGATGTCCAAGATGTGACCCCTTGGGCCCCGTCGAAAGGAAGTCTCAGTTTTGATCACAATGCTGAGGTGTGCAGGGCAGAGCAGTACCGGTGCGTGTCGTGTCACTTGTCTGTGGTGCCTTCTGTGTCTTCTGGGCATCTTGTCTTTCACGGCTTTTACCGTGGCCCTTCCGGGGGCCTCTCAGAAACCCTGGCGTCAGTCTTAGCATCTGCGCTCCTCGGCCCGGCGCCTTTGACTCGGGAGCTGGGACAGGCATCGCCCCTCTCCTCAGGAGCATCCAGTCCGGTGTCGGTTCAGGTCTTGTTCTGAGCTGTGTCGACAGCTGTGCTCCGCAACGATCCATTCTGGCGGATTAGGACTTGTCAGAAGGCAAAGACAGGGAGGTGATTCTGACCGTAGCACTCTCGGGCATCCGTCTTTGAGCTCCTTGGAATAAGTCATCTTCTTCCTGCAGGGTTCTGCGAGCCTGGCCAGCTCACCATAGGTCTTACCTCGGTCACCTCATTCTGAGTTCTCTGGGTCCTCAGGGCCATTCTTGTGGCCGATAGTTTTCTGTCCCCGTTGTGTTCCCTCGTTTGTGGTCTCCTGTGTCACGGGTGTGGGTGTGTATTTGGCCCGGAGCTGCTCTGCCTTGCTGCTTAGTCTGGGTGTAGGAGTAATAGGGCAAGTGCTGGGGGCTTGAAATTTGTAATGAGGGGTGGAGTTGGACTGTAGAGAATATGCCTAGATGGACACAAGATGTCTGCAGCTGTCAAGTTCTCCTGCAGCACTTTGACTTTTGTTCCTAACTATCTTTCAGATGCAGATGCGCCCCATCCCGGGTGAGAGGGCTTCCCCTGAGGAGGTGGGTCACTGTTTGTCTTTGAAGGGGAAGTGTAAATGGTGGCTCTGTTACAGCACTGCTCTTTGTCTTTATTTCTAGGAAGTGGAGCTGCGTATCTGCAGTAAAGATCACTGGAGGGAGGTGAGCAGAGATCGGAGGGCAGAAGCAGTTGTCACTGCTCAGGTCTCGATTTCTGGTGCAGCTCCGAGCATCATCTGGGGCTTTTTTATTTTAGGTGTTCTGCTTGCCAGTTCTCCTGACCCGGGCTGCCAGAGGCCAGATGGATGCAAGCTTAAGGTACACTTGTGGCGTACTTCAGTCGGACCGGGGCGGTTGCCGTTTCATGACATCTCAGCATGCCTTTTTGCTTTGTTTCTTTGCAGGTGCTGCCGCTGCCCCGGGCGTGCCAAGGAATAGAGGCGAGCGGGTGAGTCGGCCTTTAGGTGGGGTGGCTCATAAGAGAGCGGTGGGCAGCAGCTTGCTAAGCGTATACCTTTTTATTTTGCAGGTACCCTCTGAGCAGCCTCTGGAGTTGAATGAAGATTCGAGGCGAGCTGGGCCAATGGTGCGGAGGAGCCCTGGGGATTGCTCCTATTGCCTGGAGGGCAGTAGTCACATTTTTTGTTTTGTGGTCCTAGGTACCGTGAGGAGGTGCGGAGCCCATATCCGGTTACGGCAGCACCGAGGCGGACGCGGAGGTGTCTCGACGTCCACGGGGCCGACGCGTTCATTTCCATCGAGGATGGATTTTGTCCGCTCGTCTTCTGAAAGCTAAGTGTTGGGACAGCTGGTCGGGAGATGGGGAAAAAGCCTTTTCAGTCCCAGGAGGCAACTTAAAGTTATCTTAGAGGAGAGGGCCCTAGTGGGATGGAGCTCTCAGGGGTGAAGGGGGAGGGTTTCTCCTCAGCATCCCCGCAGACTTGGCCGGGCAGGGCAGTTCTGACCCATCTCTGCGTTTTAGCCAGCTTTGCATTGTCGGCCGTCTTCGAGAGCCCACAAGGTAAAGGGATGCAGTGGGAGATGGGTGGCCCCCCCGGGATCCCTTTCCCAGGAGTATCCTGATAAAGAGCATCCCCGGTTGCAAGGCGTGGGGTTCGGCAGGGGGACTTGGCAGTGACGCACAGAGGCTGAGGGAGGGCTTGAGAGGTAAAGGGCTCAAGGGTCAGAGAGCACACAGTGAAAGAGAGGGGTACAGGCTGGGATACAAGTTAGCGCACACCTATAGCAGCCCACACACACAGCACCACACCCCTGTTTCCCTGAGAGCCGCAGCAGGCAGTAAGTCTAATGCAGGAGAATGCCAGAAGCCCTGAGAGGTGCAGGCAGTAACCCAAAGGCTAGGCTAGGCAGGAAGTGTTAGTGGGGAGCAGGGTCCGCAGGGTTGGGGAAAAAAGGGGGTTTCCCGCCCCACCCCTCCCTGGGATCACCTGTCTCTCCGCAGCCGGGGATTGCGTCCACCCCTCCTCGAGGCGGCGGTTGGTAAGGCTTCGTGCCTTGGCCACCGCAAAGAGTTCGGCTCTGTCAGCCTCTGCCCTGACTCAGGGCCACACTTAGGGTAGGAGCCCTGACTCAGGGCTACACTTAGGTAGGGTAGGAGCAACTGTGGAGATGGCGTCCCGCTTGCGGGACATTCTTGAGAACCCTGTGGATAAGGAGCATCCCCGGCTGCAAGGTGTAGGGTCCAGCAAGGGGGACTTGACAGTGACACACAGAGGCTGAGGGAAGGCTTGAGAGGTGAAGGACTGAAGGGCCAGAGAGAGCATACAGTGAAAGGGAGGGGTACAGGCTGGGATATAAGTTAAGAGTACAGCTATAGCAGTCCTTACAGCAGTCATCACAACACCCCTGTTTCCCTGAGAACAGGTGCAGGCAGTAACCCTGGGCTAGGGCTAGCCAGTAAGTGACAGTGGGGAGGCAGAATCCACCGGTTTGGGGTTCTCTGGGGATGTCCATCCTGGAACCCTTGTCCCACTGCAACCGGGGATGCTCACGCCGCTGATAGAGGCCGTGGTGGGTGGGCTCAGTGCCAATAAGGCCATGGAGATGCTGGCTCTGCAAGTGTCAGCCTTGCAGCGCAGCCAAAGTGTGCTGCCCGGGGACCCGGGCATTCTTAAGAGATGGTGAGTAGCAGAATTGCCATTTTTGGCTGATGTGCTGCTAAGATTCACGCTTTTTTGGTTTTCTTTCTTGTAGCAGAATAAGAGACAACAATAAGAGCCCGGTGACAGCAGGAATTTCCCAGACAATGAGCCGGCCTTCCTTTGTACCTGACATGGATTCCCATCCCCAGATGCCCCAGAGATAAGTGCAGGGCTACAGATCACAGAGGAGATCAAAAGCAGTGTGCCGGGTCGGGGGTCACCGGGAGGGATTTTTGAGTCAGCTTTGGAGACGGGGATGTCAAAGATGTGACCCCCTTGGGCCCCGTCGAAAGGAAGTCTCAGTTTTGATCACAATGCTGAGGTGTGCAGGGCAGAGCAGTACCGGTGCGTGTCGTGTCACTTGTCTGTGGTGCCTTCTGTGTCTTCTGGGCATCTTGTCTTTCACGGCTTTTACCGTGGCTCTTCCGGGGGCCTCTCAGAAACCCTGGCGTCAGTCTTAGCATCTGCGCTCTCTGCGCTCCTCGGCCCGGCGCCTTTGACTCGGGAGCTGGGACAGGCATCGCCCCTCTCCTCAGGAGCATCCAGTCCGGTGTCCGTTCAGGTCTTGTTCTGAGCTGTGTCGACAGCTGTGCTCCGCAACGATCCATTCTGGCGGATTAGGACTTGTCAGAAGGCAAAGACAGGGAGGTGATTCTGACCGTAGCACTCTCGGGCATCCGTCTTTGAGCTCCTTGGAATAAGTCATCTTCTTCCTGCAGGGTTCTGCGAGCCTGGCCAGCTCGCCATAGGTCTTACCTCGGTCACCTCATTCTGAGTTCTCTGGGTCCTCAGGGCCATTCTTGTGGCCGATAGTTTTCTGTCCCCGTTGTGTTCCCTCGTTTGTGGTCTCCTGTGTCACGGGTGTGGGTGTGTATTTGGCCCGGAGCTGCTCTGCCTTGCTGCTTAGTCTGGGTGTAGGAGTAATAGGGCAAGTGCTGGGGGCTTGAAATTTGTAATGAGGGGTGGAGTTGGACTGTAGAGAATATGCCTAGATGGACACAAGATGTCTGCAGCTGTCAAGTTCTCCTGCAGCACTTTGACTTTTGTTCCTAACTTTCTTTCAGATGCAGATGCGCCCCATCCCGGGTGAGAGGGCTTCCCCTGAGGAGGTGGGTCACTGTTTGTCTTTGAAGGGGAAGTGTAAATGGTGGCTCTGTTACAGCACTGCTCTTTGTCTTTATTTCTAGGAAGTGGAGCTGCGTATCTGCAGTAAAGATCACTGGAGGGAGGTGAGCAGAGATCGGAGGGCAGAAGCAGTTGTCACTGCTCAGGTCTCGATTTCTGGTGCAGCTCCGAGCATCATCTGGGGCTTTTTTATTTTAGGTGTTCTGCTTGCCAGTTCTCCTGACCCGGGCTGCCAGAGGCCAGATGGATGCAAGCTTAAGGTACACTTGTGGCGTACTTCAGTCGGACCGGGGCGGTTGCCGTTTCACGACATCTCAGCATGCCTTTTTGCTTTGTTTCTTTGCAGGTGCTGCCGCTGCCCCGGGCGTGCCGAGGAATAGAGGCGAGCGGGTGAGTCGGCCTTTAGGTGGGGTGGCTCATAAGAGAGCGGTGGGCAGCAGCTTGCTAAGCGTATACCTTTTTATTTTGCAGGTACCCTCTGAGCAGCCTCTGGAGTTGAATGAAGATTCCAGGCGAGCTGGGCCAATGGTGCGGAGGAGCCCTGGGGACTGGTTTTCTGGAGGGCAATAGTCACATTTTTTGTTTTGTGGTCCTAGGTACTGTGAGGAGGTGCGGAGCCCATATCCGGTTACGGCAGCACCGAGGCGGACGCGGAGGTGTCTCGACGTCCACGGGGCCGACGCGTTTATTTCCATGGAGCTGGCCTTCCTTTGCACCCGACGTGGATTGTCATCCCAGAGATAAGTGCAGGGCTACAGATCACAGAGGAGATCAAAAGCAGGGTGCCGGATCGGGGGTCACCGGGAGGGATTTTTGAGTCAGCTTTGGAGACAGGGATGTCCAAGATGTGACCCCCTTGGGCCCCGTCGAAAGGAAGTCTCAGTTTTGATCACAATGCTGAGGTGTGCAGGGCAGAGCAGTACCGGTGCGTGTCGTGTCACTTGTCTGTGGTGCCTTCTGTGTCTTCTGGGCATCTTGTCTTTCACGGCTTTTACCGTGGCCCTTCCGGGGGCCTCTCAGAAACCCTGGCGTCAGTCTTAGCATCTGCGCTCTCTGCGCTCCTCGGCCCGGCGCCTTTGACTCGGGAGCTGGGACAGGCATCGCCCCTCTCCTCAGGAGCATCCAGTCCGGTGTCCGTTCAGGTCTTGTTCTGAGCTGTGTCGACAGCTGTGCTCCGCAACGATCCATTCTGGCGGATTAGGACTTGTCAGAAGGCAAAGACGGGGAGGTGATTCTGACCGTAGCACTCTCGGGCATCCGTCTTTGAGCTCCTTGGAATAAGTCATCTTCTTCCTGCAGGGTTCTGCGAGCCTGGCCAGCTCACCATAGGTCTTACCTCGGTCACCTCATTCTGAGTTCTCTGGGTCCTCAGGGCCATTCTTGTGGCCGATAGTTTTCTGTCCCCGTTGTGTTCCCTCGTTTGTGGTCTCCTGTGTCACGGGTGTGGGTGTGTATTTGGCCCGGAGCTGCTCTGCCTTGCTGCTTAGTCTGGGTGTAGGAGTAATAGGGCAAGTGCTGGGGGCTTGAAATTTGTAATGAGGGGTGGAGTTGGACTGTAGAGAATATGCCTAGATGGACACAAGATGTCTGCAGCTGTCAAGTTCTCCTGCAGCACTTTGACTTTTGTTCCTAACTTTCTTTCAGATGCAGATGCGCCCCATCCCGGGTGAGAGGGCTTCCCCTGAGGAGGTGGGTCACTGTTTGTCTTTGAAGGGGAAGTGTAAATGGTGGCTCTGTTACAGCACTGCTCTTTGTCTTTATTTCTAGGAAGTGGAGCTGCGTATCTGCAGTAAAGATCACTGGAGGGAGGTGAGCAGAGATCGGAGGGCAGAAGCAGTTGTCACTGCTCAGGTCTCGATTTCTGGTGCAGCTCCGAGCATCATCTGGGGCTTTTTTATTTTAGGTGTTCTGCTTGCCAGTTCTCCTGACCCGGGCTGCCAGAGGCCAGATGGATGCAAGCTTAAGGTACACTTTTGGCGTACTTCAGTCGGACCGGGGCGGTTGCCGTTTCACGACATCTCAGCATGCCTTTTTGCTTTGTTTCTTTGCAGGTGCTGCCGCTGCCCCGGGCGTGCCGAGGAATAGAGGCGAGCGGGTGAGTCGGCCTTTAGGTGGGGTGGCTCATAAGAGAGCGGTGGGCAGCAGCTTGCTAAGCGTATACCTTTTTATTTTGCAGGTACCCTCTGAGCAGCCTCTGGAGTTGAATGAAGATTCCAGGCGAGCTGGGCCAATGGTGCGGAGGAGCCCTGGGGACTGGTTTTCTGGAGGGCAATAGTCACATTTTTTGTTTTGTGGTCCTAGGTACTGTGAGGAGGTGCGGAGCCCATATCCGGTTACGGCAGCACCGAGGCGGACGCGGAGGTGTCTCGACGTCCACGGGGCCGACGCGTTTATTTCCATGGAGCTGGCCTTCCTTTGCACCCGACGTGGATTGTCATCCCAGAGATAAGTGCAGGGCTACAGATCACAGAGGAGATCAAAAGCAGGGTGCCGGATCGGGGGTCACCGGGAGGGATTTTTGAGTCAGCTTTGGAGACAGGGATGTCCAAGATGTGACCCCCTTGGGCCCCGTCGAAAGGAAGTCTCAGTTTTGATCACAATGCTGAGGTGTGCAGGGCATAGCAGTACCGGTGCGTGTCGTGTCACTTGTCTGTGGTGCCTTCTGTGTCTTCTGGGCATCTTGTCTTTCACGGCTTTTACCGTGGCCCTTCCGGGGGCCTCTCAGAAACCCTGGCGTCAGTCTTAGCATCTGCGCTCTCTGCGCTCCTCGGCCCGGCGCCTTTGACTCGGGAGCTGGGACAGGCATCGCCCCTCTCCTCAGGAGCATCCAGTCCGGTGTCCGTTCAGGTCTTGTTCTGAGCTGTGTCGACAGCTGTGCTCCGCAACGATCCATTCTGGCGGATTAGGACTTGTCAGAAGGCAAAGACAGGGAGGTGATTCTGACCGTAGCACTCTCGGGCATCCGTCTTTGAGCTCCTTGGAATAAGTCATCTTCTTCCTGCAGGGTTCTGCGAGCCTGGCCAGCTCGCCATAGGTCTTACCTCGGTCACCTCATTCTGAGTTCTCTGGGTCCTCAGGGCCATTCTTGTGGCCGATAGTTTTCTGTCCCCGTTGTGTTCCCTCGTTTGTGGTCTCCTGTGTCACGGGTGTGGGTGTGTATTTGGCCCGGAGCTGCTCTGCCTTGCTGCTTAGTCTGGGTGTAGGAGTAATAGGGCAAGTGCTGGGGGCTTGAAATTTGTAATGAGGGGTGGAGTTGGACTGTAGAGAATATGCCTAGATGGACACAAGATGTCTGCAGCTGTCAAGTTCTCCTGCAGCACTTTGACTTTTGTTCCTAACTTTCTTTCAGATGCAGATGCGCCCCATCCCGGGTGAGAGGGCTTCCCCTGAGGAGGTGGGTCACTGTTTGTCTTTGAAGGGGAAGTGTAAATGGTGGCTCTGTTACAGCACTGCTCTTTGTCTTTATTTCTAGGAAGTGGAGCTGCGTATCTGCAGTAAAGATCACTGGAGGGAGGTGAGCAGAGATCGGAGGGCAGAAGCAGTTGTCACTGCTCAGGTCTCGATTTCTGGTGCAGCTCCGAGCATCATCTGGGGCTTTTTTATTTTAGGTGTTCTGCTTGCCAGTTCTCCTGACCCGGGCTGCCAGAGGCCAGATGGATGCAAGCTTAAGGTACACTTTTGGCGTACTTCAGTCGGACCGGGGCGGTTGCCGTTTCACGACATCTCAGCATGCCTTTTTGCTTTGTTTCTTTGCAGGTGCTGCCGCTGCCCCGGGCGTGCCGAGGAATAGAGGCGAGCGGGTGAGTCGGCCTTTAGGTGGGGTGGCTCATAAGAGAGCGGTGGGCAGCAGCTTGCTAAGCGTATACCTTTTTATTTTGCAGGTACCCTCTGAGCAGCCTCTGGAGTTGAATGAAGATTCCAGGCGAGCTGGGCCAATGGTGCGGAGGAGCCCTGGGGACTGGTTTTCTGGAGGGCAATAGTCACATTTTTTGTTTTGTGGTCCTAGGTACTGTGAGGAGGTGCGGAGCCCATATCCGGTTACGGCAGCACCGAGGCGGACGCGGAGGTGTCTCGACGTCCACGGGGCCGACGCGTTTATTTCCATGGAGCTGGCCTTCCTTTGCACCCGACGTGGATTGTCATCCCAGAGATAAGTGCAGGGCTACAGATCACAGAGGAGATCAAAAGCAGGGTGCCGGATCGGGGGTCACCGGGAGGGATTTTTGAGTCAGCTTTGGAGACAGGGATGTCCAAGATGTGACCCCCTTGGGCCCCGTCGAAAGGAAGTCTCAGTTTTGATCACAATGCTGAGGTGTGCAGGGCAGAGCAGTACCGGTGCGTGTCGTGTCACTTGTCTGTGGTGCCTTCTGTGTCTTCTGGGCATCTTGTCTTTCACGGCTTTTACCGTGGCCCTTCCGGGGGCCTCTCAGAAACCCTGGCGTCAGTCTTAGCATCTGCGCTCTCTGCGCTCCTCGGCCCGGCGCCTTTGACTCGGGAGCTGGGACAGGCATCGCCCCTCTCCTCAGGAGCATCCAGTCCGGTGTCCGTTCAGGTCTTGTTCTGAGCTGTGTCGACAGCTCTGCTCCGCAACGATCCATTCTGGCGGATTAGGACTTGTCAGAAGGCAAAGACGGGGAGGTGATTCTGACCGTAGCACTCTCGGGCATCCGTCTTTGAGCTCCTTGGAATAAGTCATCTTCTTCCTGCAGGGTTCTGCGAGCCTGGCCAGCTCGCCATAGGTCTTACCTCGGTCACCTCATTCTGAGTTCTCTGGGTCCTCAGGGCCATTCTTGTGGCCGATAGTTTTCTGTCCCCGTTGTGTTCCCTCGTTTGTGGTCTCCTGTGTCACGGGTGTGGGTGTGTATTTGGCCCGGAGCTGCTCTGCCTTGCTGCTTAGTCTGGGTGTAGGAGTAATAGGGCAAGTGCTGGGGGCTTGAAATTTGTAATGAGGGGTGGAGTTGGACTGTAGAGAATATGCCTAGATGGACACAAGATGTCTGCAGCTGTCAAGTTCTCCTGCAGCACTTTGACTTTTGTTCCTAACTTTCTTTCAGATGCAGATGCGCCCCATCCCGGGTGAGAGGGCTTCCCCTGAGGAGGTGGGTCACTGTTTGTCTTTGAAGGGGAAGTGTAAATGGTGGCTCTGTTACAGCACTGCTCTTTGTCTTTATTTCTAGGAAGTGGAGCTGCGTATCTGCAGTAAAGATCACTGGAGGGAGGTGAGCAGAGATCGGAGGGCAGAAGCAGTTGTCACTGCTCAGGTCTCGATTTCTGGTGCAGCTCCGAGCATCATCTGGGGCTTTTTTATTTTAGGTGTTCTGCTTGCCAGTTCTCCTGACCCGGGCTGCCAGAGGCCAGATGGATGCAAGCTTAAGGTACACTTTTGGCGTACTTCAGTCGGACCGGGGCGGTTGCCGTTTCACGACATCTCAGCGAGCCTTTTTGCTTTGTTTCTTTGCAGGTGCTGCCGCTGCCCCGGGCGTGCCGAGGAATAGAGGCGAGCGGGTGAGTCGGCCTTTAGGTGGGGTGGCTCATAAGAGAGCGGTGGGCAGCAGCTTGCTAAGCGTATACCTTTTTATTTTGCAGGTACCCTCTGAGCAGCCTCTGGAGTTGAATGAAGATTCCAGGCGAGCTGGGCCAATGGTGCGGAGGAGCCCTGGGGACTGGTTTTCTGGAGGGCAATAGTCACATTTTTTGTTTTGTGGTCCTAGGTACTGTGAGGAGGTGCGGAGCCCATATCCGGTTACGGCAGCACCGAGGCGGACGCGGAGGTGTCTCGACGTCCACGGGGCCGACGCGTTTATTTCCATGGAGCTGGCCTTCCTTTGCACCCGACGTGGATTGTCATCCCAGAGATAAGTGCAGGGCTACAGATCACAGAGGAGATCAAAAGCAGGGTGCCGGATCGGGGGTCACCGGGAGGGATTTTTGAGTCAGCTTTGGAGACAGGGATGTCCAAGATGTGACCCCCTTGGGCCCCGTCGAAAGGAAGTCTCAGTTTTGATCACAATGCTGAGGTGTGCAGGGCAGAGCAGTACCGGTGCGTGTCGTGTCACTTGTCTGTGGTGCCTTCTGTGTCTTCTGGGCATCTTGTCTTTCACGGCTTTTACCGTGGCCCTTCCGGGGGCCTCTCAGAAACCCTGGCGTCAGTCTTAGCATCTGCGCTCTCTGCGCTCCTCGGCCCGGCGCCTTTGACTCGGGAGCTGGGACAGGCATCGCCCCTCTCCTCAGGAGCATCCAGTCCGGTGTCCGTTCAGGTCTTGTTCTGAGCTGTGTCGACAGCTGTGCTCCGCAACGATCCATTCTGGCGGATTAGGACTTGTCAGAAGGCAAAGACAGGGAGGTGATTCTGACCGTAGCACTCTCGGGCATCCGTCTTTGAGCTCCTTGGAATAAGTCATCTTCTTCCTGCAGGGTTCTGCGAGCCTGGCCAGCTCGCCATAGGTCTTACCTCGGTCACCTCATTCTGAGTTCTCTGGGTCCTCAGGGCCATTCTTGTGGCCGATAGTTTTCTGTCCCCGTTGTGTTCCCTCGTTTGTGGTCTCCTGTGTCACGGGTGTGGGTGTGTATTTGGCCCGGAGCTGCTCTGCCTTGCTGCTTAGTCTGGGTGTAGGAGTAATAGGGCAAGTGCTGGGGGCTTGAAATTTGTAATGAGGGGTGGAGTTGGACTGTAGAGAATATGCCTAGATGGACACAAGATGTCTGCAGCTGTCAAGTTCTCCTGCAGCACTTTGACTTTTGTTCCTAACTTTCTTTCAGATGCAGATGCGCCCCATCCCGGGTGAGAGGGCTTCCCCTGAGGAGGTGGGTCACTGTTTGTCTTTGAAGGGGAAGTGTAAATGGTGGCTCTGTTACAGCACTGCTCTTTGTCTTTATTTCTAGGAAGTGGAGCTGCGTATCTGCAGTAAAGATCACTGGAGGGAGGTGAGCAGAGATCGGAGGGCAGAAGCAGTTGTCACTGCTCAGGTCTCGATTTCTGGTGCAGCTCCGAGCATCATCTGGGGCTTTTTTATTTTAGGTGTTCTGCTTGCCAGTTCTCCTGACCCGGGCTGCCAGAGGCCAGATGGATGCAAGCTTAAGGTACACTTTTGGCGTACTTCAGTCGGACCGGGGCGGTTGCCGTTTCACGACATCTCAGCATGCCTTTTTGCTTTGTTTCTTTCCAGGTGCTGCCGCTGCCCCGGGCGTGCCGAGGAATAGAGGCGAGCGGGTGAGTCGGCCTTTAGGTGGGGTGGCTCATAAGAGAGCGGTGGGCAGCAGCTTGCTAAGCGTATACCTTTTTATTTTGCAGGTACCCTCTGAGCAGCCTCTGGAGTTGAATGAAGATTCCAGGCGAGCTGGGCCATTGGTGCGGAGGAGCCCTGGGGACTGGTTTTCTGGAGGGCAATAGTCACATTTTTTGTTTTGTGGTCCTAGGTACCGTGAGGAGGTGCGGAGCCCATGTCCGGTTACGGCAGCACCGAGGCGGACGCGGAGGTGTCTCGACGTCCACGGGGCCGACGCGTTTATTTCCATGGAGCTGGCCTTCCTTTGCACCCGACGTGGATTGTCATCCCAGAGATAAGTGCAGGGCTACAGATCTCGGAGGAGATCAAAAGCAGGGTGCCGGATCGGGGGTCACCGGGAGGGATTTTTGAGTCAGCTTTGGAGACAGGGATGTCCAAGATGTGACCCCTTGGGCCCCGTCGAAAGGAAGTCTCAGTTTTGATCACAATGCTGAGGTGTGCAGGGCAGAGCAGTACCGGTGCGTGTCGTGTCACTTGTCTGTGGTGCCTTCTGTGTCTTCTGGGCATCTTGTCTTTCACGGCTTTTACTGTGGCCCTTCCGGGGGCCTTTCAGAAACCCTGGCGTCAGTCTTAGCATCTGCGCTCTCTGCGCTCCTCGGCCCGGCGCCTTTGACTCGGGAGCTGGGACAGGCATCGCCCCTCTCCTCAGGAGCATCCAGTCCGGTGTCCGTTCAGGTCTTGTTCTGAGCTGTGTCGACAGCTGTGCTCCGCAACGATCCATTCTGGCGGATTAGGACTTGTCAGAAGGCAAAGACGGGGAGGTGATTCTGACCGTAGCACTCTCGGGCATCCGTCTTTGCGCTCCTTGGAATTAGTCATCTTCTTCCTGCAGGGTTCTGCGAGCCTGGCCAGCTCGCCATAGGTCTTACCTCGGTCACCTCATTCTGAGTTCTCTGGGTCCTCAGGGCCATTCTTGTGGCCGATAGTTTTCTGTCCCCGTTGTGTTCCCTCGTTTGTGGTCTCCTGTGTCACGGGTGTTGGTGTGTGTTTGGCCCGGAGCTGCTCTGCCTTTCTGCTTAGTCTGGGTGTTGAAGTAATAGGGTAAATGCCTAGGGCTTGGAATTTGTAATGTGGGGTGGAGTTGGACTGTAGGGAATATGCCTAGATACGACACAAGAGGTCTGGAGCTTTTAAGTTCTCCTGCAGCACTTTGACTTTTGTTGCTCACTTTCTTTCAGATGCAGATGGATAGAATGTGCGGCAGAGCGCCCCATCCCGGGTGAGAGGGCTTCCCCTGAGGAGGTGGGTCACTGTTTGTCTTCGCAGGGGAAGTGTAAATGGTGGCTCTGATACAGCACTGTTCTTTGTTACTATTTTTAGGAAGTAAAGCTGGATATCAGCAGTCAAGGTGAAGAAGGCAAGGAGAGCAGTGACTGGTGCTGGGACAGTGCCCAGCCTGGGCAATTGGGTGCGAGAAAGAGGCTTACGCAAGTTCTTTTGCGGGAATAGCTGGCTTCAGCCTCCTCCTGGATTGCACCCAAAGAGTGGCCAAGGCTTAAGGGGCAATCCAGGGGCTGCCTTTGCCCCTGCACCTCCCAGCAAGGCCACAGGACTCATTTCCGGGCCCTCTCTGGCCTCTAAATGTAGTCACTGCTTGTCACGTTCAGGTTCTCTGAAGTTCTTTCCCAGGGACCAAAACTGGTAAACAAGGTCATAGTTTTTAAACTATCTAGTTTTTCACATTTCTCTCCTAAGGAGGCACTTTGCTTGTTGACCCTTGGTGTGACCAATGGTTCAAAGGATCCCACCTCTTAGGTGGGCACATTGTAAAAGGGAATAAAAATAGCTTCTGAGAATAAACCCGCCCCTTTTTAGAGCATCAGCCTTCTGATTCATGGGTCTGTGTCTTTCTTTCATGTCCAACAGTGACATCTAAACATGGAAAGGTCAAGCCCTGTTTCACTAATGAGCAGTGACCTAGTGCAGAACACTCATGAACCTGGTTCTTTCACTACTGAGGGGATACAAACACAACATTTGGTTTAAACTTTCATCTCAAGGTCAACTTGAGCTCAGGGCCTGTTGTTCAGGTCTTGGGACTTCACCGGTTCCAGCAAACTCACAGATGCCCAAGCATTTACACCTCTGATGCTGAAGTTCATGCACCCATTCTGGCTGAACTGTACTTACAGTTGAACTGCAGTCATTCTGCTCTGCATCACATTCTGAAATGGACTGGAATGAACTGGGTGAAAGAGCCTGGAAACCATGAAAAACTACTGCGACTGCCATTCCAACACCTCTCCCAGACATCCAGCTCAAGGAAGTATTCTGACGGAAGCACATCCTGAAGGAGCTGCTTTCCTAAAAGAAGCCCCACCCCTGGCAATGCCAGACCACAGGCAAAAGCACCAAACACTGGACACAGTACACACAGTTTTGGGTGCAAAACTGTCACACCTCATGACAAAGGCAAGACAAGGAAAACAGCTCCTCCAGGCAAGGAAAGTTAAATATTCTTTGCCCCAGTGATAAAAGCCCCAAAACAGATCACAAACCCAAAAGCAACTGAACCCCAGGTGTCCTGAGTTTCTTTTACTGTTCAGTACCTTCCCAAACTGGGGATATGTAAGGCAAGTCTCACACGCCTTTTTCAACCCCTCTGTCCCTGCTTCCTTTTCCCTCAGGCACCATTGTTCAACGCCGGGGCTGAGGCTACCTAAATGCCTTGAAAAGGAAAGCTTAAGCTAGCAGAAATAATTCACATCACTCAAAAGCTGTCTCCACTTCAAAGAAGTAGTTCTTCAAAACTAGATGGGCTATGCCATAGACATTTTATTATTGAAGTTACTTCATAAATCAGTCAAGAAGACAAATTTTAAGAAGCTGTTTCCTAATTCCATGTTCTTTCCAAGTTAAAGGCTAATTAAAATCTTCAGTCTCAGCCCCCAGCCATCCACCACAGAAGATTCAAGGAGGAGAAAAAAAGGCAGGAATATCTCTGTGCTTTCCCAAACATGTTACATGTTCTCCTCTCACTTGTAAAAACACAGATGGCACTGTCACTCCACAGGTCATTGGCAACTTTCATTGCGGTTGCTGTAGTTTTGCACTCAAACCACGAGATGGCACAGTCGCCACACTGATCAGTGTCGACTGTTTTGGGGGCTGCTATAGTTCTTCACTGCAGGCACCAGATGGCGCTGTCGCTCCGCTGTTCCCTGGCGACTTGCGTTGCGTTTGGAGTAGATTTTCCCTCCAACCACGAGATGGCGCAGTCGCCCCACTGATCAGCGGCGACTGTTGTGGTGGCTGCTGTAGTTCTTGGCTCCAGGCACCAGATGGCGATGTCGCTCCACTGGTCCCCGGCAACTTTCGTTGCAGTTGCTGTAGTTTTTCCCTCCAAACACGAGATGGCACAGTCACGCCACTGATTAGTGGGGACTGTCATGGTGGCTGCTGTAGTTCTTCGCTCCACGAAGTAGATGGCGATGTCGCTCCACTGGTAATTGGAAACGTCTTTTGAGGCTGCTGTAGTTTTTCCCTCCAACCACAAAATGGTGCAGTCGCCCCACTGCTCAGCAGCGACAGTCGTGGTGACTGCTGTAGTTCTTCGCTCCAGGCACCTGATGGCGCTGTCGCTCCACTGGTCCCTGGAAACTTGCGTTGCGGTTGCTGTAGTTTTTCCCTTGAACACGAGATGGCGCAATCGCCCCACTGGTCAGTGGCGACTGTCGTGGTGGCTACTATAGTTCTTCTCTCCAAGCACCAGATGGTGCTGTCGCCCCACTGATCAGTGCCAAGTGTCGTGGCGGCTGCTGTAGTTCTTTGCTCCAGGCACCAGATGGCGCTGTCGCTCCACGGGTCCCTTGCAACTTTTGTTGCGGTTGCTGTAGTTTTTCCCTCCAACCACGAGATGGCGCAGTCACGCCACTGATTAGTGGGGACTGTCGTGGAGGCTGCTGTAGTTCTTTGCTCCACGAACCAGATGGCGCTGTCGCTCCGCTGGTCACTGGCGACTTCTTTTGAGGCTGCTGTAGTTTTTCCCTCCAGCCACGAGATGGTGCAGTCGCCCCACTCATCAGCAGCAACTGTCGTGGTGGCTGCTTTAATTCTTGGCTCCAGGCACCAGGTGGCGATGTTGCTCCACTGCTCACCGGCAACTTTTGTTGCGGTTGCTGTAGTTTTTCCCTCCGACCAAGAGATGGAGCAGTCGCCCCACTGATGAGCAGTGACTGTCGTGGTGCCTGCTCGAATTCTTGGCTCCACGCACCAGATGGCGCTGTCGCTCCACTGGTCACCGGCAACTTTCCTAGCGGTTGCTGTAGTTTTTCCCTCCAACCACGAGATGGCGCAGTCGCCCCTCTGATCAGCTGCAACTGTCATGGTGGCTGCTGTAGTTCTTCGCTCCTGGCACCAGATGGCGCTGTCGCTCCACTGGTCCCTGGCGACTTTCGTTGAGGTTGCTGTAGTTTTTCCCTCTAACCACAAGATGGCGGAGTCGCCACACTGATCAGCGGACGCTGTCGTGGTGGCTGCTGTAGTTCTTCGCTCCAGGCACCAGATCGCGCTGTCGCTCCACTGGTCCCTGGCGACTTTCGTTGCGGTTGCTGTAGTTTTTTCCCTCCAAACACAAGATGGCGGAGTCGCTTTACTGATCAGCGGCCACTGTCCTGGTGTCTGCTGTAGTTCTTTGCTCCACCAACAAGATTGCGCTGTCGCTCCACAGGTGCCTGGAGACTTGCGTTGCGGTTTCTGTAGGTGTTCCCTCTAACCATGAGATGGCGCAGTTGCCCCACTGATGAGCGGCGACTGTCCTGGTGGCTGCTGTAGTTCTTTGCTCCAGGCACCGGATGGCACTGTTGCTCCAGTGGTCGCCGGCGACTTTCGTTGGGGTTGCTGTAGTTTTTCCCTCAGAACAGGAGATGGCGCAGTCGCCTTACTGATCAGCGGTGACTGTCGTGGTGGCTCCTCTAGTTCTTGGCTCCAGGCACCAGATGGCGATGTCGCTCCACTGGTCCCCGGCAACTTTCCTAGCGGTTGCTGTAGATTTTCCCTCAGAACAGGAGATGGCGCAGTCGCCTTACTGATCAGCAGCGACTGTCCTCACGACTGCTGTAGTTTTTTGCTCCATGCACCTGACGGCGCTGTCACTCCACTGATCCCTGGGGACTTTCGTTGCGGTTGCTGTAGTTTGTCCCTCCAACAACGAGATGGCGCACTCGCCCCTCTGATCAGCTGCGACTGTCGTGGTGGCTGCTGTAGTTCTTCGCTCCTGGCACCAGATGGCGATGTCGCTCCACTAGTCCCTGGCGACTTTCGTTGAGGTCGCTGTAGTTTTTCCCGCTAACCACAAGATGGTGGAGTCGCCACACTGATCAGCGGCAACGGTCGTGGTTCCTGCTGTAGTTCTTCGCTCCTGGCACCAGATGGCGCTGTCGCTCCACTGGTCCCTGGCTACTTCTTTTGAGGCTGCTGTAGTTTTTCCCTCCAACCACGAGATGGTGCAGTCGCCCCACTCATCAGCAGCAACTGTCGTGGTGGCGGCTTTAGTTCTACTCTCCAATCACCAGATGGCGCAGTCGCCCCAGTGATCAGCGGCGACTGTCTTGGTGGCTGCTGTAGTTCTTGGCTCCAGGCACGAAGTGGTGCTGTCGCTCCACTGGTCCCTGGCGACTTGCGTTGCGGTTGCTGTAGTTTTTCCCTTTAACTACGAGATGGCGCAGTCGCCCCACTGCTCAGCAGCGACTGTCGTGGTGGCTGCTGTACTTCTTCGCACCAGGCACGAGATGGCGATGTCGTTCCACTGGTCCCTGGCGACTTGCGTTGCGGTTGCTGTAGTTTTTCCCTCCAACCACGAGATGGCGCAGTCACCCCACTGATCAGCGTCGTCTGTCCTGGTGGCTGCTGTAGTTCTACGCTCCAGGCACCAGATGGCGATGTCGCTCCACTGGTCCCTGGAAACTTTTGTTGCGGTTGCTGTAGTTTTTCCCTCCAACCACGAGATGGTGCAGTCGCCCCACTGATCAGCAGTGACTGTCGTGGTGGCTGCTGTAGTTCTTTGCTCCTGGCACCAGATGGCGCTGTCGCTCCACTGGTCCCTGGCGACTTTCGTTGAGGTTGCTGTAGTTTTTCCCTCCAAACACACGATGCCGGAGTCGCTTTACTGATCAGCGGCCTCTGTCCTGGTGTCTGCTGTAGTTCTTTGCTCCACCAACCAGATGGCGCTGCCGCTCCACTGGTCCCAGGCGACTTGCGTTGTGGTTTCTGTAGGTGTTCCCTCTAATCATGAGATGGCGCAGTTGCCCCACTGATGAGCGGCGACTGTCCTGGTGGCTGCTGTAGTTCTTTGCTCCAGGCACCGGATGGCACTGTTGCTCCAGTGGTCGCCGGCGACTTTCGTTGGGGTTGCTGTAGTTTTTCCCTCAGAACAGGAGATGGCGCAGTCGCCTTACTGATCAGCGGTGACTGTCGTGGTGGCTCCTCTAGTTCTTGGCTCCAGGCACCAGATGGCGATGTCGCTCCACTGGTCCCTGGCAACTTTCGTAGCGGTTGCTGTAGATTTTCCCTCAGAACAGGAGATGGCGCAGTCGCCTTACTGATCAGCGGCGACTGTCCTTGCGGCTGCTGTAGTTTTTTGCTCCATGCACCTGACGGCGCTGTCGCTCAACTGATCCCTGGCGACTTTCGTTGCGGTTGCTGTAGTTTTTCCCTCCAACCACGAGATGGCGCACTCGCCCCACTGGTCAGCTGCGACTGTCGTGGTGGCTGCTGTAGTTCTTCGCTCCAGGCTCCAGATGGCGATGTTGCTCCATTGGTCTTTGGCAACTTTTGTTGCGGTTGCTGTAGTTTTTCCCTCCAACCTCGAGATGGCGTTGTCACGCCACTGATTAGTGGGGACTGTCGTGGAGGCTGCTGTAGTTCTTTGCTCCACGAACCAGATGGCGCAGTCCCTCCACTGGTCACTGGCGACTTCTTTTGAGGCTGCTGTAGTTTCTCCCTCCAACCACGAGATGGTGCAGTCGCCCCACTCATCAGCAGCAACTGTCGTGGTGGCTGCTTTATTTCTTGGCTCCAGGAACCAAGTGGCGCAGTCGCTCCACTGGTCACTGGTGACTTGCGTTGCGGTTGCTGTAGTTTTTCCCTTTAACTACGAGATGGCGCAGTCGCCCCACTGCTCAGCAGCGACTGTCGTGGTGGCTGCTATAGTTCTTCGCTCCAGGCACGAGATGGCGATGTTGTTCCACTGGTCCCTGGGTCCTTGCGTTGCGGTTGCTGTAGTTTTTCCCTCCAACCACGAGATGGCGCAGTCACCCCACTGATCAGCGTCGTCTGTCCTGGTGGCTGCTGTAGTTCTACGCTCCAGGCACCAGATGGCGATGTCGCTCCACTGGTCCCTGGAAACTTTTGTTGCGGTTGCTGTAGTTTTTCCCTCCAACCACGAGATGGTGCAGTCGCCCCACTGATCAGCAGTGACTGTCGTGGTGGCTGCTGTAGTTCTTTGCTCCTGGCACCAGATGGCACTGTTGCTCCAGTGGTCGCCGGCGACTTTCGTTGGGGTTGCTGTAGTTTCTCCCTCAGAACAGGAGATGGCGCAGTCGCCTTACTGATCAGCGGTGACTGTCGTGGTGGCTCCTCTAGTTCTTGGCTCCAGGCACCAGATGGCGATGTCGCTCCACTGGTCCCCGGCAACTTTCCTAGCGGTTGCTGTAGATTTTCCCTCAGAACAGGAGATGGCGCAGTCGCCTTACTGATCAGCAGCGACTGTCCTCACGACTGCTGTAGTTTTTTGCTCCATGCACCTGACGGCGCTGTCGCTCCACTGATCCCTGGGGACTTTCGTTGCGGTTGCTGTAGTTTGTCCCTCCAACAACGAGATGGCGCACTCGCCCCTCTGATCAGCTGCGACTGTCGTGGTGGCGGCTGTAGTTCTTCGCTCCTGGCACCAGATGGCGATGTCGCTCCACTAGTCCCTGGCGACTTTCGTTGAGGTCGCTGTAGTTTTTCCCTCTAACCACAAGATGGTGGAGTCGCCACACTGATCAGCGGCAACGGTCGTGGTTCCTGCTGTAGTCCTTTGCTCCTGGCACCAGATGGCGCTGTCGCTCCACTGGTCCCTGGCAACTTCTTTTGAGGCTGCTGTAGTTTTTCCCTCCAACCACGAGATGGTTCAGTCGCCCCACTCATCAGCAGCAACTGTCGTGGTGGCGGCTTTAGTTCTACTCTCCAATCACCAGATGGCGCAGTCGCCCCAGTGATCAGCGGCGACTGTCGTGGTGGCTGCTGTAGTTCTTGGCTCCAGGCACGAAGTGGTGCTGTCGCTCCACTGGTCACTGGTGACTTGCGTTGCGGTTGCTGTAGTTTTTCCCTTTAACTACGAGATGGCGCAGTCGCCCCACTGCTCAGCAGCGACTGTCGTGGTGGCTGCTGTACTTCTTCGCACCAGGCACGAGATGGCGATGTCGTTCCACTGGTCCCTGGCGACTTGCGTTGCGGTTGCTGTAGTTTTTCCCTCCAACCACGAGATGGCGCAGTCACCCCACTGATCAGCGTCGTCTGTCCTGGTGGCTGCTGTAGTTCTACTCTCCAATCACCAGATGGCGCAGTCGCCCCAGTGATCAGCGGCGACTGTCGTGGTGGCTGCTGTAGTTCTTCGCTCCAGGCACCATATGGCGATGTTGCTCTACTGGTCCCTGGCGACTTTCGTTGCGGTTGCTGTAGTTTTTCCCTCCAACCACGAGATGGCGCGGTCGCCCCACTGATCAGCGGCGACTATCGTGGTGGCTGCTATCGTTCTTGGCTCCAGGCACCAGGTGGCGATGTCGCTCCACTGGTCACCGGCAACTTTTTTTGGGGTTGCTGTAGTTTTTCCCTCCAACCACGAGATGGCGAAGTCACGCCACTGATTAGTGGGGACTGTCGTGGAGGCTGCTGTAGTTCTTTGCTCCACAAACCAGATGGCACTGTCGCTCCACTGGTCACTGGCGACTTCTTTTGAGGCTGCTGTAGTTTCTCCCTCTAACCACGAGGTGGTGCAGTCACCCCACTCATCAGCAGCGACTGTTGTGGTGGCTGCTTTAATTCTTGGCTCCATGCACCAGGTGGCGATGTTGCTCCACTGGTCATCGGCAACTTTCGTTGAGGTTGCTGTAGTTTTTCCCTCTAACCACAAGATGGCGGAGTCACCACACTGATCAGCGGCAACTGTCGTGGTGGCTGCTGTAGTTCTTCTCTCTGGGCACCAGATGGCGATGTCGCTGTACTGGTCCCTGGTTCCTTGCATTGCGGTTGCTGTAGTTTTCCCTCCAAACACGAGATGGTGCAATCGCCCCACTGATCAGCAGCGACTGCCGTGGGGGCTGCTGTAGTTCTTCGCTCTAGGCACCAGATGGCGCTGTCGCTCCACTGGTCACTGGCGACTTTTGTTTCGGTTGCTGTAGTTTTTCCCTCCAACCATGAGATGGCACAGTCGCCCCACTGGTCAGCGACGACTTTGGTGGTGGGTGCTGTAGTTCTTCGCTCCAGGCTCCAGATGGCGCTGTCGCTCCACTGGTCACTGGCGACTTTTGTTTCGGTTGCTGTAGTTTTTCCCTCCAACCACGAGATGGCGCAGTAACCCCACTGATCAGCATCGTCTGTCCTGGTGGCTGCTGTAGTTCTTCGCTCCAGGCACCTAATGGCGCTGTCGCTCCACTGGTCCCCGGCAACTTTGGTTGTGGTCGCTGTAGTGTTCCCCTCCGACCACGAGATGGCACAGTCGCCCCTCTGACCAGCAGCGACTGTTGTGGTGGCTGCTGTAGTTCTTCGCTCCACGAACCAGATGGCGTTGTCGCTCCACTGGTCACTCGCGACTTTCCTTGAGGTTGCTGTAGTTTTTCCCTCCAACCACGAGATGGCGCGATCGCCCCACTGGTCAGCGGCGACTGTTGTGGTGGCTGCTGTAGTTCTTGGCTCCAGGCACCAGATGGCGATGTCGCTCCACTGGTCACTGGCAACTTTTTTTGGGGTTGCTGTAGTTTTTCCCTCCAACCACGGGATGGCGAAGTCACGCCACTGCTTAGTGGGGACTGTCGTGGAGGCTGCTGTAGTTCTTTGCTCCACAAACCAGATGGCGCTGTCGCTCCACTGGTCACTGGCGACTTCTTTTGAGGCTGCTGTAGTTTCTCCCTCTAACCACGAGGTGGTGCAGTCGCCCCACTCATCAGCAGCGACTGTTGTGGTGGCTGCTTTAATTCTTGGCTCCATGCACCAGGTGGCGATGTTGCTCCACTGGTCATCGGCAACTTTCGTTGATGTTGCTGCATTTTTTTCTTCTAACCACAAGATGGCGGAGTCGCCGCACTGATCAGCGGCAACTGTCGTGGTGGCTGCTGTAGTTCTTCGCTCCAGGCACCAGATGGCGATGTCGCTGTACTGGTCCCTGGGTCCTTGCATTGCGGTTGCTGTAGTTTTTCCCTCCGACCACGAGATGGCGCAGTCGCCCCACTGGTCAGCGGCGACTGTCGTGGTGGCTGCTGTAGTTCTTCTCTCCAATCACCAGATGGCGCAGTCGCCCCAGTGATCAGCGGCGACTGTCGTGGTGGCTGCTGTAGTTCTTCACTCCAGGCACCAGATGGCGATGTTGCTCTACTGGTCCCTGGCGACTTGCATTGCGGTTGCTGTAGTTTTTCCCTCCAAACACGAGATGGCGCGGTCGCCCCTCTGACCTGCAGCGAATGTTGTTGTGGCTGCTGTAGCTCTTCGCTCCACGAACCAGATGGCGTTGTCGCTCCACTGGTCACTTGCGACTTTCGTTGAGGTTGCTGTAGTTATTCCCTCCAACCACGAGATGGCGCAGTCGCCCCACTGATCAGCGGCGACTGTCCTGGTTGCTGCTGTAGGTGTTCGCTCCAGGCACCCGATGGCGCTGTCGCTCCACTGGTCACTGGCGACTTGCATTGCGGTTTCTGTCGGTGTTCCCTCTAACCACGAGATGGCGCAGTTGCCCCACTGATGAGCGGCGACTGTCCTGGTGGCTGCTGTAGTTCTTCGCTCCAGGCACCGGATGGCACTTTTCCTCCAGTGGTCGCCGGCGACTTTCGTAGCGGTTGCTGTAGATTTTCCCTCAGAACAGGAGATGGCGCAGTCGCCTTACTGATCAGCGGCGACTGTCCTCGCGGCTGCTGTAGTTTTTTGCTCTATGCACCTGACGGCGCTGTCGCTCAACTGATCCCTGGCGACTTTCATTGCGGTTGCTGTAGTTTTTCTCTCCAACCACGAGATGGCGCACTCGCCCCACTGGTCAGCGGCGACTGTCGTGGTGGCTGCTGTAGTTCTTCGCTCCAGGCACCAGACGGCGATGTCGCTCCACTGGTCCCTGGCGACTTGCGTTGCGATTGCTGTAGTTTTTCCCTCCAAACACGAGATGGCGCGGTCGCCCCACTGATCAGCGGCAACTATCGTGGTGGCTGCTGTAGTTCTTGGCTCCAGGCACCAGATGGCGATGTCGCTCCACTGGTCCCTGGCAACTTTTTTTGGGGTTGCTGTAGTTTTTCCCTCCAACCACGGGATGGCGAAGTCACGCCACTGCTTAGTGGGGACTGTCGTGGAGGCTGCTGTA
The DNA here is from genome assembly GCA_016584745.2 of Phylloscopus trochilus trochilus. Lineage (NCBI taxonomy): Eukaryota > Metazoa > Chordata > Aves > Passeriformes > Phylloscopidae > Phylloscopus > Phylloscopus trochilus. The sequence goes on from WQNJ02000001.1 coordinate 66,793,840, forward strand.
GTTCTTTGCTCCACAAACCAGATGGCGCTGTCGCTCCACTGGTCACTGGCGACTTCTTTTGAGGCTGCTGTAGTTTCTCCCTCTAACCACGAGGTGGTGCAGTCGCCCCACTCATCAGCAGCGACTGTTGTGGTGGCTGCTTTAATTCTTGGCTCCATGCACCAGGTGGCGATGTTGCTCCACTGGTCATCGGCAACTTTCGTTGATGTTGCTGCATTTTTTTCTTCTAACCACAAGATGGCGGAGTCGCCGCACTGATCAGCGGCAACTGTCGTGGTGGCTGCTGTAGTTCTTCGCTCCAGGCACCAGATGGCGATGTCGCTGTACTGGTCCCTGGGTCCTTGCATTGCGGTTGCTGTAGTTTTTCCCTCCGACCACGAGATGGCGCAGTCGCCCCACTGGTCAGCGGCGACTGTCGTGGTGGCTGCTGTAGTTCTTCTCTCCAATCACCAGATGGCGCAGTCGCCCCAGTGATCAGCGGCGACTGTCGTGGTGGCTGCTGTAGTTCTTCACTCCAGGCACCAGATGGCGATGTTGCTCCACTGGTCCCTGGCGACTTGCATTGCGGTTGCTGTAGTTTTTCCCTCCAAACACGAGATGGCGCGGTCGCCCCTCTGACCTGCAGCGAATGTTGTTGTGGCTGCTGTAGCTCTTCGCTCCACGAACCAGATGGCGTTGTCGCTCCACTGGTCACTTGCGACTTTCGTTGAGGTTGCTGTAGTTATTCCCTCCAACCACGAGATGGCGCAGTCGCCCCACTGATCAGCGGCGACTGTCCTGGTTGCTGCTGTAGGTGTTCGCTCCAGGCACCCGATGGCGCTGTCGCTCCACTGGTCACTGGCGACTTGCATTGCGGTTTCTGTCGGTGTTCCCTCTAACCACGAGATGGCGCAGTTGCCCCACTGATGAGCGGCGACTGTCCTGGTGGCTGCTGTAGTTCTTCGCTCCAGGCACCGGATGGCACTTTTCCTCCAGTGGTCGCCGGCGACTTTCGTAGCGGTTGCTGTAGATTTTCCCTCAGAACAGGAGATGGCGCAGTCGCCTTACTGATCAGCGGCGACTGTCCTCGCGGCTGCTGTAGTTTTTTGCTCTATGCACCTGACGGCGCTGTCGCTCAACTGATCCCTGGCGACTTTCATTGCGGTTGCTGTAGTTTTTCTCTCCAACCACGAGATGGCGCACTCGCCCCACTGGTCAGCGGCGACTGTCGTGGTGGCTGCTGTAGTTCTTCGCTCCAGGCACCAGACGGCGATGTCGCTCCACTGGTCCCTGGCGACTTGCGTTGCGATTGCTGTAGTTTTTCCCTCCAAACACGAGATGGCGCGGTCGCCCCACTGATCAGCGGCAACTATCGTGGTGGCTGCTGTAGTTCTTGGCTCCAGGCACCAGATGGCGATGTCGCTCCACTGGTCCCTGGCAACTTTTTTTGGGGTTGCTGTAGTTTTTCCCTCCAACCACGGGATGGCGAAGTCACGCCACTGCTTAGTGGGGACTGTCGTGGAGGCTGCTGTAGTTCTTTGCTCCACAAACCAGATGGCGCTGTCGCTCCACTGGTCACTGGCGACTTCTTTTGAGGCTGCTGTAGTTTCTCCCTCTAACCACGAGGTGGTGCAGTCGCCCCACTCATCAGCAGCGACTGTTGTGGTGGCTGCTTTAATTCTTGGCTCCATGCACCAGGTGGCGATGTTGCTCCACTGGTCATCGGCAACTTTCGTTGATGTTGCTGCATTTTTTTCTTCTAACCACAAGATGGCGGAGTCGCCGCACTGATCAGCGGCAACTGTCGTGGTGGCTGCTGTAGTTCTTCGCTCCAGGCACCAGATGGCGATGTCGCTGTACTGGTCCCTGGGTCCTTGCATTGCGGTTGCTGTAGTTTTTCCCTCCGACCACGAGATGGCGCAGTCGCCCCACTGGTCAGCGGCGACTGTCGTGGTGGCTGCTGTAGTTCTTCTCTCCAATCACCAGATGGCGCAGTCGCCCCAGTGATCAGCGGCGACTGTCGTGGTGGCTGCTGTAGTTCTTCACTCCAGGCACCAGATGGCGATGTTGCTCCACTGGTCCCTGGCGACTTGCATTGCGGTTGCTGTAGTTTTTCCCTCCAAACACGAGATGGCGCGGTCGCCCCTCTGACCTGCAGCGAATGTTGTTGTGGCTGCTGTAGCTCTTCGCTCCACGAACCAGATGGCGTTGTCGCTCCACTGGTCACTTGCGACTTTCGTTGAGGTTGCTGTAGTTATTCCCTCCAACCACGAGATGGCGCAGTCGCCCCACTGATCAGCGGCGACTGTCCTGGTTGCTGCTGTAGGTGTTCGCTCCAGGCACCCGATGGCGCTGTCGCTCCACTGGTCACTGGCGACTTGCTTTGCGGTTTCTGTCGGTGTTCCCTCTAACCACGAGATGGCGCAGTTGCCCCACTGATGAGCGGCGACTGTCCTGGTGGCTGCTGTAGTTCTTCGCTCCAGGCACCGGATGGCACTTTTCCTCCAGTGGTCGCCGGCGACTTTCGTAGCGGTTGCTGTAGATTTTCCCTCAGAACAGGAGATGGCGCAGTCGCCTTACTGATCAGCGGCGACTGTCCTCGCGGCTGCTGTAGTTTTTTGCTCTATGCACCTGACGGCGCTGTCGCTCAACTGATCCCTGGCGTCTTTCATTGCGGTTGCTGTAGTTTTTCTCTCCAACCACGAGATGGCGCACTCGCCCCACTGGTCAGCGGCGACTGTCGTGGTGGCTGCTGTAGTTCTTCGCTCCAGGCACCAGACGGCGATGTCGCTCCACTGGTCCCTGGCGACTTGCGTTGCGATTGCTGTAGTTTTTCCCTCCAAACACGAGATGGCGCGGTCGCCCCACTGATCAGCGGCAACTATCGTGGTGGCTGCTGTAGTTCTTGGCTCCAGGCACCAGATGGCGATGTCGCTCCACTGGTCCCTGGCAACTTTTTTTGGGGTTGCTGTAGTTTTTCCCTCCAACCACGGGATGGCGAAGTCACGCCACTGCTTAGTGGGGACTGTCGTGGAGGCTGCTGTAGTTCTTTGCTCCACAAACCAGATGGCGCTGTCGCTCCACTGGTCACTGGCGACTTCTTTTGAGGCTGCTGTAGTTTCTCCCTCTAACCACGAGGTGGTGCAGTCGCCCCACTCATCAGCAGCGACTGTTGTGGTGGCTGCTTTAATTCTTGGCTCCATGCACCAGGTGGCGATGTTGCTCCACTGGTCATCGGCAACTTTCGTTGATGTTGCTGCATTTTTTTCTTCTAACCACAAGATGGCGGAGTCGCCGCACTGATCAGCGGCAACTGTCGTGGTGGCTGCTGTAGTTCTTCGCTCCAGGCACCAGATGGCGATGTCGCTGTACTGGTCCCTGGGTCCTTGCATTGCGGTTGCTGTAGTTTTTCCCTCCGACCACGAGATGGCGCAGTCGCCCCACTGGTCAGCGGCGACTGTCGTGGTGGCTGCTGTAGTTCTTCTCTCCAATCACCAGATGGCGCAGTCGCCCCAGTGATCAGCGGCGACTGTCGTGGTGGCTGCTGTAGTTCTTCACTCCAGGCACCAGATGGCGATGTTGCTCCACTGGTCCCTGGCGACTTGCATTGCGGTTGCTGTAGTTTTTCCCTCCAAACACGAGATGGCGCGGTCGCCCCTCTGACCTGCAGCGAATGTTGTTGTGGCTGCTGTAGCTCTTCGCTCCACGAACCAGATGGCGTTGTCGCTCCACTGGTCACTTGCGACTTTCGTTGAGGTTGCTGTAGTTATTCCCTCCAACCACGAGATGGCGCAGTCGCCCCACTGATCAGCGGCGACTGTCCTGGTTGCTGCTGTAGGTGTTCGCTCCAGGCACCCGATGGCGCTGTCGCTCCACTGGTCACTGGCGACTTGCTTTGCGGTTTCTGTCGGTGTTCCCTCTAACCACGAGATGGCGCAGTTGCCCCACTGATGAGCGGCGACTGTCCTGGTGGCTGCTGTAGTTCTTCGCTCCAGGCACCGGATGGCACTTTTCCTCCAGTGGTCGCCGGCGACTTTCGTAGCGGTTGCTGTAGATTTTCCCTCAGAACAGGAGATGGCGCAGTCGCCTTACTGATCAGCGGCGACTGTCCTCGCGGCTGCTGTAGTTTTTTGCTCTATGCACCTGACGGCGCTGTCGCTCAACTGATCCCTGGCGACTTTCATTGCGGTTGCTGTAGTTTTTCTCTCCAACCACGAGATGGCGCACTCGCCCCACTGGTCAGCGGCGACTGTCGTGGTGGCTGCTGTAGTTCTTCGCTCCAGGCACCAGACGGCGATGTCGCTCCACTGGTCCCTGGCGACTTGCGTTGCGATTGCTGTAGTTTTTCCCTCCAAACACGAGATGGCGCGGTCGCCCCACTGATCAGCGGCAACTATCGTGGTGGCTGCTGTAGTTCTTGGCTCCAGGCACCAGATGGCGATGTCGCTCCACTGGTCCCTGGCAACTTTTTTTGGGGTTGCTGTAGTTTTTCCCTCCAACCACGGGATGGCGAAGTCACGCCACTGCTTAGTGGGGACTGTCGTGGAGGCTGCTGTAGTTCTTTGCTCCACAAACCAGATGGCGCTGTCGCTCCACTGGTCACTGGCGACTTCTTTTGAGGCTGCTGTAGTTTCTCCCTCTAACCACGAGGTGGTGCAGTCGCCCCACTCATCAGCAGCGACTGTTGTGGTGGCTGCTTTAATTCTTGGCTCCATGCACCAGGTGGCGATGTTGCTCCACTGGTCATCGGCAACTTTCGTTGATGTTGCTGCATTTTTTTCTTCTAACCACAAGATGGCGGAGTCGCCGCACTGATCAGCGGCAACTGTCGTGGTGGCTGCTGTAGTTCTTCGCTCCAGGCACCAGATGGCGATGTCGCTGTACTGGTCCCTGGGTCCTTGCATTGCGGTTGCTGTAGTTTTTCCCTCCGACCACGAGATGGCGCAGTCGCCCCACTGGTCAGCGGCGACTGTCGTGGTGGCTGCTGTAGTTCTTCTCTCCAATCACCAGATGGCGCAGTCGCCCCAGTGATCAGCGGCGACTGTCGTGGTGGCTGCTGTAGTTCTTCACTCCAGGCACCAGATGGCGATGTTGCTCCACTGGTCCCTGGCGACTTGCATTGCGGTTGCTGTAGTTTTTCCCTCCAAACACGAGATGGCGCGGTCGCCCCTCTGACCTGCAGCGAATGTTGTTGTGGCTGCTGTAGCTCTTCGCTCCACGAACCAGATGGCGTTGTCGCTCCACTGGTCACTTGCGACTTTTGTTGAGGTTGCTGTAGTTATTCCCTCCAACCACGAGATGGCGCAGTCGCCCCACTGATCAGCGGCGACTGTCCTGGTTGCTGCTGTAGGTGTTCGCTCCAGGCACCCGATGGCGCTGTCGCTCCACTGGTCACTGGCGACTTGCTTTGCGGTTTCTGTCGGTGTTCCCTCTAACCACGAGATGGCGCAGTTGCCCCACTGATGAGCGGCGACTGTCCTGGTGGCTGCTGTAGTTCTTCGCTCCAGGCACCGGATGGCACTTTTCCTCCAGTGGTCGCCGGCGACTTTCGTAGCGGTTGCTGTAGATTTTCCCTCAGAACAGGAGATGGCGCAGTCGCCTTACTGATCAGCGGCGACTGTCCTCGCGGCTGCTGTAGTTTTTTGCTCTATGCACCTGACGGCGCTGTCGCTCAACTGATCCCTGGCGTCTTTCATTGCGGTTGCTGTAGTTTTTCTCTCCAACCACGAGATGGCGCACTCGCCCCACTGGTCAGCGGCGACTGTCGTGGTGGCTGCTGTAGTTCTTCGCTCCAGGCACCAGACGGCGATGTCGCTCCACTGGTCCCTGGCGACTTGCGTTGCGATTGCTGTAGTTTTTCCCTCCAAACACGAGATGGCGCGGTCGCCCCACTGATCAGCGGCAACTATCGTGGTGGCTGCTGTAGTTCTTGGCTCCAGGCACCAGATGGCGATGTCGCTCCACTGGTCCCTGGCAACTTTTTTTGGGGTTGCTGTAGTTTTTCCCTCCAACCACGGGATGGCGAAGTCACGCCACTGCTTAGTGGGGACTGTCGTGGAGGCTGCTGTAGTTCTTTGCTCCACAAACCAGATGGCGCTGTCGCTCCACTGGTCACTGGCGACTTCTTTTGAGGCTGCTGTAGTTTCTCCCTCTAACCACGAGGTGGTGCAGTCGCCCCACTCATCAGCAGCGACTGTTGTGGTGGCTGCTTTAATTCTTGGCTCCATGCACCAGGTGGCGATGTTGCTCCACTGGTCATCGGCAACTTTCGTTGATGTTGCTGCATTTTTTTCTTCTAACCACAAGATGGCGGAGTCGCCGCACTGATCAGCGGCAACTGTCGTGGTGGCTGCTGTAGTTCTTCGCTCCAGGCACCAGATGGCGATGTCGCTGTACTGGTCCCTGGGTCCTTGCATTGCGGTTGCTGTAGTTTTTCCCTCCGACCACGAGATGGCGCAGTCGCCCCACTGGTCAGCGGCGACTGTCGTGGTGGCTGCTGTAGTTCTTCTCTCCAATCACCAGATGGCGCAGTCGCCCCAGTGATCAGCGGCGACTGTCGTGGTGGCTGCTGTAGTTCTTCACTCCAGGCACCAGATGGCGATGTTGCTCCACTGGTCCCTGGCGACTTGCATTGCGGTTGCTGTAGTTTTTCCCTCCAAACACGAGATGGCGCGGTCGCCCCTCTGACCTGCAGCGAATGTTGTTGTGGCTGCTGTAGCTCTTCGCTCCACGAACCAGATGGCGTTGTCGCTCCACTGGTCACTTGCGACTTTCGTTGAGGTTGCTGTAGTTATTCCCTCCAACCACGAGATGGCGCAGTCGCCCCACTGATCAGCGGCGACTGTCCTGGTTGCTGCTGTAGGTGTTCGCTCCAGGCACCCGATGGCGCTGTCGCTCCACTGGTCACTGGCGACTTGCTTTGCGGTTTCTGTCGGTGTTCCCTCTAACCACGAGATGGCGCAGTTGCCCCACTGATGAGCGGCGACTGTCCTGGTGGCTGCTGTAGTTCTTCGCTCCAGGCACCGGATGGCACTTTTCCTCCAGTGGTCGCCGGCGACTTTCGTAGCGGTTGCTGTAGATTTTCCCTCAGAACAGGAGATGGCGCAGTCGCCTTACTGATCAGCGGCGACTGTCCTCGCGGCTGCTGTAGTTTTTTGCTCTATGCACCTGACGGCGCTGTCGCTCAACTGATCCCTGGCGTCTTTCATTGCGGTTGCTGTAGTTTTTCTCTCCAACCACGAGATGGCGCACTCGCCCCACTGGTCAGCGGCGACTGTCGTGGTGGCTGCTGTAGTTCTTCGCTCCAGGCACCAGACGGCGATGTCGCTCCACTGGTCCCTGGCGACTTGCGTTGCGATTGCTGTAGTTTTTCCCTCCAAACACGAGATGGCGCGGTCGCCCCACTGATCAGCGGCAACTATCGTGGTGGCTGCTGTAGTTCTTGGCTCCAGGCACCAGATGGCGATGTCGCTCCACTGGTCCCTGGCAACTTTTTTTGGGGTTGCTGTAGTTTTTCCCTCCAACCACGGGATGGCGAAGTCACGCCACTGCTTAGTGGGGACTGTCGTGGAGGCTGCTGTAGTTCTTTGCTCCACAAACCAGATGGCGCTGTCGCTCCACTGGTCACTGGCGACTTCTTTTGAGGCTGCTGTAGTTTCTCCCTCTAACCACGAGGTGGTGCAGTCGCCCCACTCATCAGCAGCGACTGTTGTGGTGGCTGCTTTAATTCTTGGCTCCATGCACCAGGTGGCGATGTTGCTCCACTGGTCATCGGCAACTTTCGTTGATGTTGCTGCATTTTTTTCTTCTAACCACAAGATGGCGGAGTCGCCGCACTGATCAGCGGCAACTGTCGTGGTGGCTGCTGTAGTTCTTCGCTCCAGGCACCAGATGGCGATGTCGCTGTACTGGTCCCTGGGTCCTTGCATTGCGGTTGCTGTAGTTTTTCCCTCCGACCACGAGATGGCGCAGTCGCCCCACTGGTCAGCGGCGACTGTCGTGGTGGCTGCTGTAGTTCTTCTCTCCAATCACCAGATGGCGCAGTCGCCCCAGTGATCAGCGGCGACTGTCGTGGTGGCTGCTGTAGTTCTTCACTCCAGGCACCAGATGGCGATGTTGCTCCACTGGTCCCTGGCGACTTGCATTGCGGTTGCTGTAGTTTTTCCCTCCAAACACGAGATGGCGCGGTCGCCCCTCTGACCTGCAGCGAATGTTGTTGTGGCTGCTGTAGCTCTTCGCTCCACGAACCAGATGGCGTTGTCGCTCCACTGGTCACTTGCGACTTTCGTTGAGGTTGCTGTAGTTATTCCCTCCAACCACGAGATGGCGCAGTCGCCCCACTGATCAGCGGCGACTGTCCTGGTTGCTGCTGTAGGTGTTCGCTCCAGGCACCCGATGGCGCTGTCGCTCCACTGGTCACTGGCGACTTGCTTTGCGGTTTCTGTCGGTGTTCCCTCTAACCACGAGATGGCGCAGTTGCCCCACTGATGAGCGGCGACTGTCCTGGTGGCTGCTGTAGTTCTTCGCTCCAGGCACCGGATGGCACTTTTCCTCCAGTGGTCGCCGGCGACTTTCGTAGCGGTTGCTGTAGATTTTCCCTCAGAACAGGAGATGGCGCAGTCGCCTTACTGATCAGCGGCGACTGTCCTCGCGGCTGCTGTAGTTTTTTGCTCTATGCACCTGACGGCGCTGTCGCTCAACTGATCCCTGGCGACTTTCATTGCGGTTGCTGTAGTTTTTCTCTCCAACCACGAGATGGCGCACTCGCCCCACTGGTCAGCGGCGACTGTCGTGGTGGCTGCTGTAGTTCTTCGCTCCAGGCACCAGACGGCGATGTCGCTCCACTGGTCCCTGGCGACTTGCGTTGCGATTGCTGTAGTTTTTCCCTCCAAACACGAGATGGCGCGGTCGCCCCACTGATCAGCGGCAACTATCGTGGTGGCTGCTGTAGTTCTTGGCTCCAGGCACCAGATGGCGATGTCGCTCCACTGGTCCCTGGCAACTTTTTTTGGGGTTGCTGTAGTTTTTCCCTCCAACCACGGGATGGCGAAGTCACGCCACTGCTTAGTGGGGACTGTCGTGGAGGCTGCTGTAGTTCTTTGCTCCACAAACCAGATGGCGCTGTCGCTCCACTGGTCACTGGCGACTTCTTTTGAGGCTGCTGTAGTTTCTCCCTCTAACCACGAGGTGGTGCAGTCGCCCCACTCATCAGCAGCGACTGTTGTGGTGGCTGCTTTAATTCTTGGCTCCATGCACCAGGTGGCGATGTTGCTCCACTGGTCATCGGCAACTTTCGTTGATGTTGCTGCATTTTTTTCTTCTAACCACAAGATGGCGGAGTCGCCGCACTGATCAGCGGCAACTGTCGTGGTGGCTGCTGTAGTTCTTCGCTCCAGGCACCAGATGGCGATGTCGCTGTACTGGTCCCTGGGTCCTTGCATTGCGGTTGCTGTAGTTTTTCCCTCCGACCACGAGATGGCGCAGTCGCCCCACTGGTCAGCGGCGACTGTCGTGGTGGCTGCTGTAGTTCTTCTCTCCAATCACCAGATGGCGCAGTCGCCCCAGTGATCAGCGGCGACTGTCGTGGTGGCTGCTGTAGTTCTTCACTCCAGGCACCAGATGGCGATGTTGCTCCACTGGTCCCTGGCGACTTGCATTGCGGTTGCTGTAGTTTTTCCCTCCAAACACGAGATGGCGCGGTCGCCCCTCTGACCTGCAGCGAATGTTGTTGTGGCTGCTGTAGCTCTTCGCTCCACGAACCAGATGGCGTTGTCGCTCCACTGGTCACTTGCGACTTTCGTTGAGGTTGCTGTAGTTATTCCCTCCAACCACGAGATGGCGCAGTCGCCCCACTGATCAGCGGCGACTGTCCTGGTTGCTGCTGTAGGTGTTCGCTCCAGGCACCCGATGGCGCTGTCGCTCCACTGGTCACTGGCGACTTGCATTGCGGTTTCTGTCGGTGTTCCCTCTAACCACGAGATGGCGCAGTTGCCCCACTGATGAGCGGCGACTGTCCTGGTGGCTGCTGTAGTTCTTCGCTCCAGGCACCGGATGGCACTTTTCCTCCAGTGGTCGCCGGCGACTTTCGTAGCGGTTGCTGTAGATTTTCCCTCAGAACAGGAGATGGCGCAGTCGCCTTACTGATCAGCGGCGACTGTCCTCGCGGCTGCTGTAGTTTTTTGCTCTATGCACCTGACGGCGCTGTCGCTCAACTGATCCCTGGCGACTTTCATTGCGGTTGCTGTAGTTTTTCTCTCCAACCACGAGATGGCGCACTCGCCCCACTGGTCAGCGGCGACTGTCGTGGTGGCTGCTGTAGTTCTTCGCTCCAGGCACCAGACGGCGATGTCGCTCCACTGGTCCCTGGCGACTTGCGTTGCGATTGCTGTAGTTTTTCCCTCCAAACACGAGATGGCGCGGTCGCCCCACTGATCAGCGGCAACTATCGTGGTGGCTGCTGTAGTTCTTGGCTCCAGGCACCAGATGGCGATGTCGCTCCACTGGTCACCGGCAACTTTTTTTGGGGTTGCTGTAGTTTTTCCCTCCAACCACGGGATGGCGAAGTCACGCCACTGCTTAGTGGGGACTGTCGTGGAGGCTGCTGTAGTTCTTTGCTCCACAAACCAGATGGCGCTGTCGCTCCACTGGTCACTGGCGACTTCTTTTGAGGCTGCTGTAGTTTCTCCCTCTAACCACGAGGTGGTGCAGTCGCCCCACTCATCAGCAGCGACTGTTGTGGTGGCTGCTTTAATTCTTGGCTCCATGCACCAGGTGGCGATGTTGCTCCACTGGTCATCGGCAACTTTCGTTGATGTTGCTGCATTTTTTTCTTCTAACCACAAGATGGCGGAGTCGCCGCACTGATCAGCGGCAACTGTCGTGGTGGCTGCTGTAGTTCTTCGCTCCAGGCACCAGATGGCGATGTCGCTGTACTGGTCCCTGGGTCCTTGCATTGCGGTTGCTGTAGTTTTTCCCTCCGACCACGAGATGGCGCAGTCGCCCCACTGGTCAGCGGCGACTGTCGTGGTGGCTGCTGTAGTTCTTCTCTCCAATCACCAGATGGCGCAGTCGCCCCAGTGATCAGCGGCGACTGTCGTGGTGGCTGCTGTAGTTCTTCACTCCAGGCACCAGATGGCGATGTTGCTCCACTGGTCCCTGGCGACTTGCATTGCGGTTGCTGTAGTTTTTCCCTCCAAACACGAGATGGCGCGGTCGCCCCTCTGACCTGCAGCGAATGTTGTTGTGGCTGCTGTAGCTCTTCGCTCCACGAACCAGATGGCGTTGTCGCTCCACTGGTCACTTGCGACTTTTGTTGAGGTTGCTGTAGTTATTCCCTCCAACCACGAGATGGCGCAGTCGCCCCACTGATCAGCGGCGACTGTCCTGGTTGCTGCTGTAGGTGTTCGCTCCAGGCACCCGATGGCGCTGTCGCTCCACTGGTCACTGGCGACTTGCTTTGCGGTTTCTGTCGGTGTTCCCTCTAACCACGAGATGGCGCAGTTGCCCCACTGATGAGCGGCGACTGTCCTGGTGGCTGCTGTAGTTCTTCGCTCCAGGCACCGGATGGCACTTTTCCTCCAGTGGTCGCCGGCGACTTTCGTAGCGGTTGCTGTAGATTTTCCCTCAGAACAGGAGATGGCGCAGTCGCCTTACTGATCAGCGGCGACTGTCCTCGCGGCTGCTGTAGTTTTTTGCTCTATGCACCTGACGGCGCTGTCGCTCAACTGATCCCTGGCGTCTTTCATTGCGGTTGCTGTAGTTTTTCTCTCCAACCACGAGATGGCGCACTCGCCCCACTGGTCAGCGGCGACTGTCGTGGTGGCTGCTGTAGTTCTTCGCTCCAGGCACCAGACGGCGATGTCGCTCCACTGGTCCCTGGCGACTTGCGTTGCGATTGCTGTAGTTTTTCCCTCCAAACACGAGATGGCGCGGTCGCCCCACTGATCAGCGGCAACTATCGTGGTGGCTGCTGTAGTTCTTGGCTCCAGGCACCAGATGGCGATGTCGCTCCACTGGTCCCTGGCAACTTTTTTTGGGGTTGCTGTAGTTTTTCCCTCCAACCACGGGATGGCGAAGTCACGCCACTGCTTAGTGGGGACTGTCGTGGAGGCTGCTGTAGTTCTTTGCTCCACAAACCAGATGGCGCTGTCGCTCCACTGGTCACTGGCGACTTCTTTTGAGGCTGCTGTAGTTTCTCCCTCTAACCACGAGGTGGTGCAGTCGCCCCACTCATCAGCAGCGACTGTTGTGGTGGCTGCTTTAATTCTTGGCTCCATGCACCAGGTGGCGATGTTGCTCCACTGGTCATCGGCAACTTTCGTTGATGTTGCTGCATTTTTTTCTTCTAACCACAAGATGGCGGAGTCGCCGCACTGATCAGCGGCAACTGTCGTGGTGGCTGCTGTAGTTCTTCGCTCCAGGCACCAGATGGCGATGTCGCTGTACTGGTCCCTGGGTCCTTGCATTGCGGTTGCTGTAGTTTTTCCCTCCGACCACGAGATGGCGCAGTCGCCCCACTGGTCAGCGGCGACTGTCGTGGTGGCTGCTGTAGTTCTTCTCTCCAATCACCAGATGGCGCAGTCGCCCCAGTGATCAGCGGCGACTGTCGTGGTGGCTGCTGTAGTTCTTCACTCCAGGCACCAGATGGCGATGTTGCTCCACTGGTCCCTGGCGACTTGCATTGCGGTTGCTGTAGTTTTTCCCTCCAAACACGAGATGGCGCGGTCGCCCCTCTGACCTGCAGCGAATGTTGTTGTGGCTGCTGTAGCTCTTCGCTCCACGAACCAGATGGCGTTGTCGCTCCACTGGTCACTTGCGACTTTCGTTGAGGTTGCTGTAGTTATTCCCTCCAACCACGAGATGGCGCAGTCGCCCCACTGATCAGCGGCGACTGTCCTGGTTGCTGCTGTAGGTGTTCGCTCCAGGCACCCGATGGCGCTGTCGCTCCACTGGTCACTGGCGACTTGCTTTGCGGTTTCTGTCGGTGTTCCCTCTAACCACGAGATGGCGCAGTTGCCCCACTGATGAGCGGCGACTGTCCTGGTGGCTGCTGTAGTTCTTCGCTCCAGGCACCGGATGGCACTTTTCCTCCAGTGGTCGCCGGCGACTTTCGTAGCGGTTGCTGTAGATTTTCCCTCAGAACAGGAGATGGCGCAGTCGCCTTACTGATCAGCGGCGACTGTCCTCGCGGCTGCTGTAGTTTTTTGCTCTATGCACCTGACGGCGCTGTCGCTCAACTGATCCCTGGCGACTTTCATTGCGGTTGCTGTAGTTTTTCTCTCCAACCACGAGATGGCGCACTCGCCCCACTGGTCAGCGGCGACTGTCGTGGTGGCTGCTGTAGTTCTTCGCTCCAGGCACCAGACGGCGATGTCGCTCCACTGGTCCCTGGCGACTTGCGTTGCGATTGCTGTAGTTTTTCCCTCCAAACACGAGATGGCGCGGTCGCCCCACTGATCAGCGGCAACTATCGTGGTGGCTGCTGTAGTTCTTGGCTCCAGGCACCAGATGGCGATGTCGCTCCACTGGTCCCTGGCAACTTTTTTTGGGGTTGCTGTAGTTTTTCCCTCCAACCACGGGATGGCGAAGTCACGCCACTGCTTAGTGGGGACTGTCGTGGAGGCTGCTGTAGTTCTTTGCTCCACAAACCAGATGGCGCTGTCGCTCCACTGGTCACTGGCGACTTCTTTTGAGGCTGCTGTAGTTTCTCCCTCTAACCACGAGGTGGTGCAGTCGCCCCACTCATCAGCAGCGACTGTTGTGGTGGCTGCTTTAATTCTTGGCTCCATGCACCAGGTGGCGATGTTGCTCCACTGGTCATCGGCAACTTTCGTTGATGTTGCTGCATTTTTTTCTTCTAACCACAAGATGGCGGAGTCGCCGCACTGATCAGCGGCAACTGTCGTGGTGGCTGCTGTAGTTCTTCGCTCCAGGCACCAGATGGCGATGTCGCTGTACTGGTCCCTGGGTCCTTGCATTGCGGTTGCTGTAGTTTTTCCCTCCGACCACGAGATGGCGCAGTCGCCCCACTGGTCAGCGGCGACTGTCGTGGTGGCTGCTGTAGTTCTTCTCTCCAATCACCAGATGGCGCAGTCGCCCCAGTGATCAGCGGCGACTGTCGTGGTGGCTGCTGTAGTTCTTCACTCCAGGCACCAGATGGCGATGTTGCTCCACTGGTCCCTGGCGACTTGCATTGCGGTTGCTGTAGTTTTTCCCTCCAAACACGAGATGGCGCGGTCGCCCCTCTGACCTGCAGCGAATGTTGTTGTGGCTGCTGTAGCTCTTCGCTCCACGAACCAGATGGCGTTGTCGCTCCACTGGTCACTTGCGACTTTCGTTGAGGTTGCTGTAGTTATTCCCTCCAACCACGAGATGGCGCAGTCGCCCCACTGATCAGCGGCGACTGTCCTGGTTGCTGCTGTAGGTGTTCGCTCCAGGCACCCGATGGCGCTGTCGCTCCACTGGTCACTGGCGACTTGCTTTGCGGTTTCTGTCGGTGTTCCCTCTAACCACGAGATGGCGCAGTTGCCCCACTGATGAGCGGCGACTGTCCTGGTGGCTGCTGTAGTTCTTCGCTCCAGGCACCGGATGGCACTTTTCCTCCAGTGGTCGCCGGCGACTTTCGTAGCGGTTGCTGTAGATTTTCCCTCAGAACAGGAGATGGCGCAGTCGCCTTACTGATCAGCGGCGACTGTCCTCGCGGCTGCTGTAGTTTTTTGCTCTATGCACCTGACGGCGCTGTCGCTCAACTGATCCCTGGCGACTTTCATTGCGGTTGCTGTAGTTTTTCTCTCCAACCACGAGATGGCGCACTCGCCCCACTGGTCAGCGGCGACTGTCGTGGTGGCTGCTGTAGTTCTTCGCTCCAGGCACCAGACGGCGATGTCGCTCCACTGGTCCCTGGCGACTTGCGTTGCGATTGCTGTAGTTTTTCCCTCCAAACACGAGATGGCGCGGTCGCCCCACTGATCAGCGGCAACTATCGTGGTGGCTGCTGTAGTTCTTGGCTCCAGGCACCAGATGGCGATGTCGCTCCACTGGTCACCGGCAACTTTTTTTGGGGTTGCTGTAGTTTTTCCCTCCAACCACGGGATGGCGAAGTCACGCCACTGCTTAGTGGGGACTGTCGTGGAGGCTGCTGTAGTTCTTTGCTCCACAAACCAGATGGCGCTGTCGCTCCACTGGTCACTGGCGACTTCTTTTGAGGCTGCTGTAGTTTCTCCCTCTAACCACGAGGTGGTGCAGTCGCCCCACTCATCAGCAGCGACTGTTGTGGTGGCTGCTTTAATTCTTGGCTCCATGCACCAGGTGGCGATGTTGCTCCACTGGTCATCGGCAACTTTCGTTGATGTTGCTGCATTTTTTTCTTCTAACCACAAGATGGCGGAGTCGCCGCACTGATCAGCGGCAACTGTCGTGGTGGCTGCTGTAGTTCTTCGCTCCAGGCACCAGATGGCGATGTCGCTGTACTGGTCCCTGGGTCCTTGCATTGCGGTTGCTGTAGTTTTTCCCTCCGACCACGAGATGGCGCAGTCGCCCCACTGGTCAGCGGCGACTGTCGTGGTGGCTGCTGTAGTTCTTCTCTCCAATCACCAGATGGCGCAGTCGCCCCAGTGATCAGCGGCGACTGTCGTGGTGGCTGCTGTAGTTCTTCACTCCAGGCACCAGATGGCGATGTTGCTCCACTGGTCCCTGGCGACTTGCATTGCGGTTGCTGTAGTTTTTCCCTCCAAACACGAGATGGCGCGGTCGCCCCTCTGACCTGCAGCGAATGTTGTTGTGGCTGCTGTAGCTCTTCGCTCCACGAACCAGATGGCGTTGTCGCTCCACTGGTCACTTGCGACTTTCGTTGAGGTTGCTGTAGTTATTCCCTCCAACCACGAGATGGCGCAGTCGCCCCACTGATCAGCGGCGACTGTCCTGGTTGCTGCTGTAGGTGTTCGCTCCAGGCACCCGATGGCGCTGTCGCTCCACTGGTCACTGGCGACTTGCTTTGCGGTTTCTGTCGGTGTTCCCTCTAACCACGAGATGGCGCAGTTGCCCCACTGATGAGCGGCGACTGTCCTGGTGGCTGCTGTAGTTCTTCGCTCCAGGCACCGGATGGCACTTTTCCTCCAGTGGTCGCCGGCGACTTTCGTAGCGGTTGCTGTAGATTTTCCCTCAGAACAGGAGATGGCGCAGTCGCCTTACTGATCAGCGGCGACTGTCCTCGCGGCTGCTGTAGTTTTTTGCTCTATGCACCTGACGGCGCTGTCGCTCAACTGATCCCTGGCGACTTTCATTGCGGTTGCTGTAGTTTTTCTCTCCAACCACGAGATGGCGCACTCGCCCCACTGGTCAGCGGCGACTGTCGTGGTGGCTGCTGTAGTTCTTCGCTCCAGGCACCAGACGGCGATGTCGCTCCACTGGTCCCTGGCGACTTGCGTTGCGATTGCTGTAGTTTTTCCCTCCAAACACGAGATGGCGCGGTCGCCCCACTGATCAGCGGCAACTATCGTGGTGGCTGCTGTAGTTCTTGGCTCCAGGCACCAGATGGCGATGTCGCTCCACTGGTCCCTGGCAACTTTTTTTGGGGTTGCTGTAGTTTTTCCCTCCAACCACGGGATGGCGAAGTCACGCCACTGCTTAGTGGGGACTGTCGTGGAGGCTGCTGTAGTTCTTTGCTCCACAAACCAGATGGCGCTGTCGCTCCACTGGTCACTGGCGACTTCTTTTGAGGCTGCTGTAGTTTCTCCCTCTAACCACGAGGTGGTGCAGTCGCCCCACTCATCAGCAGCGACTGTTGTGGTGGCTGCTTTAATTCTTGGCTCCATGCACCAGGTGGCGATGTTGCTCCACTGGTCATCGGCAACTTTCGTTGATGTTGCTGCATTTTTTTCTTCTAACCACAAGATGGCGGAGTCGCCGCACTGATCAGCGGCAACTGTCGTGGTGGCTGCTGTAGTTCTTCGCTCCAGGCACCAGATGGCGATGTCGCTGTACTGGTCCCTGGGTCCTTGCATTGCGGTTGCTGTAGTTTTTCCCTCCGACCACGAGATGGCGCAGTCGCCCCACTGGTCAGCGGCGACTGTCGTGGTGGCTGCTGTAGTTCTTCTCTCCAATCACCAGATGGCGCAGTCGCCCCAGTGATCAGCGGCGACTGTCGTGGTGGCTGCTGTAGTTCTTCACTCCAGGCACCAGATGGCGATGTTGCTCCACTGGTCCCTGGCGACTTGCATTGCGGTTGCTGTAGTTTTTCCCTCCAAACACGAGATGGCGCGGTCGCCCCTCTGACCTGCAGCGAATGTTGTTGTGGCTGCTGTAGCTCTTCGCTCCACGAACCAGATGGCGTTGTCGCTCCACTGGTCACTTGCGACTTTCGTTGAGGTTGCTGTAGTTATTCCCTCCAACCACGAGATGGCGCAGTCGCCCCACTGATCAGCGGCGACTGTCCTGGTTGCTGCTGTAGGTGTTCGCTCCAGGCACCCGATGGCGCTGTCGCTCCACTGGTCACTGGCGACTTGCTTTGCGGTTTCTGTCGGTGTTCCCTCTAACCACGAGATGGCGCAGTTGCCCCACTGATGAGCGGCGACTGTCCTGGTGGCTGCTGTAGTTCTTCGCTCCAGGCACCGGATGGCACTTTTCCTCCAGTGGTCGCCGGCGACTTTCGTAGCGGTTGCTGTAGATTTTCCCTCAGAACAGGAGATGGCGCAGTCGCCTTACTGATCAGCGGCGACTGTCCTCGCGGCTGCTGTAGTTTTTTGCTCTATGCACCTGACGGCGCTGTCGCTCAACTGATCCCTGGCGACTTTCATTGCGGTTGCTGTAGTTTTTCTCTCCAACCACGAGATGGCGCACTCGCCCCACTGGTCAGCGGCGACTGTCGTGGTGGCTGCTGTAGTTCTTCGCTCCAGGCACCAGACGGCGATGTCGCTCCACTGGTCCCTGGCGACTTGCGTTGCGATTGCTGTAGTTTTTCCCTCCAAACACGAGATGGCGCGGTCGCCCCACTGATCAGCGGCAACTATCGTGGTGGCTGCTGTAGTTCTTGGCTCCAGGCACCAGATGGCGATGTCGCTCCACTGGTCACCGGCAACTTTTTTTGGGGTTGCTGTAGTTTTTCCCTCCAACCACGGGATGGCGAAGTCACGCCACTGCTTAGTGGGGACTGTCGTGGAGGCTGCTGTAGTTCTTTGCTCCACAAACCAGATGGCGCTGTCGCTCCACTGGTCACTGGCGACTTCTTTTGAGGCTGCTGTAGTTTCTCCCTCTAACCACGAGGTGGTGCAGTCGCCCCACTCATCAGCAGCGACTGTTGTGGTGGCTGCTTTAATTCTTGGCTCCATGCACCAGGTGGCGATGTTGCTCCACTGGTCATCGGCAACTTTCGTTGATGTTGCTGCATTTTTTTCTTCTAACCACAAGATGGCGGAGTCGCCGCACTGATCAGCGGCAACTGTCGTGGTGGCTGCTGTAGTTCTTCGCTCCAGGCACCAGATGGCGATGTCGCTGTACTGGTCCCTGGGTCCTTGCATTGCGGTTGCTGTAGTTTTTCCCTCCGACCACGAGATGGCGCAGTCGCCCCACTGGTCAGCGGCGACTGTCGTGGTGGCTGCTGTAGTTCTTCTCTCCAATCACCAGATGGCGCAGTCGCCCCAGTGATCAGCGGCGACTGTCGTGGTGGCTGCTGTAGTTCTTCACTCCAGGCACCAGATGGCGATGTTGCTCCACTGGTCCCTGGCGACTTGCATTGCGGTTGCTGTAGTTTTTCCCTCCAAACACGAGATGGCGCGGTCGCCCCTCTGACCTGCAGCGAATGTTGTTGTGGCTGCTGTAGCTCTTCGCTCCACGAACCAGATGGCGTTGTCGCTCCACTGGTCACTTGCGACTTTCGTTGAGGTTGCTGTAGTTATTCCCTCCAACCACGAGATGGCGCAGTCGCCCCACTGATCAGCGGCGACTGTCCTGGTTGCTGCTGTAGGTGTTCGCTCCAGGCACCCGATGGCGCTGTCGCTCCACTGGTCACTGGCGACTTGCTTTGCGGTTTCTGTCGGTGTTCCCTCTAACCACGAGATGGCGCAGTTGCCCCACTGATGAGCGGCGACTGTCCTGGTGGCTGCTGTAGTTCTTCGCTCCAGGCACCGGATGGCACTTTTCCTCCAGTGGTCGCCGGCGACTTTCGTAGCGGTTGCTGTAGATTTTCCCTCAGAACAGGAGATGGCGCAGTCGCCTTACTGATCAGCGGCGACTGTCCTCGCGGCTGCTGTAGTTTTTTGCTCTATGCACCTGACGGCGCTGTCGCTCAACTGATCCCTGGCGACTTTCATTGCGGTTGCTGTAGTTTTTCTCTCCAACCACGAGATGGCGCACTCGCCCCACTGGTCAGCGGCGACTGTCGTGGTGGCTGCTGTAGTTCTTCGCTCCAGGCACCAGACGGCGATGTCGCTCCACTGGTCCCTGGCGACTTGCGTTGCGATTGCTGTAGTTTTTCCCTCCAAACACGAGATGGCGCGGTCGCCCCACTGATCAGCGGCAACTATCGTGGTGGCTGCTGTAGTTCTTGGCTCCAGGCACCAGATGGCGATGTCGCTCCACTGGTCCCTGGCAACTTTTTTTGGGGTTGCTGTAGTTTTTCCCTCCAACCACGGGATGGCGAAGTCACGCCACTGCTTAGTGGGGACTGTCGTGGAGGCTGCTGTAGTTCTTTGCTCCACAAACCAGATGGCGCTGTCGCTCCACTGGTCACTGGCGACTTCTTTTGAGGCTGCTGTAGTTTCTCCCTCTAACCACGAGGTGGTGCAGTCGCCCCACTCATCAGCAGCGACTGTTGTGGTGGCTGCTTTAATTCTTGGCTCCATGCACCAGGTGGCGATGTTGCTCCACTGGTCATCGGCAACTTTCGTTGATGTTGCTGCATTTTTTTCTTCTAACCACAAGATGGCGGAGTCGCCGCACTGATCAGCGGCAACTGTCGTGGTGGCTGCTGTAGTTCTTCGCTCCAGGCACCAGATGGCGATGTCGCTGTACTGGTCCCTGGGTCCTTGCATTGCGGTTGCTGTAGTTTTTCCCTCCGACCACGAGATGGCGCAGTCGCCCCACTGGTCAGCGGCGACTGTCGTGGTGGCTGCTGTAGTTCTTCTCTCCAATCACCAGATGGCGCAGTCGCCCCAGTGATCAGCGGCGACTGTCGTGGTGGCTGCTGTAGTTCTTCACTCCAGGCACCAGATGGCGATGTTGCTCCACTGGTCCCTGGCGACTTGCATTGCGGTTGCTGTAGTTTTTCCCTCCAAACACGAGATGGCGCGGTCGCCCCTCTGACCTGCAGCGAATGTTGTTGTGGCTGCTGTAGCTCTTCGCTCCACGAACCAGATGGCGTTGTCGCTCCACTGGTCACTTGCGACTTTCGTTGAGGTTGCTGTAGTTATTCCCTCCAACCACGAGATGGCGCAGTCGCCCCACTGATCAGCGGCGACTGTCCTGGTTGCTGCTGTAGGTGTTCGCTCCAGGCACCCGATGGCGCTGTCGCTCCACTGGTCACTGGCGACTTGCTTTGCGGTTTCTGTCGGTGTTCCCTCTAACCACGAGATGGCGCAGTTGCCCCACTGATGAGCGGCGACTGTCCTGGTGGCTGCTGTAGTTCTTCGCTCCAGGCACCGGATGGCACTTTTCCTCCAGTGGTCGCCGGCGACTTTCGTAGCGGTTGCTGTAGATTTTCCCTCAGAACAGGAGATGGCGCAGTCGCCTTACTGATCAGCGGCGACTGTCCTCGCGGCTGCTGTAGTTTTTTGCTCTATGCACCTGACGGCGCTGTCGCTCAACTGATCCCTGGCGACTTTCATTGCGGTTGCTGTAGTTTTTCTCTCCAACCACGAGATGGCGCACTCGCCCCACTGGTCAGCGGCGACTGTCGTGGTGGCTGCTGTAGTTCTTCGCTCCAGGCACCAGACGGCGATGTCGCTCCACTGGTCCCTGGCGACTTGCGTTGCGATTGCTGTAGTTTTTCCCTCCAAACACGAGATGGCGCGGTCGCCCCACTGATCAGCGGCAACTATCGTGGTGGCTGCTGTAGTTCTTGGCTCCAGGCACCAGATGGCGATGTCGCTCCACTGGTCACCGGCAACTTTTTTTGGGGTTGCTGTAGTTTTTCCCTCCAACCACGGGATGGCGAAGTCACGCCACTGCTTAGTGGGGACTGTCGTGGAGGCTGCTGTAGTTCTTTGCTCCACAAACCAGATGGCGCTGTCGCTCCACTGGTCACTGGCGACTTCTTTTGAGGCTGCTGTAGTTTCTCCCTCTAACCACGAGGTGGTGCAGTCGCCCCACTCATCAGCAGCGACTGTTGTGGTGGCTGCTTTAATTCTTGGCTCCATGCACCAGGTGGCGATGTTGCTCCACTGGTCATCGGCAACTTTCGTTGATGTTGCTGCATTTTTTTCTTCTAACCACAAGATGGCGGAGTCGCCGCACTGATCAGCGGCAACTGTCGTGGTGGCTGCTGTAGTTCTTCGCTCCAGGCACCAGATGGCGATGTCGCTGTACTGGTCCCTGGGTCCTTGCATTGCGGTTGCTGTAGTTTTTCCCTCCGACCACGAGATGGCGCAGTCGCCCCACTGGTCAGCGGCGACTGTCGTGGTGGCTGCTGTAGTTCTTCTCTCCAATCACCAGATGGCGCAGTCGCCCCAGTGATCAGCGGCGACTGTCGTGGTGGCTGCTGTAGTTCTTCACTCCAGGCACCAGATGGCGATGTTGCTCCACTGGTCCCTGGCGACTTGCATTGCGGTTGCTGTAGTTTTTCCCTCCAAACACGAGATGGCGCGGTCGCCCCTCTGACCTGCAGCGAATGTTGTTGTGGCTGCTGTAGCTCTTCGCTCCACGAACCAGATGGCGTTGTCGCTCCACTGGTCACTTGCGACTTTCGTTGAGGTTGCTGTAGTTATTCCCTCCAACCACGAGATGGCGCAGTCGCCCCACTGATCAGCGGCGACTGTCCTGGTTGCTGCTGTAGGTGTTCGCTCCAGGCACCCGATGGCGCTGTCGCTCCACTGGTCACTGGCGACTTGCTTTGCGGTTTCTGTCGGTGTTCCCTCTAACCACGAGATGGCGCAGTTGCCCCACTGATGAGCGGCGACTGTCCTGGTGGCTGCTGTAGTTCTTCGCTCCAGGCACCGGATGGCACTTTTCCTCCAGTGGTCGCCGGCGACTTTCGTAGCGGTTGCTGTAGATTTTCCCTCAGAACAGGAGATGGCGCAGTCGCCTTACTGATCAGCGGCGACTGTCCTCGCGGCTGCTGTAGTTTTTTGCTCTATGCACCTGACGGCGCTGTCGCTCAACTGATCCCTGGCGACTTTCATTGCGGTTGCTGTAGTTTTTCTCTCCAACCACGAGATGGCGCACTCGCCCCACTGGTCAGCGGCGACTGTCGTGGTGGCTGCTGTAGTTCTTCGCTCCAGGCACCAGACGGCGATGTCGCTCCACTGGTCCCTGGCGACTTGCGTTGCGATTGCTGTAGTTTTTCCCTCCAAACACGAGATGGCGCGGTCGCCCCACTGATCAGCGGCAACTATCGTGGTGGCTGCTGTAGTTCTTGGCTCCAGGCACCAGATGGCGATGTCGCTCCACTGGTCCCTGGCAACTTTTTTTGGGGTTGCTGTAGTTTTTCCCTCCAACCACGGGATGGCGAAGTCACGCCACTGCTTAGTGGGGACTGTCGTGGAGGCTGCTGTAGTTCTTTGCTCCACAAACCAGATGGCGCTGTCGCTCCACTGGTCACTGGCGACTTCTTTTGAGGCTGCTGTAGTTTCTCCCTCTAACCACGAGGTGGTGCAGTCGCCCCACTCATCAGCAGCGACTGTTGTGGTGGCTGCTTTAATTCTTGGCTCCATGCACCAGGTGGCGATGTTGCTCCACTGGTCATCGGCAACTTTCGTTGATGTTGCTGCATTTTTTTCTTCTAACCACAAGATGGCGGAGTCGCCGCACTGATCAGCGGCAACTGTCGTGGTGGCTGCTGTAGTTCTTCGCTCCAGGCACCAGATGGCGATGTCGCTGTACTGGTCCCTGGGTCCTTGCATTGCGGTTGCTGTAGTTTTTCCCTCCGACCACGAGATGGCGCAGTCGCCCCACTGGTCAGCGGCGACTGTCGTGGTGGCTGCTGTAGTTCTTCTCTCCAATCACCAGATGGCGCAGTCGCCCCAGTGATCAGCGGCGACTGTCGTGGTGGCTGCTGTAGTTCTTCACTCCAGGCACCAGATGGCGATGTTGCTCCACTGGTCCCTGGCGACTTGCATTGCGGTTGCTGTAGTTTTTCCCTCCAAACACGAGATGGCGCGGTCGCCCCTCTGACCTGCAGCGAATGTTGTTGTGGCTGCTGTAGCTCTTCGCTCCACGAACCAGATGGCGTTGTCGCTCCACTGGTCACTTGCGACTTTCGTTGAGGTTGCTGTAGTTATTCCCTCCAACCACGAGATGGCGCAGTCGCCCCACTGATCAGCGGCGACTGTCCTGGTTGCTGCTGTAGGTGTTCGCTCCAGGCACCCGATGGCGCTGTCGCTCCACTGGTCACTGGCGACTTGCTTTGCGGTTTCTGTCGGTGTTCCCTCTAACCACGAGATGGCGCAGTTGCCCCACTGATGAGCGGCGACTGTCCTGGTGGCTGCTGTAGTTCTTCGCTCCAGGCACCGGATGGCACTTTTCCTCCAGTGGTCGCCGGCGACTTTCGTAGCGGTTGCTGTAGATTTTCCCTCAGAACAGGAGATGGCGCAGTCGCCTTACTGATCAGCGGCGACTGTCCTCGCGGCTGCTGTAGTTTTTTGCTCTATGCACCTGACGGCGCTGTCGCTCAACTGATCCCTGGCGACTTTCATTGCGGTTGCTGTAGTTTTTCTCTCCAACCACGAGATGGCGCACTCGCCCCACTGGTCAGCGGCGACTGTCGTGGTGGCTGCTGTAGTTCTTCGCTCCAGGCACCAGACGGCGATGTCGCTCCACTGGTCCCTGGCGACTTGCGTTGCGATTGCTGTAGTTTTTCCCTCCAAACACGAGATGGCGCGGTCGCCCCACTGATCAGCGGCAACTATCGTGGTGGCTGCTGTAGTTCTTGGCTCCAGGCACCAGATGGCGATGTCGCTCCACTGGTCCCTGGCAACTTTTTTTGGGGTTGCTGTAGTTTTTCCCTCCAACCACGGGATGGCGAAGTCACGCCACTGCTTAGTGGGGACTGTCGTGGAGGCTGCTGTAGTTCTTTGCTCCACAAACCAGATGGCGCTGTCGCTCCACTGGTCACTGGCGACTTCTTTTGAGGCTGCTGTAGTTTCTCCCTCTAACCACGAGGTGGTGCAGTCGCCCCACTCATCAGCAGCGACTGTTGTGGTGGCTGCTTTAATTCTTGGCTCCATGCACCAGGTGGCGATGTTGCTCCACTGGTCATCGGCAACTTTCGTTGATGTTGCTGCATTTTTTTCTTCTAACCACAAGATGGCGGAGTCGCCGCACTGATCAGCGGCAACTGTCGTGGTGGCTGCTGTAGTTCTTCGCTCCAGGCACCAGATGGCGATGTCGCTGTACTGGTCCCTGGGTCCTTGCATTGCGGTTGCTGTAGTTTTTCCCTCCGACCACGAGATGGTGCAATCGCCCCACTGATCAGCGGCGACTGTCGTGGGGGCTGCTGTAGTTCTTCGCTCTAGGCACCAGATGGCGCTGTCGCTCCACTGGTCACTGGCGACTTTTGTTTCGGTTGCTGTAGTTTTTCCCTCCAACCATGAGATGGCACAGTCGCCCCACTGATCAGCGACGACTTTCGTGGTGGCTGCTGTAGTTCTTCGCTCCAGGCTCCAGATGGCGCTGTCGCTCCACTGGTCACTGGCGACTTTTGTTTCGGTTGCTGTAGTTTTTCCCTCCAACCACGAGATGGCGCAGTAACCCCACTGATCAGCATCGTCTGTCCTGGTGGCTGCTGTAGTTCTTCGCTCCAGGCACCTAATGGCGCTGTCGCTCCACTGGTCCCCGGCAACTTTGGTTGCGGTCGCTGTAGTGTTTCCCTCCGACCACGAGATGGCACAGTCGCCCCTCTGACCAGCAGCGACTGTTGTGGTGGCTGCTGTAGTTCTTCGCTCCACGAACCAGATGGCGTTGTCGCTCCACTGGTCACTCGCGACTTTCATTGAGGTTGCTGTAGTTTTTCCCTCCAACCACGAGATGGCGCACTCGCCCCACTGGTCAGCGGCGACTGTCGTGGTGGCTGCTGTAGTTCTTCGCTCCAGGCACCAGACGGCGCTGTCGCTCCACTGGTCCCTGGTAACTTACGTTGCGGTTGCTGTAGTTTTTCCCTCCAACCACGAGATGGCGCGGTCGCCCCACTGATCAGCGGCAACTATCGTGGTGGCTGCTGTAGTTCTTGGCTCCAGGCACCAGATGGCGATGTCGCTCCACTGGTCACCGGCAACTTTTTTTGGGGTTGCTGTAGTTTTTCCCTCCAACCACGAGATGGCGAAGTCACGCCACTGATTAGTGGGGACTGTCGTGGAGGCTGCTGTAGTTCTTTGCCCCACAAACCAGATGGCGCTGTCGCTCCACTGGTCACTGGCGACTTCTTTTGAGGCTGCTGTAGTTTCTCCCTCTAACCACGAGGTGGTGCACTCGCCCCACTCATCAGCAGCGACTGTTGTGGTGGCTGCTTTAATTCTTGGCTCCATGCACCAGGTGGCGATGTTGCTCCACTGGTCATTGGCAACTTTCGTGGATGTTGCTGAATTTTT
Source organism: Phylloscopus trochilus trochilus (assembly GCA_016584745.2). Classification (NCBI taxonomy): domain Eukaryota; kingdom Metazoa; phylum Chordata; class Aves; order Passeriformes; family Phylloscopidae; genus Phylloscopus; species Phylloscopus trochilus. The sequence goes on from WQNJ02000001.1 coordinate 66,819,549, forward strand.
TTCTTCTAACCACAAGATGGCGGATTCGCCGCACTGATCAGCGGCAACTGTCGTGATGGCTGCTGTAGTTCTTCGCTCCAGGCACCAGATGGCGATGTCGCTGTACTGGTCCCTGGGTCCTTGCATTGCGGTTGCTGTAGTTTTTCCCTCCGACCACGAGATGGTGCAATCGGCCCACTGCTCAGCAGCGACTGTCGTGGTGGCTGCTGTAGTTCTTCGCTCCAGGCTCCAGATGGCGCTGTCGCTCCACTGGTCCCCACTTTCATTGTGGTTCTGTAGTTTTTCCCTCCAACCACGAGATAGCGCAGTCGCCCCACTGATCAGCGGCGACTGTCCTGGTTGTTGCTGTAGTTTTTTTTTCCAGGCAGCAGATGGCGATGTCGCCTCATGCAGCAGACCCTCCGTGTCTAACCCCAACATTCCTGCTAACAACTCAAAAGTACTTTCTGTCTCTGATTTCTTTTCTACCTTTTCTTCATTTCTAACCTTTACTTTTCGTTTCGCACCCACGCTTTCAGAGGCAGCAGCAACACTGAGAGCACGGTGGCCTATACTTTTGAAAGCTGCAGCCAAGCTTTTTGCTTGTTTGGCCAGCGCCCACAGATCCTCCTCTCCGAGGGTGGATCCTCGATGGATCGCTCTGCCCTGGCAACGCCCTGGCCTTGCCTGTGCTTCTTCAGTTCCTGGGGGGGCAGCCTCTGCCGCTCCTCCCCCCGGAGCCTCTGCTCCCGGAGCCACCGCCCCCGGAGCCGCCCCATCCCGCATGTCACCTCTGCCCGGACTCCGCCCCAATGGACCTGAGCTCACGTTCAGCAAAGCAGACGCACCCTCACCCGCGCTGCTCCCCGTAGCTTGCGTCATTCCCACGTGACGAGCCGCTAACGCCGACCCTGCCGCCATTGTCCCAGTTTCCGTGCACTCTGCTGTGCCCTGGCTCAGCACGTCCCCCAAGCCGTCCCAAACGCGTTCCTGCCCGCGCGGTTTCCACGGAACCCCACCTTCCTCCACCGCCCCACGCATCCCCAGCCCGTCGCTTGCCATTTCCCTCCCCCGCCCCACTATTTTTGAGGAAAGGGGAAGCACTGGAGGGCTGTTGCGCGGCGTCGAAGGGGGGGTGAATGGGCTCCTTGGTGGGCTAGACTCTTGACTCTACCATCCCCCCTCCTGGGGTGCGTCTCCTGCCTCCGCAGGGCATGCCTCGAAAGAGAGCATGTCCTGATCTTCCTCCTCACTGGGGTGTATTAAAAGCTTTAAGTTCCCCGGGACAAATTTTGGGAAATCGTCTAACTCAATGCCTTTGTTCCCTTGTGTGGAAAGCTGCTGATCCCCCGCTGCTTCTGAGACAAGCTGTCATCTCTAATCTGTCTCCTGCAGGAGACCCTTTAACCGCTGGGTGATGGCCAACACCTGTCTCCGCTAGTAACCGACTAGCAGAGGAGTCACCTTGTTCATCCCCCTCCCCCCGCGGTGGGTCAGGGAAAGGAATTCCTATGCTTCGCCCTGTGACTGCTTTTAACATAACTCTCGCAGCCGTCACGAGTTTCAAAGCTATCTTGTCCTTTTGAGTCGCCTGATGATATAATTCCCTGTTTGCCTCTTGCCAAAACCCCGGTTCAAATAACACTGTTGTCTCACAGAAAGGTTAATTACATCTCACCCAGAGCAGTAACGAATGGAGCTCTTTTTCTGTGAGACCCGCAGGGTGAGCTGAAACAATCCCCTGCAAGGCAGACAGCAAGCTGAGCTGCTCCTGGGACAGGGACATAATTCCCCCCATCGTGTGATCTTGTATCTCAACTGGTCTTACCACTGAAAGAACCAAAGTGCAGGTGCTTTCCGGTTCAGCTCGGAGGTTCCCAATCACCGACCAGCATTTGACAGGATGACGAACTCCAGGGCCCTTGGAAATCCGTCTGTCTGAGACAAACCTGAAATCAGCTGCTCTCGTCCTTTTCTTCCTTCTCTGGTCTTCAGTTCAGATGATGGCAATTCGGCTCCTCGGCTTCTGGGGGCTTCTTGCTGGCTTCTGAGGACTCTTCTGGACGAAGGACTTCCCTGGGTGACGCCCACCCAGGGACGCCAGTTCTCGGGGTCTCTGCTCGCCCGAGAATGAGGGTGGTCGTCCTTCGGAAAGCCCTGAGCCACCCACAGAAAAGACGAGGAGTCTTCAGATGTTCTTTTTCAAGGTTTCTCTCCTTGTTTATTTTATCTTATCTCTATACTTTTCCCTGAGCTCTGCCAAGGTCTGGACAGCACGGGCAACAGGTGACGACTGCCCGCCTGCTCCCAGCTCGTCATCTTATATACAGATAATTGCATGTACATTATTTACAATTGTGACCCAATGCATGCACTTGACACTAAACAGGTGTTTTCTACTTTGACCCAATCCCTCTAAATCTACTTCATGTTATCACCACTGCACAAAATGGAGACGAAGAGGGAGAAGACTCTAGAGTAACGCCCAGAATCCTCCATCTTGTCTCTGGTCATTCTTATCTTAAAACCCCTAATGTGAAACTATTAATACTTTCTACTAGCTTTGAGGGCTTGCAATTCATCCCATAGTGTTGGTAATTTTTCCCATGGACTATAATCGAGACCCTTGCCTGCCTGGGGTCCATGCCAGGGTCTGCAACCCCACTGCACAAATCTCAGACCCCCCTGTACAGGTTTTAAACCCCCCTGTACTGGTTTCTGTTTCCAGAGGAACACTCTGGACTCCCACAGGTCGGGGGTCACTGGGAGGGACTTTTTAGTCAGCTTTGGAGACAGGGATGTCCAAGATGTGACCCCCTAGGCCCCATCAAAGGGGCTGCCTTTGCCCCTGCACCTCCCAGCAAGGCCACAGGACTGATTTCAGGGCCCTGCCTGGCCTCTAAATGTAGTCGCTGCTTGTTGCGTTTAGGTTCTCTGAAGTTCTTTCCCAGGTAGCAAAACTGGTAAACAAGGTCATACTTTTTAAACTATCTAGTTTTTCACATTTCTCTCCTAAGGAGGCACTTGGCTTGTTGACCCTTGGTGTGACCAATGGTTCAAAGGATCCCACCTCTTAGGTGGGGACATTGTAAAAGGGTATAAAAATAGGTTCTGAGAATAAACCAGCCCCTTTTTAGAGCATCAGCCTTCTGAATCACGATTCCGTGTCTTTCTTTCGTGTCCAACAGTGACATCTAAACATGGAAAGGTCAAGCCCTGTTTCACTAATGAGCAGCGACCTAGTGCAGAACACTCATGAACCTGGTTCTTTCACTACTGAGGGGATACAAACACAACATCTGGTTTAAACTTTCATCTCAAGGTCAACTTGAGCTCAGGGCCTGTTGTTCAGGTCTTGGGACTTCACCGGTTCCAGCAAACTCACAGATGCCCAAGCATTTACACCTCTGATGCTGAAGTTCATGCACCCATTCTGGCTGAACTGTACTTACAGTTGAACTGCAGTCATTCTGCTCTGCATCACATTCTGAAATGGACTGGAATGAACTGGGTGAAAGAGCCTGGAAACCATGAAAAACTACTGCGACTGCCATTCCAACACCTCTCCCAGACATCCAGCTCAAGGAAGCACATCCTGAAGGAGCTGCTTTCCTAAAAGAAGCCCCACCCCTGGCAATGCCAGACCACAGGCAAAAGCACCAAACACTGGACACAGTACACACAGTTTTGGGTGCAAAACTGTCACACCTCATGACAAAGGCAAGACAAGGAAAACAGCTCCTCCAGGCAAGGAAAGTTAAATATTCTTTGCCCCAGTGATAAAAGCCCCAAAACAGATCACAAACCCAAAAGCAACTGAACCCCAGGTGTCCTGAGTTTCTTTTACTGTTCAGTACCTTCCCAGACTAGGGACATGTAAGGCAAGTCTCACACGCCTTTTTCAACCCCTCTGTCCCTGCTTCCTTTTCCCTCAGGCACCATTGTTCAACGCCGGGGCTGAGGCTACCTAAATGCCTTGAAAAGGAAAGCTTAAGCTAGCAGAAATAATTCACATCACTCAAAAGCTGTCTCCACTTCAAAGAAGTAGTTCTTCAAAACTTGATGGGCTCTGCCATAGACATTTTATTATTGAAGTTACTTCATAAATTAGTCAAGAAGACAAATTTTAAAAAGCTGTTTCCTCATTCCATGTTCTTTCCAAGTTAAAGGCTAATTAAAATCTTCAGTCTCAGCCCCCAGCCATCCAACACAAAAGATTTAAGGGGGAGAAATAAAGGCAGGAATGTCTCTGTGCTTTCCCAAAGAACACACCCTAAGAGTACATGTTACATGTTCCCCTCTCACCTGTAAAAAAACCAAGCCTCATCAAAACTGATTTATAGAGGAGCTTCTCAAGACAGTTTTCCAGCATGGAGCGAAAACCCCCACACTCCATCTGAGCAAAATGGAAAACTGACACAGAATACACCCTCATCCCCACCCCACCCCTCCCCTCCCCAATATTCAGCACCAAAAAAGGTCAAAACCAAACCAAATTAAAACCACCTTTGCCTCCCAACCCCACCCCACAAAAAGGCCTTGGGATTCTGAGGCAAACTCCTCTCCCAGCCACGGCCCCTTCCCCCTGGCCCCTGCCAAGCCCTGGCCACACCCCGGCTGCACCTTGTAGTACATTTCTGTTGGGTTTGTGTCTGAGAAGTGGTATTTGTGCTGGAGAGGTGTTGTAGGGAAGACAGGATGGAATTAATGTGCTCTGGGGATGTGCAAAAAAGGGCTGAATTGCAAGGAAGGGGAGTATTTATAAACTGTCTCCATGTTTCCCTGTCATCCTGGGCATTTGGATTTAGCCTGGGCTGGTCAGTTAAATCAGAAACAAGCCAACCCAGCTCCTGAACTCTCTACGAATGTTTGAAACACCTCCACAGAAAGACAAGTTAGTAGTGATTCCAAAAGCAAAATTGTAAATGAAGGCTAATGATTGCTGGGGAATTTCCGTAGGAGTTATGAACCTCAGGCATGTGGGATGTTAGAGGCAAAATCTCAATTCCAGCCTTCAGCACCTGCAGGAGAAGAGGGGTCCTTATCCATAACAAAGAAAGCCTGCTGCTGCAGTGTCTCAGCTGCAGAGCAGGAAGTGTGCAGGGAATGAGTAGCAAATCCCCTCTGCCCCTGCCCTGCCCTCACACTGAGAGTGGCAGAGCCACAGGTGTGACCTGTAAAGGATGATGAGCAGATAGGGCCGCCCACAGGTATGAGCTGTTAGGATGATGAGGGGACAGGGCAGCCCACAGGTGTGAGCTGTTAGGTTGATGAGGGACAGGGCAGCCCACAGGTGGGAGCTGTTAAGATGATGAGGGGGCAGGGCAGCCCACAGGTGTGAGCTGTTAGGATGATGAGGGGGCAGGGCAGCTCACAGGTGTGAGCTATTAGGATGATGAGGGGACAGGGCAGCCTACAGGTGTGAGCTGTTAGGATAATGAGGGGACAGGCCAGCCCACAGGTGGGAGCTGTTAGGATGATGAGGGAGCGAGGCAGCTCACAGGTGTGAGCTGTTAGGATGATGAGGGTGTGGCTCCTGCCAGGGGCGGGGCTGCTTGAAGTGGGGAGCCTGGGCTCTCTTCAGCCTGGAGCTGTTGGAGCAGAGGGTTGAGGAGGTCCAAGAGAGCGCTTGTAAGTGCAGCAGTCCTTAAAGGAGGTGCTGAGGGACAAACCTTTGTGCTCGGAAGCAGCAGGTGAGCCGGTGTGGGTTTGTAGGGGGGACTTTTCTCCTTTCACTTTTCAATTTCATCCTGCTAATCCTTTCCCAGTGTCCTCAAAAAAAAAACAAAACAAAACTAAAAAGTGATGATGAGGGGACAGGGCAGCCCAGAGGTGTGAGCTGTTAGGATGATGAGAGGGCAGGGCAGCCCACAGGTGTGAGCTGTTAGGATGATGAGGGGGCAGGGCAGCTCACAGGTGTGAGCTGTTAGGATGATGAGGGACAGGGCAGCCTACAGGTGTGAGCTGTTAGGATGATGAGGGGACAGGGCAGCCCACAGGTGTGAGCTGTTAGGATGATGAGGGGGTGACTTCTGCCAGGGGCAGGGTTACTTGAAGAGGGGAGCCTGGGCTCTATTCAGCCTGCAGCTGCTGGAGCAGAGGGCTGAGGAGGTCCGAGAGAGCGCTTCTACGTGCAGCAGTTCTTAAAGTAGGTGCTGAGGGACAAACCTTTGTGCTCGGAAGCAGCAGGTGAGCCGGTGTGGGTTTGTAGGGGGGACTTTTCTCCTTTCACTTTTCAATTTAATCCTGCTAATCCTTTCCCAGTGTCCTTAAAAAAAAAAAAACCAAAAAAAAACCCCGCCCCCCAAAAAAAAAAAAAAAAACAAAAATTGATGATGAGGGGACAGGGCAGCTCACAGGTGTGTGCTGTTAGGATGATGAGGGGGCAGGGCAGCCCACAGGTGTGAGCTGTTAAGATGATGAGGGGACAGGGCAGCCCACAGGTGTGAGCTGTTAGGATGATGAGGGGGTGACTCCTGCCAGGGGCGGGGTTACTTGAAGAGGGGAGCCTGGGCTCTCTTCAGCCTGGAGCTGCTGGAGCAGACAGCTGAGGAGGTCCGAGAGAGCGCTTCTACGTGCAGCAGGTGTTAAAGTAGGTGCTGAGGGACAAACCTTTGTGTTCGGAAGCAGCAGGTGAGCCGGTGTGGGTTTGTAGGGGGGACTTTTCTCCTTTCACTTTTCAATTTCATCCTGCTAATCCTTTCCCAGTGTCCTCAAAAAAAACAAAACAAAACAAAAGAAAAAAAAAAGTAAAAATTGATGATGAGGGGGCAGGGCATCTCACAGGTGTGAGCTGTTAGGATGAGCAGGGGACAGGGCAGCCCACAGGTGTGAGCTGTTAGGTTGATGAGGGACAGGGCAGCCCACAGGTGTGAGCTGTTAGGATGATGAGGGACAGGGCAGTCCACAGGTGTGAGCTGTTAGGATGATGAGGGGGCAGGGCAGCTCACAGGTGTGAGCTGTTAGGATCATGAGGGACAGGGCAGTCCACAGGTGTGAGCTGTTAGGATGATGAGGGGGCAGGACAGCTCACAGGTGTGAGCTGTTAGGATCATGAGGGGACAGGGCAGCTCACAGGTGTGAGCTGTTAAGATGATGAGGGGGCAGGGCAGCCCACAGGTGTGAGCTGTTAGGTTGATGAGGGACAGGGCAGCCCACAGGTGTGAGCTGTTAGGATGATGAGTGGACAGGGCAGCCCACAGGTGTGAGCTGTTAGGATGATGAGGTGGCAGGGCAGCCCACAGGTGTGAGCTGTTAGGATGATGAGGAGGCAGGGCAGCTCACAGGTGTGAGCTGTTAGGATGATGAGGGGACAGGGCAGCTCACAGGTGTGAGCTGTTAGGATGATGAGGAGGCAGGGCAGCCCACAGGTGTGAGCTGTTAGGATGATGAGGGGACAGGGCAGCTCACAGGTGTGAGCTGTTAGGATGATGCCGGGGTGACTCCTGCCAGGGGCGGGGTTACTTAAAGAGGGGAGCCTGGGCTCTCTTCAGCCTGGAGCTGCTGGAGCAGAGGGCTGAGGAGGTCCGAGGGAGCGCTTCTACGTGCAGCAGTTCTTAAAGTAGGTGCTGAGGGACAAACCTTTGTGCTCGGAAGCAGCAGGTGAGCCGGTGTGGGTTTGTAGGGGGGACTTTTCTCCTTTCACTTTTCAATTTAATCCTGCTAATCCTTTCCCAGTGTCCTTAAAAAAAAAAAAAACAAAAAAAAACCCCGCCCCCCAAAAAAATAAAAAAACAAAAATTGATGATGAGGGGACAGGGCAGCTCACAGGTGTGTGCTGTTAGGATGATGAGGGGGCAGGGCAGCTCACAGGTGTGAGCTGTTAGGATGATGAGGGGGCAGGGCAGCCCACAGGTGTGAGCTGTTAAGATGATGAGGGGACAGGGCAGCCCACAGGTGTGAGCTGTTAGGATGATGAGGGGGTGACTCCTGCCAGGGGCGGGGTTACTTGAAGAGGGGAGCCTGGGCTCTCTTCAGCCTGGAGCTGCTGGAGCAGACAGCTGAGGAGGTCCGAGAGAGCGCTTCTACGTGCAGCAGGTGTTAAAGTAGGTGCTGAGGGACAAACCTTTGTGTTCGGAAGCAGCAGGTGAGCCGGTGTGGGTTTGTAGGGGGGACTTTTCTCCTTTCACTTTTCAATTTCATCCTGCTAATCCTTTCCCAGTGTCCTCAAAAAAAACAAAACAAAACAAAAGAAAAAAAAAAGTAAAAATTGATGATGGGGGGCAGGGCATCTCACAGGTGTGAGCTGTTAGGATGAGCAGGGGACAGGGCAGCCCACAGGTGTGAGCTGTTAGGTTGATGAGGGACAGGGCAGCCCACAGGTGTGAGCTGTTAGGATGATGAGGGACAGGGCAGTCCACAGGTGTGAGCTGTTAGGATGATGAGGGGGCAGGGCAGCTCACAGGTGTGAGCTGTTAGGATCATGAGGGACAGGGCAGTCCACAGGTGTGAGCTGTTAGGATGATGAGGGGGCAGGACAGCTCACAGGTGTGAGCTGTTAGGATCATGAGGGGACAGGGCAGCTCACAGGTGTGAGCTGTTAAGATGATGAGGGGGCAGGGCAGCCCACAGGTGTGAGCTGTTAGGTTGATGAGGGACAGGGCAGCCCACAGGTGTGAGCTGTTAGGATGATGAGTGGACAGGGCAGCCCACAGGTGTGAGCTGTTAGGATGATGAGGTGGCAGGGCAGCCCACAGGTGTGAGCTGTTAGGATGATGAGGAGGCAGGGCAGCTCACAGGTGTGAGCTGTTAGGATGATGAGGGGACAGGGCAGCTCACAGGTGTGAGCTGTTAGGATGATGAGGAGGCAGGGCAGCCCACAGGTGTGAGCTGTTAGGATGATGAGGGGACAGGGCAGCTCACAGGTGTGAGCTGTTAGGATGATGCCGGGGTGACTCCTGCCAGGGGCGGGGTTACTTAAAGAGGGGAGCCTGGGCTCTCTTCAGCCTGGAGCTGCTGGAGCAGAGGGCTGAGGAGGTCCGAGGGAGCGCTTCTACGTGCAGCAGTTCTTAAAGTAGGTGCTGAGGGACAAACCTTTGTGCTTGGAAGCAGCAGGTGAGCCGGTATGGGTTTGTAGGGGGGACTTTTCTCCTTTCACTTTTCAATTTCATCCTGCGAATCCTTTCCCAGTGTCCTCAAAAAAAAAAAACAAAACAAAAACACACCCCCCGCAAAAAAAAATAAAAACCCAAAAATTGATGATGAGGGGACAGGGCAGCCCACAGGTGTGAGCTGTTAGGATGATGAGGGGGCAGGGCAGCTCACAGGTGTGAGGTGTTAGGATGATGAGGGTGTGGCTCCTGCCAGGGGCGGGGCTGCTTGAAGTGGGGAGCCTGGGCTCTCTTCAGCCTGGAGCTGCTGGAGCAGATGGTTGAGGAGGTCCAAGGGAGCGCTTGTAAGTGCAGCAGTCCTTAAAGGAGGTGCTGAGGGACAAATCTTTGTGCTCGGAAGCAGCAGGTGAGCCGGTGTGGGTTTGTAGGGGGGACTTTTCTCCTTTAACTTTTCAATTTCATCCTGCTAATCCTTTCCCAGTGTCCTCAAAAAAAACAAAACAAAACAAAAGAAAACAAAACTAAACTAAAAAGTGATGATGAGGGGACAGGGCAGCCCACAGGTGTGAGCTGTTAGGATGATGAGGGGACAGGACAGCTCACCAGGTATGAGCTGTTAGGATGATGAGGGGGCAGGGCAGCCTACAGGTGTGAGCTGTTAGGATGATGAAGCAACAGGGCTGCTGTAAGAGGTTTTCCGTCAGCTCACTTCTGCATGGAGCTGCTGGAGGAGTGGGGTTTGTGCTGGGCTCCCGGGGGTGAGGGCATCCCACAGAAGGAATTTGGGCCTGGAGGAGCACATGGATGAACTTGGATGTGGAGCATTGCTTAAAGGAGGTGCCAAGGGACAAACTTTTGTGCTGGGCAGCAGCAGGCAGGTAAGCCAGTGTGGGTTTGTTAGGGGAATTTTTTCTACTTTCTGTTTTTAACTTCATTTTGCTAATTCCTCCCTCACCCCCCCAGAAAAAAGAAATGGGGGTTGTGAGAAGAAAAGAACTTTAATTTTTTAACTTTTTCTCTGTTTAGTGGTTTTCAGGTGGTTTTTAATAACTTCTAGTACAGTTTTATTTTGTTTGTAGCTGGTGTACGATAAGGGGTATGGTCTATTTAATGTTACGTTTCTTAGCCTACATACTGATCCGGTTGTTTTCAAATTGAGTTTTGTTGTTGATTATTTTTTTTGGTGGAGTATTGTATTTTGAAAGGCGGTGTTTTCTGAGGTTTACGATGGTGTAATTGGCTGCACCAGGAGGTATAGGGGAGGTTTTTATTTATTAGGTGGTGGCTTTTTTCATGGTGCCTATGTAGTGTTTGTTTTGGTGGGTTTGAAGAAGTGTGATGTAGTTAATCTGTGAAGGTTTCCTGATATTTATAATTGGATTGTTGCTTATTATGTTACAGGGGTTTATTTATTTGGCTTCTTTGATTGCAACTTATATTTTTTCTTTATGGATAATTTGGAAGGTACTGTTTATGGTTAAAGCGATCTTTTGATTTTGTGTGTATATATCGGTGGTGTTTTTGTTCTGATGATTTGAGGAATAATATTTGGTGTTGGTAATTTAAGTTTATTTGTGATATTTTTATTTTTGTGGTTTGATTTGTTTGTTGTCTCGGTGTTTTTAGTTAGTTTTATTTTTGGCAACGTGGCTATTGATATGGTAGGGTATTTTGGGTAGGTTTTTTGGGTAGTGATGTCTCTATTTCAGTAGTTTATATTTTTACATGTTGGTCATTAGTTTGGTTTTTTTAAGTGAATTTTATAGAGCATTGGTTATTATTTTTGAGTTAGTGTAGAGATAGAGCTTTGATTCTTTTTCTTTAGTCATGGTTACAGTTAATGGTACAGTTTTGAGTTTAGTAATTTGGTTTATCTTTTTTGCTAGTTTTTGTGATTTGTTGTGTGGAATTCTATATGGTTGTTTTTTATTTTTGTTCCATTTTTATGATGTGATAAGAACTGTTAGTGAGAAGATTGTAGAGCAGTTTGTTTGCTGGTAGTTGGTTGTACGGTGACATTTTTTAGGTTGTGTTTGTTTTGGAGTGTTTTGTTAATGAGATTAAAGTTTTTATTTTTGGGCTAATTTGTAATTATTGTCCAGATTTCAGAGAGATTTACATATTTTTATAAGTGTGTGCTGTATGAAGAGAATAATTTATTTTTTTTATATGATATTGGTGGCACGGTCGATAGAGGGCATTTTCGTAGTAGTTATTTTAAATGTTTGAGGGTTTTCGGCACTAAAAAAATATTGCTTTGGAACGGTTGGGGTTTTGGGTAAGTTGAAATGGGATTTTTAGATTTTATTTTTAATAGGGTTTTCTTAGGTTTTATTGCAGTTAAAATTTGAGATTTTTTTTCAATGTTAGTAATAGAAATAGATTTTGGGTTTCTATGTAACCAGGATTATAACTTGTGGCAGCTTGCATCTGGGAGAAATCCTGCAGCATTTGTAGATTTACCGGGTGAAAGCGCAGTGCTAGCAATGGGGCTTTAAGCACAAACGGTGGCCCTTTTCCATGGGAAACCAAACTCGGCCCCCAGATTCCCGATGTCAGTTTGTAGGAGCCGTTCGGCACTCCAAGGGCAGCCAGGCTTCCAACTCGCGGCAGCTCGCATCTGGGAGAAGTCCTCATCCGTTCAGAATTTTAGTGGAATTTCAGCAGGCAGAAGCCCAGTGGCAGGCGTGGGGCATTAGACATCAACAGTGGCCCTTTTTCCATGGGAAACCAAACTCAGCCTGTCACAGCTCGCTAATGCAGGCAGGAGTCACGATGGTTCGAGTGATCTCAGAGTGCAAAAGACACAGCAGGGGACAACAACAATCTGCTCTCAACAACAGTACACTTTGTTAAGTGCACACATCACTATTTGCGATAGCGGGAGAGAGAGAAGGAAAAGAGAGAAAGAGAGAGAGATAAAGAGAGAAAAAAAGAGAGAGAAAGAGGGGATATAGCTACCAATGGAGAGACAGAGTCCTCGTGGTGCATGCTGACCAACAGACTTGTCTTACTCTTCCGTCGGGAGATATCAAATTCGGGTCATATCTTGAGGGGTCTCTTTATAGTCCTTTGCGAAGCGACAGGCAGGTGGCCAGCAGGTGGGGAGACCACCGGCAGCTACGCTGAAACAGGACAAAGCGCTCCACCGCTTAGAGCAAATGTCCATGTGTACAGCAATTGTCCACTGAGGGAACAGGTACAGGGCAGGTACAGAACAAACCGGTCCGAAAGCCGTTCGAGATCAGTCCAGCGTGGCGTGCCCATTGTTTCCACCGGGTTCCCACGGGGATGCCTCAGTCCAAGAAGCGCCCCTGCAGGCAGCGGTCGGCTGACATCCCCCCTCAGCCAGGCCAGGGCTCCTGTAGCGGGGTCTCAGGTTTTAGTCGCCGTCCTTTTGGAGTCTTCAGTCTTTGTCTTTGGCGACGGTGGTGAGGCAGATGAGGAACTTAGGGACCGTCTCTTACACCACCCTTTGATTCATAATTGTTGACAAGAAAGCTCCATCAGCAAGGTTCTGTAGTGTTGCGGCAAAGTCTTCAGGACTCATCCATGTTGGTAGCATAACCCAGGAAAGGCAGAGACAGAAACAAGAGAGAGAAAAACAACAGGAAAAAAGATAGGAGATAACCAAAACAATTTGTACCAATAATTAATCACAATGATTATTTAAACTATTTCCTTCAAACAATATTTCAAATGATTATGACAAATCACAAGATCAAAAATACAGAAATTGATTCAAAACCTTAAGTTTATGCTCAATATTAATTATGCTCAATATTAATCACAAAATAATTATGCTCAATATTAATCACAAAATAATTTTTCAAATAATCAAAACAAATCAAAACCTAAAATGAATTTAAAACATATCCAAAGTTTTTATAATGCATGCTACTAACGGCTCTGTCTTATGTCAATGGCTCTGGGCACGGCTACAGGGAAAGGGACACCGATCAAATTGTGCGCATCAATCTTTTTAATCATTTCATCATTCTCTAAATCATAATGTATAAATTTGCTAATAAAACAAAACAAATTGTAACCAAAATCCAAAGACCAATAATGGGATGACAGAATTTGTTCAGAACACTTGTAGCAGTAGGTGACCACCCAGAAAGAGTATCCCACCACCTGCGTTCAGCATCCTTTCTTACCCTTTCTAAGACACGATGGATTTCTTTCACATTGCGATGAACAGTTACCAAGGTTTTCTGCCCATTTTCCTTGATCTTTGCTAAGATTTGAATTAAATCCTGATGAAGCAGCCATTGCTTCACCAAAGTAAGGTTCATTCCAAAGGGGGTAGGCAATAGTTTGTGTATCAGTGTGTAATTGGATTGTATAACATGGTGAGAGGTAACTGGAGCCAAATAAGAAAAATCACATCCGATGATTTTGGTAAAATTGCAAACACAAAAATTGGAACGATTTCTAGTATTCACTACTAGATTTTCTACAACTATAACATCACACACAGTTCTCAAGCATGCACATCCATTGCCTTTATACACAAGCACTGTTTCAGGAGTCTCGTTAGGATGAACTTCAAAATGACAGATGTTTTGTTCTGCGTCCAAACAAGTATCTTGAACTACGATTGCATTCCTTTCACAAATGAACCCTCGTCGTCCCCGAGCAATACAAGATCCTACGTTAACAGTTTGACATTTCCCACCGATTCGACGGGCCCGTGTTCTACGCTCAAAAGGATAGAGAACAGCTCCGTCACGGTTCAATCCTAACGATAGGGAATATCAAATGCACTGAAGCATTATGTACGGTAAACACAAAAGCGGTGTCTGTGTTTGTAATAGCGTTGTAAGTTAAAAAGCACAAAGTTCCACCAGGACTGGGATTCTCTTTCAAAATCAGTGGCACTATCTCAAATTATTTTCTGAATTTCAGTAGGAAAATTGCCTTCTTTGCTTTCTCCTATAATTGAGGCAGCAAGTAACCGCATCCACAATTGAGCCCGGATGCAGCCGAAAGCCAAGATGACGTTCCTTTGAGTAACACCAAGCATGTCAATTTTCAATTTGTGGACATTCACATTTATCTTTTCCCAATTTGGTAATATGTTTGATAAAAGCCACCAATGGGTTCCCAAGGCCAATAAGGACAACTCCATCGGTGGCTGTAATTTGGTCAAATCTCTAGCTGCGGTAAGCAATGTATTCATTAGTATTTCTACTAATAGATTCAATACTATTTAATCAATAATAATCAACAATAATCAACATTAATCCTGCATGTCCCTTGGAATTGTCCTGTGAAAAGTAGACACAACAGAGTCTGCCAACAAGAGACAGAAAATTAGAAACCAGAGAGTACTTATCTGTTGCTCTTTCCCCAGAGCATCAAAGGCTACCCATGCATGTTTATTCAGAGGGGTTTTTAGCACTAGCGGTACTTCCCCTACAGTAGGGAGGTCCACCGAAACAGGTCGTCCAGGGTAATGTGCTGGATTCTTGGAATCGCTTTGTCCCCGTAGTGAGGGAATTATGCTCGGAGCTGTCGGGCAAAAAGCAGCGGTTATGGGACACCCATTTACCCCTATCTATCATTCACACCTTTCACAGCTTCCCACAGACCACTGGTCCTTCCTACAGTCCCGTTAGCTCGAGGGTAGTAAGGGGTGTGAAAAGTCCATTTAATTACTTCACCTTTTGCCCAATCCTGTACAACTTTGGCAGTAAAGTGAGAACCATTATCAGATTGAATTTCCTGTGGTCTTGGGAAAGTTCCAAACCATCCCTGTGATGCTTTAACAGTTTTATCGCCTGTAGCTCTTTTGATACCGCCAGCCTGGACCAACCCAGATATGATCTCTACTCCTGGAAGCACAAAGTGTTTACCTCCTGACTTCTCAAGGGAGTTGATACAGTCTACCTTACTCACTTTATCAAGGGGTAAACCATCCATCACATCTCTGGGGACCCCCTTTTTGATACCCAATAACAACCAACGTTGAAGGTTATAGAGATCCATCTTCCCTCCTCTAGTTTTTGCTGTGAGGAGCCTCAATATACTTAACACCTTTTATTTTTTCCAATTTTTCCTCCAGGGTTTTTACAGATCCATATTTTTTGCTGTAATTAATGAGGTCTTTGGCAACCTGGCTCCACGTCCAAACTTTACGATCACAAGCATATGGATTAGGGTGTAAAGCTGGCCGTTCAGAATACGTAGCAAACCCAGGACCGGTAGGTCCGGTTCGGTCGCTCAGGTTTCCAAGGAACCCGGCCAGCCTTTTACAGGGCTTAAAGCCGTTATGTTTTTTTGTAAAGTGATTGCAGTGGGTTTAATAGGGATTCTAAGAGCCCCTGAATTAAAGGGGTCATCAGTTCAAGCTGTACAGGTAATTGCATCGGGGATTCAAATCCCGGAATTAATTCCCTTCCACGTATCATTTGCAGGCAGGCGGCTTTGTGGACACTTTCCAGGAGTCGGTAGGGGGTACAAACTATGGCTAAAGGGTCCCCTCTTCCCAAAGGATTTATTCCCCCGGCCCAGAAAGCTGCATACTGCGTCAGGGACCATGTGTCACGTTTATCTCCTGTTGTTAAGAAGACTCCATGTCCCCCGTAACCACCCGCTTCTTGTTCATTTAGCTTAATTTGGTCACCACCAAGAGAGACACCCAGAAGACACATTCCGTGTCCGATTCACACGAGCGCCGGTCGTATTCTTTCTGTAACTCGGCCAACTCGGCAGCACCATACGGCACTTGTTTAGTGGCAATGCGAGGGTCAAAATCCTCATCATTAATATAATTGTATTCTGTTTTAATCAGGGCTCGTAAGTGTGGACAGCAGTCCTCTCCACAATTTTTTACTGATTCCAATTCCTTCTGGGGGTATCTTTGATTCAAGTGGGCAGTTTCTTTTTCCCCTGTCTCCTTTGGGGGTCAGAATTTTTTAAATTCTTAGACTACTCCTCTCTCAAGGCAGCCCATAGAAAATGATTTTCATCTCTCAATAAGTGATTTTTATTTCTTCCTTCATCTAATTATTTCTGCAAAATTTCCACTGTTTTGGAGTAAAGTCCAGCTGGCGCTGAGGTTCGCAGAGGGCTTCTGAGGCACCCCGAGAGTATCTCGTTAAAGACACCCTGGGGGGTCAGCGCAGCCCTGTCAGCTGGAGAGAAGGCCTCGGCAGAGAGCAGGCAGTGATTTTAGCTCAGTGATTCAGCTCAGTGATTCCAGTCCTGCTCCTGCGAGGTTTCTTCTCTGTTGCCCGGCCCGGGAGAGAGAGAGAGGGAGACTTCGTCTGGCAAATTCCGCAGAAGGTAGTTTATTATGAGGGTCCAGCGAAGGGAGCTAGGACGACAGCACTCCCTGGAAGACCAGGGAAACCCAGGGGTTTTATAGGACACCAAAGGGGGATGGAAAGGGTACAAAGCCAATCGTTTAAGACAGATCTGCATAAAATCTCGAAGGGGCTTCTGGGTTTATCCAAAAGGTCGCCGTGACCAAAAGCTTTCCCTTATCTTAAGGGCTCTGGAAAGAAATTGTGCAATCCCTTTCAGGCTGCTCTCCAGAGCAGGGCCACCGAAGCTTTGTCCACACCCACATTGGAGGGATTCTATTTTTGCATTTTCTTCACTTGCCCGGTGTCACGACCCGCTAATGCAGGCGGGAATCGTGACGGTTCGAGTTTGATTTCAAGGCGCAAAAGATATAACAAGGGACAATAATAATTTGCTTAAAAGCAGTACACTTTATTAAGTGCACTTTTGCACAGTACGCTATAGAAAAGAGAGAAAGGGAGAGAGGGGAGAGAGATAAAGTAAAAGAGAGAGAGAGAAATGGGTATAGCTACCGACGGAGAGACGATATTCTCGTGGTCTTGCCAACAGATCTGTCTTCTTCTGTGGGAAGATCTCAAAATTCGGGCGATTTTGAGGTATCTCTTATAGTCCTTTCTGAAGCGACAGGCAGTTGGCCAGAAGGTGAGCTCAGCATCAGGTGAATCGGGTGCAGCACTCCAGCACTTAGAGCAAGTAATCACCTCAGGAACACGTACAGGTATAGGGCAAGCACAGGACAGGCCGGCCCAAGACCAGTCTGCCATGAAGTCCTATTGTCCAAGCCGGTTCCTAGGGGGATGTATCGGTCCAACGAGCGCACCTGTGGACAACGGCTGGCAGTCTTCCCACCTTAGTCAGGCCAGAACTGCTGCATTGGGGGGGAGGTTTTAGTCCCAGTCCCTTTTGGGGTCTTCAGTCCTTGGCGATGATCGTGAGGCAGATGAGGAACTTAGGGACCGTCCCTTACACCACCCCGTGACTCACGATTGTCGACAGGACAGCTTCATCTGTAGTGTTGACACGAAGTCTTCAGGACTCGTCAATCGTCGGTAGCACAACTCAAGGAAAATAGAAGAGAGAAAAGGGAAAAAGAAAGGAATGGAGGAAAAAAATCAAAACAATTAATAATCACAACGATTATTAGTCATAATTGATCACAAAATAATCACAATGATTGTTATAACAATTTTTTTAATTGATTACAAACTTAAACATATAAAATTAATTCAAAATTTTAAAAGCAATTACAGTTTTAATCAGAAAATTAGGCATACAAAATTAACTCAACATATTAAGACTGACTACAATTTTTAGTTATACAAAATTAAGTCAAAATACTAAAACAATTACAATTTTCAAGTAATCACAATAAATCAAAGCAAGGTTAATTTAAACAATATCTAAAGTTTTATAATTTAAGTTACAAACTACTTTGTTTCACGTCAATGGCTTTGGGCATATCTATAGGAAAAGGAACTCTAATCAAATTATGTGCTTTCATCACAGTGGTCAATCTTGTCAATCTTTTTATCATTTTCCAAATTATTATATACAGGATTGTTTGCAAAACAAAACTAATCAAAACTAAAATCAAAAGAACAGCAATGGGATGACACAGTCTGTTCAGGATACTTGTAGCAGTAGGTGACTACCCGAAAAGAGTATCTCACCACCTGTGTTCAGTATCCTTTATTAGTCTTTCTGAGATGGAATGGATTTCTTTTACATCATGTTGGACTGTCACCAAGGTCTTTTGCTCATCTTCTTCGATTTTTTCTAAAATGTCAATTAAATCTTGGTGGAGCAGCAATTGCTTTACCAAAGTTAAGTCTATCTTAATGGGTGTAGGCAATAATTTGTGTATCAAAGTATAATTGGATTGTATAAGTTGGTGAGAAGTAACTGGAGCTAAATAGGAGAAATCCATTTAGTAATTTTAGTAAAATTGCAAACACAGAAATTTGAATGATTTTTGGTATTTACTAGCATATCTTCTACAAATATAGCATCACAAGCAGTTTTTAAGCATGCACATTCATGGCTTATGTATATAAGCACTGTTTCAGGAGTCTCATTAGGATGAACTTCAAAATGACAAATGTTTTGTTCTGTGTCCCAACAAATATCTTGAGCTATAATTGCATTACTATCACAAATGAATCTTTGTTGGCTTTGAGCTATGCAAGCTTCCAAGTTAACAGTTTGCCATTTCCCATCAACTTGACGGGCTCATTCTCTATGTTCTAAAGGATAGAGAACAGCTCCGTCATGGTTTAATCTTAGAGCAATGATAGGAAATATCAAATGCACTGAAGCATTATGTATGGTTAACACAAAGGCTGTGGCTGTATTTGCAACAGGGTTATAGGTAAAATTCACTAATTTTTACCAGGACTGGAATTTTCTTTTAAAATCAGTGGCACTATCTCAGATTATTTTCCGAATTTTAGTAGGGAAAATACCTTCTTCCCCTTCTCTTATAATTGAAGCAGTAACTGACTGCATCCATAGTTGAGCTTGGATGCAGCTGAGAGCCCAGGAAACATTGGTTTGTGTAGCACCAAGTGCATCAATTATCAATTTGGAATAGTTTACATTTATTTTCTCCCAATCCGGTACTACATTTGATAACAGCTACTGATGGGTTCCCAAGGCCAATAGGGAGGATTGCAGTGGTTGTTGTAATTTGGCTACATCTCTAGTTGCGGCAGTCAATTTGTTTATCAGTACCTCTGAATCAATACTATTTAGAATTCCCAGTCCTGTCCCCAGAATACCAGTGACATTTCTTGGCACTCGCTTCTTCAAAGGGGTACGTCTCCATAGCCAGGTAGTCTATCTTTCAAAGGAGGCTCGTAGGAAAGGTGAGCAAGCCGGCTGTATTTCTGAAACATTGTTTTGCATTAGTAGCTTAACTTTTTTAAGAGACTATGATGGATTAGACATTATTTGCTCTTGGCCTGTTTTCTTAATAATGTATGATCTAACACTATGCATTTTTGGACTATGAACTACAGGTGGTTGTGTTTGAGTAGCGGTACGGGTTGTAACAGGTTGGGTTATGGTGTTTATTTTGAATTTAAAAGAAAGCTTTCTAATTGGGTTTTCGTACCAACTGCATGTTACATAAGTCGGTTTGGTTAAGGTGAAATTATACCAACAATCAAATGCAGACTCATTATCACATTTTTTTATGATTACAACATTGTCGGCTTTTAGGCTCAGGGGGTGGTTATCGACATATTCTTGTCGACAACACAATTCTAAGGGTGTTTGTTTGGCACGTGTCTATTTCTTTGCGGGACAAAGTTCTGCTGAAATGTTGGGGTGAGAATCGCTTTTCCCATCTGGTTTTAGAAAATTACTAGTGATTCTAATGGTGGAAACTTTTTTATAAAAGGACCTGTCTACTTTTCTGCATCCTATATTTATTTTTTCACTAATTGTTTTAGTTAAAGTTCCAATCCCCTCTCTCGGATCTCGCTCCCATTTATTTGAGCGGTATACCTCAGAGTCGTGCAGCACCACTGTTGCCAGGTTTGGGTGGCGATCTCCGGGATATGTTCTTAGAATATGAGCGTACCTGATGGTGGCTTCAGACCACGGCCATTCAGCTGGGTTTTGGCCACAGCATTGTGGTAGGATGCAGAAAAGTATCACTAGTCTTAGCACGGTTGTATAGTTTTCATGTCTCACGGAGTTCTCTTGTAAACAGTAAACACAACAGAGTCTGCCAACAAGAGGCAGAAGATTAGAATTTAGAGTGTACTTGTCCGATACTCTTTTCCCAGAGCATCAAAAGCTCTACTGAAATAGGTTGTCCAGGGTAATGTGCTGGATTCTTGGAATCATTTGGTCTCTGTAGTGAGAGAATTATGCCTGGAGCTGTTGGGTGAAAAGCAGTGGTTATAGGGCACCCATTTACTCTTCTATCTATTTCGTTAGCTTGAGGGTAGTAAGGGGTGTGAAAAGTCTATTTGATTCTTTCAGCTTTTACGCAGTCTTGTACATCTCTGGCAGTAAAGTGGAAGTCGTTATCAGATTGAATTTCTTGTGGTTTTGGAAGAGTTCTAAAGCGATCTTGCAATGCTTTCACAGTATTGTCACCTGTAAAAGCTTCTGCTTGCACTAATCCCAATATAATTTCTACTGTTATTAACACAAAATGTTTACTACTTGACTGCTTAGAAGAAAGTGAGTTTGGCTCATTTCCCAGGACAGGTGAAAAGGATTGCTTTGGCTCAGTGCCCCAGACCTGTGGAGGGAGGGGTGCACTGGGTGTACCAGGTTGTCCTGGATCGATAGAACCGGTTCGGTCACTCGGGTTTTCAAGGAATTTGTCCAACTTATTTACAGAGCTTAAAGCTATGATGGTTTTTTGTAAAGTAGTTAAAGTGGGTTTAAGTGTTTTGGGGAGTCTCCTAATTGGAAGAGTCATCATTTCAAGCTGGACAGGTAATTGCATTGGAGACACAAATTCAGGAGCTAATTTCCTTTCATGTATTATTTGCAGGCAGGCAGCTTCGTGCACACTTTCTAGGAGTCGGTCAGGGTTAGAGACTATGGCTAAAGGGTCTCCTCTTTCTAGAGGATTTATTCTCCCGGCCCAGAAAGCCGCACGCTGTGTCAGGGACCGTGTGTCAAGTTTATCTTCTGTTGTTAGGAAGACTCCACGTTCCCAATAGCTACTTGCTTCTTGTTCATTTAACTTAATTCTATCACCACTAGTAAGAAACGCTTGAAAGACATGTTCTGTTTCTGATTCATGTGAGAGCCGGCCATGTTCTTTCTTTAATTTGGCCAACGCGGTAGCACTGAATGGTATTCGTTTGGTGGTGATGTGTGGGTCAAAGTCCTCATCATTTATATAATTATATTCTGTTTTGATCAGGGGTCTCATGCGTGGACAACAGTCCTCCCCACGATTTTTTACCGATTCCAATTCTTTCTGGGGGTATATTTGATTCATGTGGGGAGCTTTTTCTTCTTCTGCCACTTTTGGGGAGTCGTCATTCTTTGAGTTCTTGAGATATTTCTCCCTCAAGGCAGCTTGTAATAAATGATTTTTATTTCTTTCTTCATCTAATTGTTTTTGCAAAATTTCCACTAAGTTTTGAAGGGAGTCTATTATTGCACTTTCTTTACTTGCCCGTTTAAAACGAGCTTCTACAGCTGCTGTAAGACAGGCTCCCAAAACTGAGTAAAGTATGGTTTTATTCTTGCCCAGTTTAAATTTTGCTTCATGTTGTAATGAACATATCTTATCTACTACATTCTCTAAATTAAACTAGTTATTTTGAGCTTATCTTTCTCCTTCAGAAGAGGGCTTGGCATTATGTTTTACTAACGAAGCATAAAATGCCTCTTTACTTTTTGCCCCGAAATTCTCATTTATCTTGCGAAGGGACTAGGCACTATTTCAAAAAGACACACACACACACACCCGCACACAAACTTCTACTATGTTCCCCTTCACTACCCTAGGTGTGTATAGGGCTTAACTTGTATAAAAAAGGTGTTCTTTATGGTTGTTACAAACTAAGTTATAAAAATTATAAAATAAGAAACGTCCCGTCTTTTGCGCAAAGAGATCTATTTTTGTGAAATCCTGAAAACAGAGCCCTCAACTCGAGTATGGGGATGCTTTTCACCTAGGCGTGTACAGTTTGTGGGAAATCTGAGTCACCCCCCTTGCTTTCTAGACACCACTCACCCTTTTGAGGTGGCGGGCCTAGGTGCGGCTGGAGCGAAGCGTCCTTCCCCTGTTACAGACTATACACAACCTGCAACCCCTCTGTCTCAGGATCCCGTCCGTGACGCCAATTTATGTCACGACCCGCTAATGCAGGCGGGAATCGTGATGGTTCGAGTTTGATTTCAAGGCGCAAAAGATATAACAAGGGACAATAATAATTTGCTTAAAAGCAGTACACTTTATTAAGTGCACTTTTGCACAGTACGCTATAGAAAAGAGAGAAAGGGAGAGAGGGGAGAGGGATAAAGTAAAAGAGAGAGAGAGAAATGGGTATAGCTACCGACGGAGAGACGATATTCTCGTGGTCTTGCCAATAGATCTGTCTTCTTCCGTGGGGAGATCTCAAAATTTGGGCGATTTTGAGGTATCTCTTATAATCCTTTCTGAAGCGACAGGCAGTTGGCCAGAAGGTGAGCTCAGCATCAGGTGAATCAGGTGCAGCACTCCAGCACTTAGAGCAAATAACCACCTCAGGAACACGTACAGGTATAGGGCAAGCACAGGACAGGCCGGCCTGAGACCAGTCTGCCGTGAAGTCCTATTGTCCAAGCCGGTTCCTAGGGGGATGTATCGGTCCAACGAGCGCACCTGTGGACAACGGCTGGCAGTCTTCCCACCTTAGTCAGGCCAGAACTGCTGCATTGGGGGGGAGGTTTTAGTCCCAGTCCCTTTTGGGGTCTTCAGTCCTTGGCGATGATCGTGAGGCAGATGAGGAACTTAGGGACCGTCCCTTACACCCGGTTAACATGAGTTTCTATAGCTGCTGTAAGACAAGCTCCCAAAACTGAGCAGAATATGGTTTTTTTCCTGCCCAGTTTAAAATTTGCCTCATGTTGTAAAGAACATATTCTATCTACTACATTTTCTAGATTAAACCAGTTATTTTGAGTCCATTCTCCTCCAGGAGAGGGCCTGGCATTATGTTTTACTAGCAGAGCATAAAACTCAGCTTTGTCTTTTTCAGTCGTTTTGTGAAGGGAACAAAAGCACAACAGGGAAGTGAAACTTACACACACGCAGAGCTCTTGCTGTGCCTCCCTTGGATTCCCTGGCTCTCTGAAGAGACAAAATCTGCTTGGGAGGTACTCCTTAAATTACTTACGGTTGGCTCTTCACTACACCAAACAGTCCAGACTAATTCACACGAACACAAAAAAAAAACCAAACCAAAAAACAACCACCAAAAACCAAAAAAAACCAAAAAATCTGTCCTGTCTTTCGCACCAAGAGATCTTTTGTGAAATCCTGAAGACAGAGCCCTCAACTCGAGTATGGGGATGCTTTTCACCTAGGCGTGTACAGTTTGTGGGAAATTTGAGTCGCCCCCCTTGCTTTCTAGACACCACTCACCCTTTCGAGGTGGCGGGCTAGGTGTGGCTGAAGCGAAACGTCCTTCCCCTGTTACAGACTATACACGACCTGCAACCCCCCTCTCTGTGAGGATCCTGTCCTTGACGCCAATTTATGTCACGACCCGCTAATGCAGGCGGGAGTCGTGATGGTTTGAGTGATCTCAGAGCGCAAAAGACACAGGCAGGGAACAACAACAATTTGCTCTCAACAGTTGCACACCTTATAAAGTGCACACAGCACTTTATGTGATAGAGGGAGAGAGAGAAGGAAAAGAGAGAAAGAGAGAGAGAAAGAGCAAAAGGAGAGAGAAAGGGAGAAGAGGGGGTATAGCTACCAACAGAGAGACAGAGTCCTCGTGGTGCATGCTGACCAACAGAATTGTCTTCCTCTTCCGTGGGGAGATATCGAATTCGGGTCATATCTTGAGGGGTCTCTCTATAGTCCTTTGCAAAGTGACAGGCAGGTGGCCAGCAGGTGGGGAGACCACCGGCAGCTACGCTGAAACAGGACAAAGCGCTCCACCGCTTAGAGCAAATGTCCATGTGTACAGCAATTGTCCACTGAGGGAACAGGTACAGGGCAGGTACAGAACAAACCAGTCCGAAAGCCATTCGAGATCAGTCCAGCGTGGCGTGCCCATTGTTTCCACCCGGTTTCCACGGGGATGCATCAGTCCAAGAAGCGCCCCTGCAGGCAGCGGTTGGCTGACATCCCCCCTCAGCCAGGCCAGGGCTCCTGTAGCGGGGTCTCAGGTTTTAGTCCCAATCATTTTGGAGTCTTCAGTCTCTGTCTTTGGCGACGGTGGTGAGGCAGATGAGGAACTTAGGGACCGTCTCTTACACAGCCCCCAGGTTCCTGATGTCAGTTTGTAGGAGGTGTTTGGCACTCCAAGGGTAGCCAGGCTTCCAACTTGTGGCAGCTTGCATCTGGGAGAAATCCTGTGTCGTTCCTGATTTTAGGAGGCAGCAGTCTGGTCTGAGCAGAATAACCTTGCCATGCACAGGGTACAAAATACCAAACCCTTCACTCCAAAAAATATTTACATCTCTTTTTGCAAAATATCCATAAGACAGCCTACAGTGTTAAAACAATCTCTCAGGTTATAAAAATTTGATTCCAAAACATCAAAACGCCTGCATTAAGTGTTTTATTAGTCATCCTGGTTTAAACGTATTAGAAATGCACATTTCAAAGTGTCCATTTCAAAATACTAGGATGACAAGTTGAGAATCATCAAAGTAACCCAGTTTCAAAATACTACCATAAATCTATTCCAAAATGCTAGAAGATTAAGTCCCAACATACCCATGTCACTCCATTTCAGAATACCAAATTGCAAAATATCTTTTTTTATGCTCTATATGGATATATATGATATATATACATATATATACACATCTATATACACATATATATGATGCTATATATGGATATTAATCCCAAAAGAAAGCCATGTTGTCAAAATGGGATCTGTCCAATGGTTTTTTTCCTGTCTGAAAAGTTTTCCTGCAATGACCATCAATAAATGTATTTATGTTAGTCATACAGCTAGATGTAGTAAAAGTTTTCCTCTAAACCGAAACACTCGTAGTAGTTTTCTGCTTCGGTGGTGTCTGTGAGAACTGGCATTTGGGAACAAAGGATGGAATTGTTATAAATGAATAAAGCCAATTATAATAAAATAGAACTTTTTGCCAGATTGCCAGTGAAAAAGCCACAAGCGCAAAATTGACGAAGCCAATACCAAAACGGAGCGAGGAAATAGGCAGCGCAGCGGGCGAGACCTCCGTGAAGCGTCCCGCGACACCACACCCCCAGGTCTCTCACCGGTCTGCCTCCAGGCCCACTGGTTTTATACCTTTTGGCTCAGTGTACAAGTCTGAACGTGTTGGAGAGTCCAGGGACAAGCTTGAACATGTTACAAAGTCCAGCTATCGAGGGAAGCAAAGAATCTCTAAAGGTCGGTGCTACAGTTCCGTTCTGAATTTCTATAGCTTCTTTGTCCCTCGATGGTTTTTGCCGATAGAATCGCAGCGGCACTCAGCCGGTAGGGATGGGTTTAGGTGCTTCCAAGAATCTCTCGATGACTTGGCCGGATCCATTTTCTTGGGCTATCAGTTCTTATCAGATCTTAGTTGCACCCGGTTTCAGCGTTCTGCCGTTTGTGTAATTTACCGTCACCCATACCTGTGAATACTACATGTATAAAATATTATTCATGAACATAAACCAACATACACAAGAAAAATGTAAAAGAGTTTCTTGTGAGGTTACCATTCAGTTCCTGCCTGAGCTGACAGCCTCCAAAACACATGTACTATAGGGAATGCACCTTCCCCCCCTCTACCAATATCACCTAATTTAATTTATTATTATATTCCAGGAACATGAATTAATATATACTACAGAGTGAATCTGTTCCCTGGATGCACACGGAAAGTCTGTGTAGCAGGCAAAGGGAGTCCTTATAAACTGTATCAATATTTCCCTGAAATTCAGGGTGGACCAGCAATTGGGGGTGCTCAGGTTTGGTCTGGGCCTGTTAGGATTAGCCATAAACAACCTGGCCAAACCCCTGACCCCTCAAGGGACGTGTCAAAGACTTCAACAGAAAAACAATTCAGTAATGATCGGCAAGGAAAAATTACTGCTCATTTCTTATGATCTGGGGGGAATTTCCTCGGTAATTACAAACCTAGGCCATCAGAATTTTGGAGGCAGAATGCCAATTTTGGCCACAGGCACCCGGGCAAGGATAGCTCTTGTCCACAGAAAGGAAAGCCCAGGATCTCAGTGTTTCAGGGGCAGATGAAGGTCTGTGCAGCGGAGGGAGCAACCAGCAGTACCTTTCTCCACCTCACCTCCCCACTCCAAGATGTCAGAGCTCCAGGTGCGACCAGCTGCCTTCAGAGGGTTCCCCCGGCATACCTGTGCCAGGAGCCGTTAGTCCAGAGGCATCAACGGGGGCATCCCGAGCGTCCCTCCAGGAATGACCGTCAGAGCATCCATCAGGGGCGGGGGAGCAACCGGGTGCACCTGGGCACGGAGCACGGCTTCAAGAAAATGCCCAGGGAAAAGCGCTCGTGCCAAGGGGCAGCACCCGAGCGACCCGGGCAGCATGCGGGGTCCCAGGGAGGAGCTCTAAACTTTCCCCTTTTATCTTGTCAGTCCCTCCCTAAAGCCCTTAGTAAAGAGAGGGATTATTAGGAGAAAAGGGGTTTAAAGTGAGGGGAAAAGCTTCCTTTTCCATAATTAACTGTGTTCAAATTGTGGGGGAATGCCCTTCCCCTGCAATTGTAATGGTCTCAATTGACAGAAAGCTTACCTTTTCCACACTTTCAGGGGTAGGGATACGGAATCCGCATTTTCCATTATTTTCCACGGAAAGGGAAAACTTTGATGATGCTCTTTCATGGGTTTGAATTAAGGGTAACGCCCCCTTTTCATCATCCTACGACTTAAGAGGGGGAAGCCCAGCTGTCCCTCCTTTTCAAGGATTTGAATTGAGGGGAAAATCCCCCTTTTTCCATCACAGGAGAGATTTAAAATGAGGAAACCCCTTCTTTTCCAAAAATTTTAGGCAATGAAATTAAAGGGGGACAAGCCATTTATTTGTCATGTTATCGGTTTACGTGGAAAGTACTGCCCCATTTCCTCATTCTTAGCTGAAGGAATCTCTGCCTTTTTCAGTATTTTAAGGGTTTAAAACTGCATTTTGGGGCACTTCTATCAGTATTCCAGTACCAAGGATCACAGATGGGAGCGAGCCCGGCACGTACATAACCCCAACACTGCTGGGGAGCGTACTATTTTTCTTATTTATAGTACAGATAGCCCTATTTGGAGGTCTTATTGAGATATACACCATTCATATCACTGCCATTCTTTGCCACCCTACTTAGTCACATGTGGAGTACTACATAGTCATCACTGAGGAATAATTGCAACAAATTATCCAACTTACCTAGCTGTGCTGCCAAAACACAAAGTTTTATTTCTGCCCTTTTGCTTGAAGTAGCTGTAGCAAAAAAAGAAAGTGTCCTTACCTCCCAGAAGGGTTTTCTTCTCTGTTGAGCCCTTAACTCACCTTGAATTTAAGTCAGAGGAGTCAAAGAACTGCAGCCCCTTTGAGAGCTTTTATACCTCGTGGGATTTGCCTCCTCCCTTTTCCCAGGCATCACGGCAGCGAGAAGCAGGCCCAATCAGAAAAATTCAGCCCGGTTCTTTTTGCCGACGCCACCCGTATAGATGCGTCTCGTGCTCCTTTCTTGTGCCGTGTGCTCCCCCTTCCATTTCCTTTCACTCTGTCTTCTTGTTCTTTTTCTTGTAAGGAATGAGTCCTCAATATTTGTTTAATAAAAGTTGCTCAGCCCCTCTCCCTGTTCTGTCCTGCTTTTTGTCTCCCTCCCTGCCTGCATCTTTATCTTTCTTCTTTCTTCCTTTTTTTCCTTTGTCCTGCATCACGACTCTATGTCTTCGTCCCTCTCGTCGTCCTTTTGCCCGTACCCGTCCGTACCCGCCGCCCACTCCTGCGCACTCATCGCACCCGTCTCTCCGTCAACCTCCGCCCTCGCGGCCGCACCTCTCCGTCTCCATCCCCGCACCACGCTTCGCCCTTCTTCCCCCCCCCACCGGCACATGCCACGGTCATTTCCTCTCCGGTTTCTCGTTTCCCTCTTTGCCACTGTATCCCTCTGTCTTTGCTATGTATTTGGCATTTGTCTTTTTCTCTGTCCTTCTCCATGTCTCACTCCCATTCCTTTTTCATTCTCTGTGGCTCTGTGGTGCTCCCCGTGCCACTTTCCCACAGGCTTCTTCCGCCAGCTCTCTCATCACCCTGGGATGGATCCCATCCGGTCCCACAGACTTACGGATATCCAAGTATTTCGGCAGTTTTCCGACCGCCTCCCCTTGGATAATGGGGGAACCACTCTGTTCCCTGACATCATCTACCAACCACAGAGGACAGTTGTCATGAAGGCAAGTCGTCTTCCCACTAAAAACTGAGGCAAAGTAGGCATTAAGCACTTCTGCCTTTTCCTCATCTGCAGTTAATAAGTTCCCTCCCATGTCCAATAAAGAACAAAGGTTGCTCTTACCCTTCCTTTTACCGTTAATATATTTGTAAAAACATTTTTTATTATCCTTTACAGCAGTCACCATTCTAAGTTCAAAGTGAGCTTTAGCCTGCCTAGTTTTTTTCCTACATGCTCTAGCAGTCCCCTTGAATGCTTCCTGAGACACCTGCCTCTCCTTCCATGATACATCCCCTTTTTATTTCTAAGTTCCTCCAAAACCTCCTCGCCCATCCAGGTTGGACGTTTACCCCGTCGACTTATCTTTCGGCACGCAGGGACAGCGTGTCCCTGTGCCCTCATCCCTGTGCCCTCAAGATGTCTGTTTTGAGGCAGGCCCACATTTCCTGAACTCCTTTGTTTTTAAGGACTGCTTCCCTTACTAAGCCTCCTACAAAGACCAAAGTGTGCCCTCCGGAAGTCCAATGCAAGAGTCTTACTGGTGCTCCTCCTGATTTCACCAAATACTGAGAACTCTATTATTTCATGATCACTCTGTCCCAAGCGACCTGCAATCACCACATCTGCCAGCAGCCCGTCTATATTTGCAAACAGCAGATCTAACATGGTCCCACCCCTGGTGGGCTGACCCACCAACAAAAAGTTGTCCTCCATAGAGTCTCAAACTTTCCTGGACTGCCTCTTATCTGCTGTATTAAGTTCCCAGCAGATGTCCGGTAGGTTGAAGTCACCCAGAAGAACAAGGGCTGACGATCCTGAAACGCTCTCCAGGTGCTTATAGAATAAGTTGCCCACCTCTTCTTCACGGTCAGGTGGATGATGACAGACTCCCAGGAGGATGTCAGCCTTGTTGGCCTTCCCCTTAATTCTTACCCATAAGCATTCAACTCCATCTTCCTTAGTTTCAATTGCTACAGCATCAAAAGTCTCCTTAATATAAAGAGCCACCCCTCCACCTCTTCTTCCTTTACCGTCTCTTCTGAAGAGCCCCTAGCCATCTAGTGCAGCGCTCTGGCTACGTGAAGCCCGCTAGGGACCGGCTTTCTCGCCGGCCTTAAGTCTTTGGAAGCCTACTTCCAAGCCCTTAGAAATGCGGTCAGAAATCTTTCCCACCTGTGGAATCTAGCCACCCTTTCCACTCAGGTGCTGTTGTACAAAAACGGGAATACACTTATCAAAATCATAAACATCAGATGATTTGTCCCAGATTGGGACCAGCAAACACTGTCGTGTAGATGGCCACGACACTCAGAGTCCGTCAATAAAACTCTCAAAGGCTTTAAGCGTTAGCACCTTGTTATCTAGTATTGAATTTCTCGAAGAGCCAGGTGGAATTAGCTCTGTGAGAGTCCTACACCTCTGAGGGTATCCAGCACCTTACAGAAAATGGCTTAAATAATTTTGCAAGACGGCACGGTCGAGTACGTCTCGAAAAAGCAAAAAGGTTTTAATAAAAAAATAAAATAGAACAAAGCTGAGCACAGTATAGGGGCAGGTCCCATACATCTCCTACAACACCTCAAGAATACACTGAGCAGCTTTATGTTCTCCCTTAAGTATTGGACGATTTAGGTGGTTTTTTTTGCCAAAGAGCTCAATAGAGACTAGCTGTTTCTGGGGAATAGGTAAGCAGACCTATCAGTGTTTATGTCTTAGCATTGAGCCAATTACTGTCAGGAGAGCAAACAAACTTCTAGTGTTCTTCTCTTAAAAGGTTTTGTGGTGAGTCTTAAACCTTTCCCTATATGGAAACACCTGTTCAGGTGTGGAAATGCATTCCTACAATCTAGAAATCGTTCATGCCTTTTCTATGTTGCCTCCCATGGGTAGCTCCACACAGCTTTGGTTCTTTCTCTCTTTCTTCTGTCTTCCTTCTGCAGTTCCAGCTCACTCCTTCCCATCCCTAACACGGCCCCCTCACCCCGTCCGTCCCTCGTACGACGTCTCAACCTTTCCGTCCCTCGCACGCCTTCCTCCTCGTGGCTCGGCCGGCGGACTCCGACTGACTACCGGCTAAGTCGCTCTTTTATCACACCCATAGCTGTGAGGGCAAGGCTATTCCTACTCTTGAGTAATTAACCCAGCTGCAATATATCAAAGGCAAGATTGCCTTTAGCACTGTCTCTCCCTGTCTCCCCATAGTATACAGCCGGGTGGCCTCGGATTCTCACTTCTTCTCTGTCCCCGAGCCCCCGAGGGGCTCACAGCATCAGTTTATCAGGAGTCACCCAGAGTCCACGAGGCCCATTACGTTACAACCTGCACGCCTGGCAGGGGAGGCGTTTTCCGTTCAGAATTATCCCAGTCCTCGCAGGCCGGAACATTCGGTGTTCCGTTCGGTCTCGGCAATGTTTTGGGGACCTCGTGACTTCCGGGGACATCGTAGATGTCATCGGGTTGCTGTAGCACAGCATTGGAGGTTTGTGAACGGTATTTCAGGGCCTTAGAAGGGCCTCAGAGGATTTAGGAGGTCCTACAAACATCTGAGGGGCATCTAGAAGCCCCCAAAGCCAAAGTCACCTTTTTCTAGCTCTGACAGGCCTGTTTTAGAACATCTAAACTGTTTCTATCGGCTCCTAAAAAACTTCAACATCCCAGACCAAGTCCTAAAACCACTGAAATCCTCCCAGCAAGCACACGTCCTTCCCGAAACTTTCTAAACCAGCCGTGGACCCAAGTGCCAGCAGTTTTCCATGGGAAAGACCCCCGAGAGCCCTCAAGCTTCAGAGGCAGATACCGGGTCTTGCAGAAAAGCCAATGACCTGCAGGACTTTCCTCTACCTCTCCCTACCCATTCAAGGTCAAGCAGCCCCAGTGTGATCAGCGAGGGTCACGAGGTGCCAGGTCCCCCGTGGGTCATTTTTAGGGGTTACGTCCACCCACCCGCACAGGGAACCGGCAGCGGAGAGGGACCGGCGGGGGCATCCTGAGCGTCCCTTCGGGCACCACGGCCAGAGCACGTCGTAGGAGCCCGGGAGCAGGCGGACGATCCGGGCAAGGAGCCTCCCTCCGAGAGAACTCCGAGGGAAAAGCCATCGCGCCGAGGAGAGGCGCCGGAGCCCACGGGGGAGGGTCTGGGGTCCCGGAGTCTATCTTTCAACTTTTGCCTTTCATCTTGTCAGTCCCTCTTTGCTACATGCAGTCCCTACCCAGTGCCGCCATGAAAAAGTGGCGTTACTAGGAGAACAAGGGTTTAAACTGAGGAAGAATACTTCTTTTTCTGTAATCGCTTGTGTTTCAATTGATGGGGAGTCCCCTTCCCCTGCATTTTTCACGGTATCCATTATTGTAGGACACCCTCCCTTTTCTCTCCTCTTTGGGGCATTAGTAGACAGGGAATCCCCATTTTGCTTTGTTTTCCAGTTTAAACGGAAAGGCAACACCTTGAGCACAGTATTTTACAGGTTTGTATTAAGGGTACCTCTCCGTTTTCATCATCCTAAGGTTTAATATCAGGAGGAAGTCCAGGTGTCCCTCCTTTTGGAAAGTTTGCACCGATGTGAAAATCCCCTTTTTTCCCCATCATTTGACAGACTGAAAGTGAGGTAAATGTGGAACTTGAGAGGGACACTGCACTCTTGAGCGCCTCTTTAAAGACTTCATTGGATTCCAAACATTAACACCTTATTATCTAGCAGTCTCTCATGTCTTTTCTCTCGAGCTTTTTATGGGTAACTCTACACAGCTCTCAGGGCCAGTCTATTTACGGCAGCAGCTACTCCGTAGACCCAGTGTCTCAACTTTTTTTCTACTCCCTTTCTTCCGCTGTTCAAGCTCACTCCCTTCCGTCCTTAGCACGGCCGCCTATCTCCCTCTGTGCCTCGTACAGTAGCTTACCTCATTTGTCCCTTTCCCGACCTCCCGTCCCTTCCTCCTCATAGCATGGCTAGCAGACTCCTACTGACTCCGACTCCGACACAATGCCCTCCCAACTTACTCACTCTTTATCATACCCATAGCTGGGAGGGCAAGGCTGATGCCACTTTTTGATAATTAACACAGCTGCAGTGGATCAGAGGTAAGATTACCTGCAGCATTATCTCTATCTCTTTTCCCACAGACACATTCATCTTTTGCCAATGTTTTAGAGGACTAAAGCGAAGTGGCGAAGCCCTTTTATTCCCGTTTCCCCATTGTGTCAGTTTAATGCAGATAAAATTAGGGGGACCCTCATTAAAGGTTCTTATGAGATTCACACTATTCATATCGCTACTGTTCCTCCCTCATCTCTTTAGTCACACATGGAGCGCTACTTAGTAATCACTTAGGCAAAATTTCCCAAGTTCACAACAAATTATCCGACTTATCTCGCTATGCTGCCAAAGCACAAAGTTCCATATCTCACTCATTTACTGCCTTTTTGCTCAAAGTAGTTATAGAAAAAAAAAGGGCATTACCTTTTCCTGGAAAAGTTTGCTTCTAAACGGAGCCCCGTACCTACCTGGAATTTAAGTCATAGGAGCCAAACAGCTACAGCTCCTCCGAGGGCTTTTATACCCAGTGGGATTTGTCTCCTCCCTTTTCCCAGGGACTCATGGGAATGAGAGGCGGGCCCAAACAGGGGTATATTAACCCCAGCCTTTGCTAAGGGGCTTCATTCCCTCCTGGGAATCAGCTGGGCTAAGAGATCTCTTCTCCACTCGGTGAAGATGGTTTTTCAGCTTAGCTTGTTTTCAGCAGGTGCTTTTGGGCATCTAAAGCAACGGAGGCTTCAAAGACACTGAAGAAAGCTGCATTGAATCCAGGGAGTATTGAAGTTTATGATTTTGGGTTGTGTGTTCAGGGATGGTCCATTGCTTTTAAAACTTCTGGTATTTTTCTTGTTGTTTTTAGGAGAAGCACCGCTTCCTGAGATTCTAGGTCGTGTCAAGAGCGGTACTTCAGAT
Source organism: Phylloscopus trochilus trochilus (assembly GCA_016584745.2). Lineage (NCBI taxonomy): Eukaryota > Metazoa > Chordata > Aves > Passeriformes > Phylloscopidae > Phylloscopus > Phylloscopus trochilus. Next base: position 66,852,922 of record WQNJ02000001.1, read on the forward strand.
TTTTTTCAGCAGATTCAGCATGTTACAAAAGGCATCTTCCTTGAGTTGAAGATGATCTTTGAGGTTGTGGCTTCTGGTAAGGAAGTTGGGGACTGTGACCTAGAGAGGGTGGGTGACCCAGGTAGGAATTACTGTGGTGGGGTTGAGGAGGTAGCACGGTGAGAAGCAGAGTCCATTTGAGGGCCTCCCTAAGAGTTTTCAGAAGCCCAGGGGATGTATTTACATGTCTTAGGGCACACAAGCGCATCCACTGCAATCACAGAAAGGCTGTGTGACTTTGTCTCTCGCTAACTGTGGTGACAATCACAGTAACAGTTATAGCCCTAGACTGACTATGAAACCAGCGAGTCAAAGACCCAGAGACACTAAGGACAGGGTGAGTAGCTGACTCACTGGGATTTGGCTCACGTAACACTAAACTCATACTTTGGTTTTAGTTTTCTTGACTGTAGGTGACAAAGAGACGAACCGGTGATCAGGGGGCCTTCCGAGTCACCCAAAAGATAAGTCAGGGGTCATGGCCCGGAGGTGGGATGTTAGTACGGTACCGGGTTGGGAATTCCTGGGACAGGTTTAACAACTAGCAGAGAGGAAAAGGATGTTTTCTAAGGAGCTCCTTAGGACAGCTAAAAGGAGCAGCTCTACTTTTGATTGTAGCTCTAAGTTGTGCAGTGCAGAACAGTTCCAGCGTGTGTCATGTTGTCTCGTGTGCCATGTTGTCTAGCCTGTCTTTGGGATCCCTCAGATCAGATATCGCTGTCTTTTCCCCTCGAGGACCTTATCACGAGCGTCAGCCATCATGTCTAGGTTCTCGAACATTCGCGCTTCTCGGCACAATGCCGATACCATCCATTCTTTTACGAGCTAGGCCGCATCTCTGAGTTGTATCTTAGAAGCATCAAATCGGATGTCTTTTGAGGCCTCATTCCCGGCCGTACCATCCTCCTTTCCGGCCGTGAGTTGTAGCATCCCGGGGCTCGTAAGGTTGTACGGTTACGGGGAGCATTCTGAACGTACTATTATCTCATAGTTATCTTGCTCATCGTGACTGACAGTTTCTTTAACAGGTCACTGTGTTACAGTCTTTTCTTCTGCTCCTTAGAGCCCTCTCCGTCTGCCATCGGCATACCGTCGGTCATCTCTTTTGGCATCATCTCGGTCCTTGCTATTATTCTAATTGGTATTTTTGCTGGGATCTTTGTTTGTTGTCCTTGTGTCACGCTGTTTGTAATGTGTTGTGTTTAGCCTGGAACTGCTCTGCCCTGTGGAATAGATAAGAGGGTAGGTGGCTAGACAGACAACTTTACGGCTAATATTTTAGCCACCCGAGCCACACCTCAGACACAGCGAGTGTGGCCGGTCCGTGCAGAGTTGGGCAGAGACAGAGGGAACAGTATAGCGGCGTCTCACAGTTTTGTAGCTCTTTGTCTTAATGCATGCTGTTGTCAGATCCTAGACAGTTTGCGTTGAGAAATGGGAACTTTGAGAAGCTTAAGCTTTCCCTATGTGTCTGAGTGACTTTAACGAAGAATTCTTTTGCAGAGGGATAGTAACATAGTAAACCCAGTACAAACACTGGAGACCGGAGGAGCACGGCGACGAGACGAGTCGGCGCCGAAAGCCTGAGCTACGGCCTGACTTTCTTCTCTACGTTTACATCGTTGGTCTTATTTTCATCTAATTTTGAAGATGCAAAGAGCGCGACACGGTCGGCTAGCAGCACCGGGGCACCGTGACCAGATGCGTAAGGGCGATCGAGAGGAGTGTCAATTCTGGCATAGAACCGGATGCTACAGGCATTCTTGTGTAAGTGATGAAACTCTAAGCGGCCTTTGTTATTTTGTGTTTTACAGGTGGCCAGCAGCATTTAAAGTGCCGGTCCCGTACGAGCGAGACCGTCGCAGCAGGAGGTGACATTCTAGGGGTTTCGGACAGAAACTACTTTGGCGACACGACGCTTTTGGACCCTACATCGGTACACACCTTTCCATTTTGTTTTGCCCCTTCCTTCCGGGAAGGTCTGTCATTGCTTGGCTTTTCAGGGCAGATGTAAATGGTGGCTATGTTACAGCATTGTTCTTTATCCTTCTTTTTAGGAAGTGATGCCGCATATCAGCAGTCAAGATCAAGTGGGTAAGGTGAGAAGTGACTAGTGGGCAGAAGCAGTTGTTGTTGCATGGATGCCACATTCCGGTCTAACTCAAAGCATCCATTGTCATTTGTGCATTTTAGGTGGTTTGCTCACTTTGCACCGAGACTCCTTCACCGACCACCCAACGGACCCAGTTCGCTTCTCTCGTGAGCCCTCTGGAAGTAATACAGGACTCTGTGATGAAGCCTTGATCTTTCCCACTTGAAGGTGCCATTTGCGTGGACTTTGGTAACGGCCGAAGAGTTGCGGTGAGTCAGGGAGGCAGGGAGGAGGAAGGGAGGGTCCGCTCAAGTTTCAGCAATGCCACATCCCCTCGTCTCCTTTTAACACAGGTATACTCTACGACGATGACATCGGCCTCCTCGCACGGCCGAAGCGTGCGGGCCGAGGACCAGGGCCTTCTTAAGAAATGGTGAGTAGCAGAATTGTTGCATTTTGGCCGACATGCTGCTGAGATTGCACATTCATATTAGTTTTTTTTAATTGTAGCTGACTAAGAGACTACAGCCCAGTGACAGCAGGAACCTCCCCGAGGGCGAGGCGGCTTTCTTTCGCACCCAACGTGGATTCGCATCCCCAGTCCAAGAGATAAGTGGGGGGCTATGGCTCACAGAAGATTTGAAACCGGGGTGGTTAGTCAGGGGTCACCGGGAGGGATTTTTGAGTCAGCTTTGGAGACAGGCATGTCCAAGAAATGGACCTTTAGGTGTATAAAGGGAAAGTGTTATTTTTAATCACAATGCTGAGATGGGCAGGGCAGAGCAGTCCCAGGGCATTTCACGTGTCCCATCTGTTGCGCACTGTCTTTTGGGCACCTGGTCTTCCTTGTCTTTTGCCTTAGCCCTTCAAGGGGTGAATAGGAAACGCCGGAGTCATTCTTAGCATCTCTAATCTCTCTGTTCCTCGGCCAGGCGCCGATCACATTGAACCTTTCATTTGGGAGCCCAGACAGGCATCAAAATTGCATCTCTCTTTAGAAGCATCCGGTGCAATGTCTTTTCAGGTCTTGTTCCGAGCTGTATTGACAGCTGTGCTCTGCAACAATCCATTCTGGTGGATTAGGATTTGTCAGAAGGCAAAGATAGGTAGAGGCTTTTAACCACAGGACTCTCGGGCATCCATCTTTGCAGTGCTTGGAATAAGTCATCCTGCTAACATCTTCTTCCTGCAGGGTTCTCTGAGCCTGGTTAGCCCGCCATGGCTCTCGCCTTGGACATCTCATTCAGAGTTCTCGGTCTTCTTTGCGGTCATTCTTCTCGTCAAGAGTTTTCTGTCCCTGTTTTGTTCCCATGTTTGTGGTCTCCCGTGTCACGGGTGTGGGTGTGTATTTGTCCCGGAGCTGCTCTGCCCTTCTCCGTAGTTGGGTGTAGGTGTCGTAGAGCAAGTGCTGGGGACTTGAAATTTATAATGTGGGGTGTAGCTGGACTTTAAGTAGTATCTGTAGATTGACCCAAGATGTCTGGAGCCATTCAGTTATCCTGCAGCACTTTGACTTTCATCTTAACTTTCTTTCAGATGCAGATGGATTCAATCCGTGGCAGAGCACCCCATACTGGTGGAGGACTTTCCCTCAAGAAGGTCAGTCCCTGTGTTTCTTTGCAGGGGAAGTGTAAATGGTGGCTCTGTTACAGCACTGTTCTTTGTCTTTATTTTTAGGATGTGACCTGGGGTATCGGCACTCAAGGCAAAGTGGGCAAGGTGAGCAGTGACCAGTGCAGAGAAGCGGCTGTTATTGCTGAGGTTTCCATTTCTGGTGCAGCTCTAAGCATCCACTGTTGTGTTTTTATTTTAGGCGATCCACTTGCAAGATGTCCCGGGCCCGGAGGCCTGTAACCAGGTGGGTGTTAGCTTAAGTCAGTCCCCATTTGTCTTTGCAGGGAAAGTGTAAATGGTGACTGTGTTACAGCATTGTTCTTTATCCTTCTTTTTAGGAAGTAATGCTGCATTTTCAGCAGTCAAGATCAAGTGGGTAAGGTGAGAAGTGACTAGTGGGCAGAAGCAGTTGTTATTGCTCGGATGCCACATTCCGGTCTAACTCAAAGCATCCATTGTCATTTGTGTGTTTTAGGTGGTTCGCTCACTTTGCATCGAGACTCCCTCCCCAATCACCCAACGGACCCAGTTCGCTTCTCTTGTGAGCCCTCTGGAAGTAATACAGGACTCTGTGATGAAGCCTTGATTTTTCCCACTTGAAGGTGCCCTTTGGGTAGACTTTGGTAACAGCTGAAGAGTTGCGGTGAGTCAGGGAGGAGGAAGGGAGGGTCCACTCAAGTTTCAGCATTGCTGCATCCCCTCGTCTCCTTTTAACACAGGTATACCCTACGACGATGACATCGGCCTCCGAGCACGGCCAAAGCGTGTGGGCCCAGGACCAGGGCCTTCTTAAGAAATGGTGAGTAGCAGAGTTGTTGCATTTTGGCCGACATGCTGCTGAGATTGCACATTCATATTAGGTTTTTGTAATTGTAGCTGACTAAGAGACTACAGCCCAGTGACAGCAGGAACCTCCCCGAGGGCGAGGCGGCTTTCTTTCGCACCCAACGTGGATTTGCATCCCCAGTCCAAAAGATAAGTGGGGGGCTATGGCTCACAGAAGATTTGAAACCGGGGTGGTTAGTCAGGGGTCACCGGGAGGGATTTTTGAGTCAGCTTTGGAGACAGGCATGTCCAAGAAATGGCCCCTTAGGTGCATAAAGGGAAAGTGTTGTTTTTCATCACCATGCTGAGGTATGCAGGGCAGAGCAGTCCTAGGGCATTTCACGTGTCCCATCTGTTGCGCACTGTCTTTTGGGCACCTGGTCTTCCTTGTCTTTTGCCTTAGCCCTTCAAGGGGTGAATAGAAAACGCTGGAGTCATTCTTAGCATCTCTAATCTCTCTGTTCCTCGGCCTGGCGCCGATCACATTGAACCTTTCATTTGGGAGCCCAGACAGGCATCAAAATTGCATCTCTCTTTAGAAGCATCCGGTGCAATGTCTTTTCAGGTCTTGTTCCGAGCTGTATCGACAGCTGCTCTCCGCAATGATCCATTCCGGCGGATTAGGGCTTGTTAGAAGGCAAAGATAGGTAGAGGCTTTTAACCACAGGACTCTCGGGCATCCATCTTTGAAGTGCTTGGAATAAGTCATCCTGCTAACATCTTCTTCCTGCAGGGTTCTCTGAGCCTGGTTAGCCCACCAGGGCTCTCGCCTCGGACATCTCATTCAGAGTTCTCGGTCTTCTTTGCGGTCATTCTTCTCGCCGAGAATTTTCTGTCCCTGTTTTGTTCCCTTGTTTGTGGTCTCCTGTGTCACGGGTGTGGGTGTGTATTTGTCCCGGAGCTGCTCTGCCCTGCTCCGTAGTTGGGTGTAGGTGTCGTAGAGCAAGTGCTGGGGACTTGAAATTTACAATGCGGGGTGTAGCTGGACTTTAAGTAGTATCTGTAGATTGACCCAAGATGTCTGGAGCCATCCAGTTATCCTGCAGCACTTTGACTTTCATCTTAACTTTCTTTCAGATGCAGATGGATTCAATCCGTGGCAGAGCACCCCATACTGGTGGAGGACTTTCCCTCAAGAAGGTCAGTCCCTGTGTTTCTTTGCAGGGGAAGTGTAAATGGTGGCTCTGTTACAGCACTGTTCTTTGTCTTTATTTTTAGGATGTGACCTGGGGTATCGGCACTCAAGGCAAAGTGGGCAAGGTGAGCAGTGACCAGTGCAGAGAAGCGGCTGTTATTGCTGAGGTTTCCATTTCTGGTGCAACTCTAAGCATCCACTGTTGTGTTTTTATTTTAGGCGATCCACTTGCAAGATGTCCCGGGCTTGGATGCCTGTAACCAGGTGGGTGTTAGCTTAAGTCAGTCCCCATTTGTCTTTGCAGGGAAAGTGTAAATGGTGACTATGTTACAGCATTGTTCTTTGTCTTTATTTTTAGGTGGTATGGCGGGATATCAGCAGTCAAGGTGAACTGGTGAAGGTGAGCAGTGACCAGTGCAGAGAAGCGGCTGTTATTGCTGAGGTTTCCATTTCTGGTGCAGCTATAAGCATCCACTGTTGTGTTTTTATTTTAGGCGGTCCACTTGCAAGATGTCCTGGGCCTGGATGCCTGTAACCAGGTGGGTGTTAGCTTAAGTCAGTCCCCATTTGTCTTTGCAGGGAAAGTGTAAATGGTGATATGTTACAGCATTGTTCTTTGTCTTTATTTTTAGGTGGTATGGCGGGATATCAGCAGTCAAGGTGAACTGGTGAAGGTGAGCAGTGACCACTGCGGAGAAGCGGCTGTTATTACTGTGGTTTCAATTTCTGATGCAACTCTAAGCATCCACTGTTGTGTTTTTATTTTAGGCGGTCCAGTTGGAAGATGTCCTGGGCCCGGATGCCTGTAACCAGGTGCGTGTAGAGCTGAAGTCAGTCCCCATTTGTCTTTGCAGGGAAAGTGTAAATGGTGATGTGTTACAGCATTGTTCTTTGTCTTTATTTTTAGGTGGTATGGCGGGATATCAGCAGTCAAGGTGAACTGGTGAAGGTGAGCAGTGACCAATGCAGAGAAGCGTTTGTTATGGCTCAGGTTTCAATTTCTGATGCAACTCTAAGCATCCACTGTTGTGTTTTTATTTTAGGCGGTCCACTTGGAAGATGTCCTGGGCCCGAATGCCAGTGGCCAGGTGGGTGTAAGCTTAAGATATATGTGTGATTCCGTCCCGTCTGACTGGGGAGGTTGTGTTTGCACAGTCACTGAGCATGCTTTTTTGCTTTCTTTCCTTGCAGGTGCTGTCCCAGGCGTGCCAAAGAATAGTGGCTAGCAGGTGAGTTGGTGTCTAGGTGGGGTGACTCAAGCGAGCAGTGTGCAGCAGTTTGCTAAGACTGTACCTTTTCATTTTGCAGGTACCCTCTGGGCCATCTCTGGAGTCACATGACGATTTGAGGTGAGCTGAGGTCGTGGTTTAGAGGAGCCCTAGGGATTATTCTTTTGTAGGGCAATTGTCACATATTCTGTTTTGTTGTCTTAGGTACCCTGATGAGGTGTAGAGCTGGTTTGGATATGGCAACACCGAAGCAGTCACAGCTATCTCAACATCCACGGTGCCAACGTGTTGTTTTGCATCGCAGATGGATTTTGTCCGCTCATCTTCAAAAAGATAAGTTCTGGGGCTGGTGATTGGGAGAAGGGGAAAAAGCTTTGCAATCACAGGAGGCAATTTAAAGTTAGCTTAGAGGAGAGGGCCTTAGTGGGATGGGCCCCTTGGAAGTGAAGGGAGAGGGTTTTATTTCAGCCTCACCGGAGCCTTTGCCCGGCAGGGCGGTTCCGAGTCATCTGCGCGTCCTAGCACGGTTTGCGTCGTCAGTCATCTTCAAGTCTCGACCGTCATCGTGGATGTTTTCGCCTGAGGAGGCCGCCTTTGGGTGCAGAGGTATCGCCACAGTCACTCCGCAGTCATCGCTTCTTTCTCTCAGGCTGTCCAGCTTCTCGAGCATCCTCCTAACAGCTTTGGCAGTAATTTCTTGTAAGGAGTTCTGTTTAATCATCATGCTTTTGCCTTAGAGCTTTGTTTCCTTTGGCATCATCAGCCTCTGGCTCATCTTGTGCTAGGAATCTTGGGTCGATAAGGTGGAGCTGCCAGGGAGTTTGAACTTGTGTCCGTTATGTAGTTTGTGTCCCTTGTCTTCTGTGTCGTAGGACTTCATTACATCTCGATGCTTTGTCGGCATCATTCTGGCCCGCTAGTCACGTCCTTTGCCGGAACATCTGTGTTCTGGCATCTTTACATTTTTACTTTTTGAGGCTAGCACACGGACACAAGGGGTTCTCATCCTTTTTCCTTTTCACCTTTTGTAGGGCATTCTTTTCATGTGCTGTTCTCTTGGTCTTGCATAGGGAGAGGATTATGTTCTCCTCGCATGACTGCAGTATTTCAGAAGGTTTTGTCTTCTCAAGGCGTCTAGGTCTGGAGAATTAATATTCCAGAGAGTTATCTCAAGTTCTCACTTGCATTGTATCTGTCTTGGCTGGTATTGTGACTATGCCGCCTTATATTTTCTTCTGACTGTATTTTATTGTGCCTCTGCCACCTTCTATTTTATTGTGCCTCTGCCACCGTGTGTACTCTGACTGTATTGTACTGTGCCTGTGTTGTACTGTGCCTGTGCCGCCTTACATTGTGTTGTGACTGTATTGTACTGTGCCTGTGCCGCCTTACATTGTGGGTGCCTGTGCCGCCTTACATTGTGGGTGCCTGTGCTGCCTTACATTGTATTGTGACTGTATTGTACTGTGCCTGTGCCGCCTTACATTGTGGGTGCCTGTGCCGCCTTACATTGTATTGTGACTGTATTGTACTGTGCCTGTGCCGCCTTACATTGTGGGTGCCTGTGCCGCCTTACATTGTATTGTGACTGTATTGTACTGTGCCTGTGCCGCCTTACATTGTGGGTGCCTGTGCCGCCTTACATTGTATTGTGACTGTATTGTACTGTGCCTGTGCCGCCTTACATTGTGGGTGTCTGTGCCGCCTTGTATTGTACTGTGACTGTATTGTACTGTGCCTGTGCCGCCTTACATTGTGGGTGCCTGTGCCGCCTTACATTGTATTGTGACTGTATTGTAATGTGCCTGTGCCGCCTTACATTGTGGGTGCCTGTGCCGCCTTGTATTGTACTGTGACTGTATTGTACTGTGCCTGTGCCGCCTTACAGTGTGGGTGCCTGTGCCGCCTTGTATTGTACTGTGACTGTACTGTGACTATGCCGCCTTGTATTGTACTGTGACTGTACTGCCTTGTATTGTACTGTGACTGTATTGTACTGTGACTGTACTGCCTTGTGTTGTACTGTGACTGTACTGTGACTATGCCGCCTTGTATTGTACTGTGACTGTACTGCCTTGTGTTGTACTGTGACTGTACTGTGACTATGCCGTCTTGTATTGTACTGTGACTGTACTGCCTTGTGTTGTACTGTGACTGTACTGTGACTATGCCGCCTTGTATTGTACTGTGACTGTACTGCCTTGTGTTGTACTGTGACTGTACTGTGACTATGCCGCCTTGTATTGTACTGTGACTGTATTGTATTGTCAGTATGCTGTCTTGTACTGTGACTGTATTGTACTTTCACGATGCTGCCTTGTACTGTGACTGTATTGTACTTTCAGTATGCTGCCTTGTATTGTACTGTCACTATGCTGCCTTGTAGTGTACTGTGGCTGTATTGTACTGTCACTAGGCTGCCTTAGCATGTAGTCACAGTTAGCTAGAACAGTTGTCAAACTTTACAGTTATTCCCTTTTCTGTGTAGTTTTGGGCAGAGATGTGATGGGCCTAGAGTGTGGATAATGCCTAGCTGTCAGATAATCACTTGCTGATCACCTCTTCTTGTGTTGCAGGTGCTGGAGGAAGATTAGTCTCTCTCTGGTTGCTGATGCTACCTATTGTCCCAGAATCTACCATGTAAGCTGAAGAGTGTGACTGTGTCTGTCTGACAGTTTCTGTCTGCCTGTGTCTGCTTGTGTTTGTGTGTGTGTGTGTGCGCTGACTGTTGCTAACCCTGTGTGTATGTCTTTTGCCTTTCAGGTTTTTCAACTAATTTTTAAACTTAGAATAAAAAATCCCCAGCCGGGGGGTTTTTTTTTTTTTTCCCCCCGGCTGGGTTTTTTTTTCCTCGGTCCCGGCCGGTCTGCGAGGCGACGTTCATCGCCAAAGTTTGGGTGCGGACCGTCTTGGGACCGGGGTTTTCGTCAGGCAGGACTTTTTTTTTGAGGCTCCCGGGAACCCCGTTCCCGAGGGGCGCCGCGAATGCGTGCCGATGGCTGGGGGTTAGCAGGGCGGTTGAGATGCGAGTGTGGGTGGGTTTGAGTGTAAGCTTAAGGAAGTGTGTGCGTTGACTGTTGCTAACCCTGTGTGTATGCCTTTTGCCTTTCAGGTTTTTCAACTAATTTTTAAACTTAGAATAAAAAATCCCCAGCCGGGGGGGTTTTTTTTTTTTTTCCCCCCGGCTGGGTTTTTTTTTCCTCGGTCCCGGCCGGTCTGCGAGGCGACGTTCATCGCCAAAGTTTGGGTGCGGACCGTCTTGGGACCGGGGTTTTCGTCAGGCAGGACGATTTTTTTTCAGGCTCCCGGGAACCCCGTTCCCGAGGGGCGCCGCGAATGCGTGCCGATGGCTGGGGGTTAGCAGGGCGGTTGAGATGCGAGTGTGGGTGGGTTTGAGTGTAAGCTTAAGGAAGTGTGTGCGTTGACTGTTGCTAACCCTGTGTGTATGCCTTTTGCCTTTCAGGTTTTTCAACTAATTTTTAAACTTAGAATAAAAAATCCCCAGCCGGGGGGGTTTTTTTTTTTTTTCCCCCCGGCTGGGTTTTTTTTTCCTCGGTCCCGGCCGGTCTGCGAGGCGACGTTCATCGCCAAAGTTTGGGTGCGGACCGTCTTGGGACCGGGGTTTTCGTCAGGCAGGACGATTTTTTTTCAGGCTCCCGGGAACCCCGTTCCCGAGGGGCGCCGCGAATGCGTGCCGATGGCTGGGGGTTAGCAGGGCGGTTGAGATGCGAGTGTGGGTGGGTTTGAGTGTAAGCTTAAGGAAGTGTGTGCGTTGACTGTTGCTAACCCTGTGTGTATGCCTTTTACCTTTCAGGTTTTTCAACTAATTTTTAAACTTAGAATAAAAAATCCCCAGCCGGGGGGGTTTTTTTTTTTTTTCCCCCCGGCTGGGTTTTTTTTTCCTCGGTCCCGGCCGGTCTGCGAGGCGACGTTCATCGCCAAAGTTTGGGTGCGGACCGTCTTGGGACCGGGGTTTTCGTCAGGCAGGACTTTTTTTTTGAGGCTCCCGGGAACCCCGTTCCCGAGGGGCGCCGCGAATGCGTGCCGATGGCTGGGGGTTAGCAGGGCGGTTGAGATGCGAGTGTGGGTGGGTTTGAGTGTAAGCTTAAGGAAGTGTGTGCGTTGACTGTTGCTAACCCTGTGTGTATGCCTTTTACCTTTCAGGTTTTTCAACTAATTTTTAAACTTAGAATAAAAAATCCCCAGCTGGGGGGGTTTTTTTTTTTTTTCCCCCCGGCTGGGTTTTTTTTTCCTCGGTCCCGGCCGGTCTGCGAGGCGACGTTCATCGCCAAAGTTTGGGTGCGGGCCGTCTGGGGACCGGGGTTTTCGTCAGGCAGGACGATTTTTTTTCAGGCTCCCGGGAACCCCGTTCCCGAGGACCGCCGTGAATGCGTGCCGGTTGCTGGGGGTTAGCACGGTGGTTGAGATGAGAGGGAAGGTGAGTTTGTGTGTTAGCTGACGGAGGTGTGTGTTGTGGATGACTGCTATGTTTTGTGTGTGCTGCTGTTTTTTGGGTTTCTTGTAAGAATAAAACAAGTTGTAATGAACACTCCAGAAGTAGTAAAATGGTTCTGTTGTGTCAATATGTATCTGGCTTGTATTGTTCTGTATTTGCATTTAATGCTGAATTTCCATGTATTGCTCTATATGTTAGTTGGAGTTGTATCAGTGTATATATATAGGTTGCATTTGCAATTGCATTTGTGTACTTTGTTTCCATGTATATTGCTGATGTGTAAATGAAAATTTTCATTCAATAAAAATTGATCCCCTAATCACCTTAATAAAGATACACCCCTCTCCCCCGCCCCCATTGGCTGCTGTCTTTATTTGGTGTCGAGTTATTTTTATTCACTCTCTTTCTTGCTTTCCCTCTCACTTTACTTCTTAGTCTTTTCCTCACTCTCCTTTTCTCTCTCTTACTTTATTTCTGTCTGTCTCTATGTCTAACTCTGTGGTTCTGTTTCTGGCTGTTTCTAGTTATGTCTCTCTCCTTGTAAGCTTATGTCTATTTCACTCTGTTTCAGGTAAGTTTGTCTGTTTCACTCTCAGTCTCCTGTGTATTTCACTCTAACTCTATTTCTGTCTATTTGTTTATCACTCTATTTCACTATATTTCTTTTCACTGTATTTCTCTTTATTTCCCTTTCAGTCTAACTGTATTTCTCTTTATTTCCCTTTCACTCTAACTCTATTTCTCTCTATTTCTCTTTCATTCTAGTTCTCTCTATTTGTCTTTGACTGTCTTTGACTGTCTTTGACTGTCTTTGACTGTCTTTGACTGTCTTTGACTGTCTTTGACTGTCTTTGACTGTCTTTGACTGTCTTTGACTGTCTTTGACTGTCTTTGACTGTCTTTGACTGTCTTTGACTGTCTTTGACTGTCTTTGACTGTCTTTGACTGTCTTTGACTGTCTTTGACTGTCTTTGACTGTCTTTGACTGTCTTTGACTGTCTTTGACTGTCTTTGACTGTCTTTGACTGTCTTTGACTGTCTTTGACTGTCTTTGACTGTCTTTGACTGTCTTTGACTGTCTTTGACTGTCTTTGACTGTCTTTGACTGTCTTTGACTGTCTTTGACTGTCTTTGACTGTCTTTGACTGTCTTTGACTGTCTTTGACTGTCTTTGACTGTCTTTGACTGTCTTTGACTGTCTTTGACTGTCTTTGACTGTCTTTGACTGTCTTTGACTGTCTTTGACTGTCTTTGACTGTCTTTGACTGTCTTTGACTGTCTTTGACTGTCTTTGACTGTCTTTGACTGTCTTTGACTGTCTTTGACTGTCTTTGACTGTCTTTGACTGTCTTTGACTGTCTTTGACTGTCTTTGACTGTCTTTGACTGTCTTTGACTGTCTTTGACTGTCTTTGACTGTCTTTGACTGTCTTTGACTGTCTTTGACTGTCTTTGACTGTCTTTGACTGTCTTTGACTGTCTTTGACTGTCTTTGACTGTCTTTGACTGTCTTTGACTGTCTTTGACTGTCTTTGACTGTCTTTGACTGTCTTTGACTGTCTTTGACTGTCTTTGACTGTCTTTGACTGTCTTTGACTGTCTTTGACTGTCTTTGACTGTCTTTGACTGTCTTTGACTGTCTTTGACTGTCTTTGACTGTCTTTGACTGTCTTTGACTGTCTTTGACTGTCTTTGACTGTCTTTGACTGTCTTTGACTGTCTTTGACTGTCTTTGACTGTCTTTGACTGTCTTTGACTGTCTTTGACTGTCTTTGACTGTCTTTGACTGTCTTTGACTGTCTTTGACTGTCTTTGACTGTCTTTGACTGTCTTTGACTGTCTTTGACTGTCTTTGACTGTCTTTGACTGTCTTTGACTGTCTTTGACTGTCTTTGACTGTCTTTGACTGTCTTTGACTGTCTTTGACTGTCTTTGACTGTCTTTGACTGTCTTTGACTGTCTTTGACTGTCTTTGACTGTCTTTCTCTTTACTTCTATTTCTCTCTACTTCTTTGTCTCTTCTTCTCTTTACTTCTCTCTATTTCTCTCTACTTCTTTGTCTCTTCTTCTCTTTACTTCTCTTTACTTCTCTCTACTTCACTCTACTTCTTTGTCTCTTCTTCTCTTTACTTCTCTTTACTTCTCTCTATTTCTCTCTACTTCACTCTACTTCTTTGTCTCTTCTTCTCTTTACTTCTCTTTACTTCTCTCTATTTCTCTCTACTTCACTCTACTTCTTTGTCTCTTCTTCTCTTTACTTCTCTTTACTTCTCTCTATTTCTCTCTACTTCACTCTACTTCTTTGTCTCTACTTCTCTTTACTTCTCTTTACTTCTCTCTCTTTGTCTCTACTTCTCTCTACTTCTTTGTCTCTACTTCTCTTTACTTCTCTTTACTTCTCTCTCTTTGTCTCTACTTCTCTCTATTTCTCTTTCACTCTACTTCTCTTTGTCTGTATTTCTCTTCCTCTTTCTCTCTTTCACTCTAACTTTATTTCTCTTTCTCTTTCTTCTTTTTCTATTTCTAACTTTCAAGCAGCAGTAGGGCTTTTCAGGCGACCGGGGAGTAAATATTAAAAAAAAACTTTAACAATTTAAATAAAAATATCTACTCCCCGGTCGCCTGAAAAGCCCTACTGCTGCACCAGACTTTATATTTTTATTCTTTTTATATATATAGTATATACAGTATATATACTATATAGTACATATATACACAGTATATATACCCTATACACACCCCATAATTAGCCAGTCCCCCAGCACCGCCCCCTAGCACCAGGCCCCTCCCCTAGCCCCACCCCCAGGCCCTAGGCCCCTCCCCTAGCACCACCCCCCAACCCTAGCCACTCCCCTAACCCCACCCCCAGGCCCTGACTGGCCAGACCCCTAGCCCCACCCCTAGCTCCTGATTGGCCAGACCCCTAACCCCGCCCCCATTGGCCAGAACCCTAACCCACCCCCCTCCCCTGATTGGTTAGGGTTACAACGGGGGCGGTGCTAGGGTTAGGGTTGCGTTTTAGGGTTAGGGTTGCGTTTTAGGGTTGCGTTTTAGGGTTGCGTTTTAGGGTTAGGGTTAGGGTTGCGTTTTAGGGTTAGGGTTGCGTGTTAGGGTTAGGGTTAGGGTTAGGGTTAGGGTTAGGGTTAGGGTTAGGGGTTAGGGGTTAGGGGTTAGGGGTTAGGGGTTAGGGTTAGGGGTTAGGGTTAGGGTTAGGGTTAGGGTTAGGGTTAGGGTTAGGGTTAGGGTTAGGGTTAGGGTTAGGGTTAGGGTTAGGGTTAGGGTTAGGGTTAGGGTTAGGGTTAGGGTTAGGGTTAGGGTTAGGGTTAGGGTTAGGGTTAGGGTTAGGGTTAGGGTTAGGGTTAGGGTTAGGGTTAGGGTTAGGGTTAGGGTTAGGGTTAGGGTTAGGGTTAGGGTTAGGGTTAGGGTTAGGGTTAGGGTTAGGGTTAGGGTTAGGGTTAGGGTTAGGGTTAGGGTTAGGGTTAGGGTTAGGGTTAGGGTTAGGGTTAGGGTTAGGGTTAGGGTTAGGGTTAGGGTTAGGGTTAGGGTTAGGGTTAGGGTTAGGGTTAGGGTTAGGGTTAGGGTTAGGGTTAGGGTTAGGGTTAGGGTTAGGGTTAGGGTTAGGGTTAGGGTTAGGGTTAGGGTTAGGGTTAGGGTTAGGGTTAGGGTTAGGGTTAGGGTTAGGGTTAGGGTTAGGGTTAGGGTTAGGGTTAGGGTTAGGGTTAGGGTTAGGGTTAGGGTTAGGGTTAGGGTTAGGGTTAGGGTTAGGGTTAGGGTTAGGGTTAGGGTTAGGGTTAGGGTTAGGGTTAGGGTTAGGGTTAGGGTTAGGGTTAGGGTTAGGGTTAGGGTTAGGGTTAGGGTTAGGGTTAGGGTTAGGGTTAGGGTTAGGGTTAGGGTTAGGGTTAGGGTTAGGGTTAGGGTTAGGGTTAGGGTTAGGGTTAGGGTTAGGGTTAGGGTTAGGGTTAGGGTTAGGGTTAGGGTTAGGGTTAGGGTTAGGGTTAGGGTTAGGGTTAGGGTTAGGGTTAGGGTTAGGGTTAGGGTTAGGGTTAGGGTTAGGGTTAGGGTTAGGGTTAGGGTTAGGGTTAGGGTTAGGGTTAGGGTTAGGGTTAGGGTTAGGGTTAGGGTTAGGGTTAGGGTTAGGGTTAGGGTTAGGGTTAGGGTTAGGGTTAGGGTTAGGGTTAGGGTTAGGGTTAGGGTTAGGGTTAGGGTTAGGGTTAGGGTTAGGGTTAGGGTTAGGGTTAGGGTTAGGGTTAGGGTTAGGGTTAGGGTTAGGGTTAGGGTTAGGGTTAGGGTTAGGGTTAGGGTTAGGGTTAGGGTTAGGGTTAGGGTTAGGGTTAGGGTTAGGGTTAGGGTTAGGGTTAGGGTTAGGGTTAGGGTTAGGGTTAGGGTTAGGGTTAGGGTTAGGGTTAGGGTTAGGGTTAGGGTTAGGGTTAGGGTTAGGGTTAGGGTTAGGGTTAGGGTTAGGGTTAGGGTTAGGGTTAGGGTTAGGGTTAGGGTTAGGGTTAGGGTTAGGGTTAGGGTTAGGGTTAGGGTTAGGGTTAGGGTTAGGGTTAGGGTTAGGGTTAGGGTTAGGGTTAGGGTTAGGGTTAGGGTTAGGGTTAGGGTTAGGGTTAGGGTTAGGGTTAGGGTTAGGGTTAGGGTTAGGGTTAGGGTTAGGGTTAGGGTTAGGGTTAGGGTTAGGGTTAGGGTTAGGGTTAGGGTTAGGGTTAGGGTTAGGGTTAGGGTTAGGGTTAGGGTTAGGGTTAGGGTTAGGGTTAGGGTTAGGGTTAGGGTTAGGGTTAGGGTTAGGGTTAGGGTTAGGGTTAGGGTTAGGGTTAGGGTTAGGGTTAGGGTTAGGGTTAGGGTTAGGGTTAGGGTTAGGGTTAGGGTTAGGGTTAGGGTTAGGGTTAGGGTTAGGGTTAGGGTTAGGGTTAGGGTTAGGGTTAGGGTTAGGGTTAGGGTTAGGGTTAGGGTTAGGGTTAGGGTTAGGGTTAGGGTTAGGGTTAGGGTTAGGGTTAGGGTTAGGGTTAGGGTTAGGGTTAGGGTTAGGGTTAGGGTTAGGGTTAGGGTTAGGGTTAGGGTTAGGGTTAGGGTTAGGGTTAGGGTTAGGGTTAGGGTTAGGGTTAGGGTTAGGGTTAGGGTTAGGGTTAGGGTTAGGGTTAGGGTTAGGGTTAGGGTTAGGGTTAGGGTTAGGGTTAGGGTTAGGGTTAGGGTTAGGGTTAGGGTTAGGGTTAGGGTTAGGGTTAGGGTTAGGGTTAGGGTTAGGGTTAGGGTTAGGGTTAGGGTTAGGGTTAGGGTTAGGGTTAGGGTTAGGGTTAGGGTTAGGGTTAGGGTTAGGGTTAGGGTTAGGGTTAGGGTTAGGGTTAGGGTTAGGGTTAGGGTTAGGGTTAGGGTTAGGGTTAGGGTTAGGGTTAGGGTTAGGGTTAGGGTTAGGGTTAGGGTTAGGGTTAGGGTTAGGGTTAGGGTTAGGGTTAGGGTTAGGGTTAGGGTTAGGGTTAGGGTTAGGGTTAGGGTTAGGGTTAGGGTTAGGGTTAGGGTTAGGGTTAGGGTTAGGGTTAGGGTTAGGGTTAGGGTTAGGGTTAGGGTTAGGGTTAGGGTTAGGGTTAGGGTTAGGGTTAGGGTTAGGGTTAGGGTTAGGGTTAGGGTTAGGGTTAGGGTTAGGGTTAGGGTTAGGGTTAGGGTTAGGGTTAGGGTTAGGGTTAGGGTTAGGGTTAGGGTTAGGGTTAGGGTTAGGGTTAGGGTTAGGGTTAGGGTTAGGGTTAGGGTTAGGGTTAGGGTTAGGGTTAGGGTTAGGGTTAGGGTTAGGGTTAGGGTTAGGGTTAGGGTTAGGGTTAGGGTTAGGGTTAGGGTTAGGGTTAGGGTTAGGGTTAGGGTTAGGGTTAGGGTTAGGGTTAGGGTTAGGGTTAGGGTTAGGGTTAGGGTTAGGGTTAGGGTTAGGGTTAGGGTTAGGGTTAGGGTTAGGGTTAGGGTTAGGGTTAGGGTTAGGGTTAGGGTTAGGGTTAGGGTTAGGGTTAGGGTTAGGGTTAGGGTTAGGGTTAGGGTTAGGGTTAGGGTTAGGGTTAGGGTTAGGGTTAGGGTTAGGGTTAGGGTTAGGGTTAGGGTTAGGGTTAGGGTTAGGGTTAGGGTTAGGGTTAGGGTTAGGGTTAGGGTTAGGGTTAGGGTTAGGGTTAGGGTTAGGGTTAGGGTTAGGGTTAGGGTTAGGGTTAGGGTTAGGGTTAGGGTTAGGGTTAGGGTTAGGGTTAGGGTTAGGGTTAGGGTTAGGGTTAGGGTTAGGGTTAGGGTTAGGGTTAGGGTTAGGGTTAGGGTTAGGGTTAGGGTTAGGGTTAGGGTTAGGGTTAGGGTTAGGGTTAGGGTTAGGGTTAGGGTTAGGGTTAGGGTTAGGGTTAGGGTTAGGGTTAGGGTTAGGGTTAGGGTTAGGGTTAGGGTTAGGGTTAGGGTTAGGGTTAGGGTTAGGGTTAGGGTTAGGGTTAGGGTTAGGGTTAGGGTTAGGGTTAGGGTTAGGGTTAGGGTTAGGGTTAGGGTTAGGGTTAGGGTTAGGGTTAGGGTTAGGGTTAGGGTTAGGGTTAGGGTTAGGGTTAGGGTTAGGGTTAGGGTTAGGGTTAGGGTTAGGGTTAGGGTTAGGGTTAGGGTTAGGGTTAGGGTTAGGGTTAGGGTTAGGGTTAGGGTTAGGGTTAGGGTTAGGGTTAGGGTTAGGGTTAGGGTTAGGGTTAGGGTTAGGGTTAGGGTTAGGGTTAGGGTTAGGGTTAGGGTTAGGGTTAGGGTTAGGGTTAGGGTTAGGGTTAGGGTTAGGGTTAGGGTTAGGGTTAGGGTTAGGGTTAGGGTTAGGGTTAGGGTTAGGGTTAGGGTTAGGGTTAGGGTTAGGGTTAGGGTTAGGGTTAGGGTTAGGGTTAGGGTTAGGGTTAGGGTTAGGGTTAGGGTTAGGGTTAGGGTTAGGGTTAGGGTTAGGGTTAGGGTTAGGGTTAGGGTTAGGGTTAGGGTTAGGGTTAGGGTTAGGGTTAGGGTTAGGGTTAGGGTTAGGGTTAGGGTTAGGGTTAGGGTTAGGGTTAGGGTTAGGGTTAGGGTTAGGGTTAGGGTTAGGGTTAGGGTTAGGGTTAGGGTTAGGGTTAGGGTTAGGGTTAGGGTTAGGGTTAGGGTTAGGGTTAGGGTTAGGGTTAGGGTTAGGGTTAGGGTTAGGGTTAGGGTTAGGGTTAGGGTTAGGGTTAGGGTTAGGGTTAGGGTTAGGGTTAGGGTTAGGGTTAGGGTTAGGGTTAGGGTTAGGGTTAGGGTTAGGGTTAGGGTTAGGGTTAGGGTTAGGGTTAGGGTTAGGGTTAGGGTTAGGGTTAGGGTTAGGGTTAGGGTTAGGGTTAGGGTTAGGGTTAGGGTTAGGGTTAGGGTTAGGGTTAGGGTTAGGGTTAGGGTTAGGGTTAGGGTTAGGGTTAGGGTTAGGGTTAGGGTTAGGGTTAGGGTTAGGGTTAGGGTTAGGGTTAGGGTTAGGGTTAGGGTTAGGGTTAGGGTTAGGGTTAGGGTTAGGGTTAGGGTTAGGGTTAGGGTTAGGGTTAGGGTTAGGGTTAGGGTTAGGGTTAGGGTTAGGGTTAGGGTTAGGGTTAGGGTTAGGGTTAGGGTTAGGGTTAGGGTTAGGGTTAGGGTTAGGGTTAG